>OX465588.1:57490414-58090414 GCA_950022655.1 Alentia gelatinosa
CTACACATTTACCGAGATGAGAGTTCTTTTACTTCCCACACCACATAGACATGGTATGAGAAGGACTGGCCTTTGGCAGTAAATCTACCACTGCTGGGGGTGAAGGAGAAAAGTGGCTGCAGTGGGACCCGAATCAACAAAGTCTGACAACCTTGATATTACAAGTCCAGTGCTCTTTACCATTGAGCTAACTCCCCACCCTGGTCACTTCTGTTATGCTTGCTGCCAAGAGGGTTAACTGATTGGTGATTGCTGTCCACCCCAGCAGACCCAATCGCTAAGGATCACAAGTGAAATGATCTCCCAAACGGTCTCAACCTGAGACCAGTTGATACTTGTCATAACTTATTTTTCAGGTGCTAAAACTTATTCAAATTAGAAAATATTTAGACCGAAGGCTACTAATGATCTGACATACCTATATCACAAATTTCATAGTTTTCTTGTGGCTATTAAGACCATGATAAACAATTGTCTGGAAATCTGAAAAATGCAGGCACTTCATCATTCAGCCAGCTTGTGTATAACATACTGCAATGCTCGAATTTATTTGTCAAAATCTCCTGTCAAAATTACTGCATCTCCTGCGCCATAACTTTGGTGTTATTTGGCCGACAGCTTGCTGTGACGACGTCGGTGGACATTTGTGAATTCACTGAGCCTGGAGCAGCGTGGAAATAGGCTTTTATTAGCCTACCATCTAACTCCAGATAAAATAAAAAGCTTAAAAAAAAAGAAAAAGGGTCACTCTCCATTCATAAATAACAACACCCATTCCACAAGTAAAACCTGCCTAACTTACTGAATACTTAACTGAAAATTACGGGGGGGGGGGGGGGGGATCTTTTATCTGTTTGGGGTGAAGTGGTTTTGTGTGGGAACTTTTACAGATTTTTTTTAATTGTGCCACTTTTTTTTAGGGGAGGGGGGGGGGGGGGGGCTGCGTGCTTTGACACTAAGGCCGAGGGGCAATTTCTTTTTTTGTTGGGGAGGGAGGCGGGGGGCATCTTTCTTTTCTGTATTTCCGAGGATACCAACATGCATTTGTATTCATGTTGGGGGGGGGGGGGGCATTTCATGGGGTATCTTTAAAGGGGTCCACTCTTTGGTATTTCCATGGGGGCCATGGGGTATTCCTATATTTAAAGGGGGGGGGGAGGGGTATTTCCATAAGATTCTTAGAGGGAAGGCATTCCAACTGGCAGCTTTAGTGATCTACGCCCCCCCCCCCCCCCCCCCACCAAGACTGTGCTATGCGAGTCCTGGCGACAAAGGCGCTATTCTTTGGAGAAAAATCCCGGGGTGAGCTAACTACCGTACACAAAAAATGGGAGCATGGTTTTGGCCCACCAGATTCAGGTCAAGTACAGACTGTAGATGCTATTAATTATTAATACTGTGTAAGGGAGGTCAGGGTGAAGGTCATGGTTTGCTGAAGTTATTGGCTGCTGGTTCAAAGTACGCCCACTATTTTCTTTATATGGCAGTGAAGGGAGAGGGACAACTCCATAGGGGAGCCAAAGTGAACCCGCTGAAACCACAGATACCCGTTTACAAAACACCATTTCCGGTGGCCAGTAAGAATCATGGCTTAGTGCTAAACCTATGGGGGGTTTGAGGCTAAGACTTTTGTTTTTGGTCTTGTTTGTTACTTTTGAAGTATAGTTTACTACTATCGTCTCTGAATAACTCTGTCTCGAAGACTTCCAGTATGATAGGAAAAAAATGATTACAAAAGATGTCCAGGGAGGCGTTTTTAAAACTAAGAACGATATTGGCTGAACGATTCTGATAAGGTCCAGCGGCAGGTGATATTTTAAAATGTAATTGTATTGTTATGAAGGATCAATACAATTGATGTCCGTTAGGCGGGGTTCTACTGAATCGGGTATGTTTTACTTAACTGTAGCCACTTTACAAAATGGATATAAACATGAAATTGCAAATCCACTCATGTGAAGTCTAAATCCAATTTTTCTAGGATTGTAAACGAGTATTCATACTGAGGTACGAGACTTGATATTTTGCAAGCTGTTACATGTAATACTGAGCTATAATGATAACTTTTTGTGGGGTGGCTACTTTCATTTCCATTGGTGTTATTGGATATTTTAAAGAATAACACATTGTCATACTGAAGGTTCCATAGGGAAAAATGGTGGGGTTTTTTATGTTGCACCAAAACCGAACCACTGAAAGCTAAAGATGCATGCTTTGATAAAAAAAAGTACTTGTTAAAGATATAACTATGTTTTTCTCTGTGCTGAGGTGACCAATGTACGTGTTTCTGTACAATGACCCCATATATTCTAATATACATTTATCATACTATTGATCTATAAATAAAAAATGAGCATGGTGACCCCCAATTTTTAAGTTAAGATTTTGTGGACTGGCAGACGTAAACCACGAGAGATTGACGAGTAATACACAAGCGTTAGTGAGTGTATTACAAGTGAATTCCGGTCCTCAACGGGTAACTTAATTCGAACCCTTAATTACATTTCTTCCCAAGATCTATTGTAAAGGAGAGAATATTGAAAACTGAACTTACTTCCTGAGTGCTGTGGGCGGCTTTGCTGCTGTGGGCGGCTTTGCTGCTGTGGGCGGCTTTGCTGCTGTGGGCGGCTTTGCTGCTGTGGGCGGCTTTGCTGCTGTGGGCGGCTTTGCTGCTGTGGGCGGCTTTGCTGCTGTGGGCGGCTTTGCTGCTGTGGGCGGCTTTGCTGCTGTGGGCGGCTTTGCTGCTGTGGGCGGCTTTGCTGCTGTGGGCGGCTTTGCTGCTGTGGGCGGCTTTGCTGCTGTGGGCGGCTTTGCTGCGGTGGGCGGCTTTGCTGCTGTGGGCGGCTTTGCTGCTGTGGGCGGCTTTGCTGCGGTGGGCGGCTTTGCTGCTGTGGGCGGCTTTGCTGCTGTGGGCGGCTTTGCTGCGGTGGGCGGCTTTGCTGCTGTGGGCGGCTTTGCTGCTGTGGGCGGCTTTGCTGCTGTGGGCGGCTTTGCTGCGGTGGGCGGCTTTGCTGCGGTGGGCGGCTTTGCTGCTGTCGGCGGCCGTCTTCTGCTTTGTCATTGCCAACAGCTTCTTCTGCAAATTAAAGATAAATGCTGGTAATTGTGTGATCTCTAAATTCTATTGATTTTTGCAAATAAGTTTCATATATCAGCAAATAGAAAATGCAAAAAAGGCATGTCATGGCCCGGCCTTCTATGGAAGGTCATCTCAAAATGTAAGTGCTTAACTATTGGTGTCTATAGAAAACTGCAATATTTTGACTTTGTTACTAGATGACACTGATGCTCTATTGCCATCTTCAAATAATTCTGGATTATGATAGTTGGGAACAGCTACAAATGAGAAACCATAGGGCAGCGCCAGTGTTAAATCTAAATTTATAGTCTGGCTTTTTAGGGATAACGATTGCTAAGCTCTCAAACTGGACTCTTTTTGTATTGCCCTGACGACAATGGGCCGTACTACAGTCTAGAGCCTCGAGTTGGGGAGTGGGGCAGGGGCGTCAGGACATTTTGAAAGTGTGTGTGGGGGGGGGGGGGGGGGGTGAGGGGGGAGAACTGAAAAATTGCTGATCTTTAGACAGTATGAAGTCAGACTTAGCCATCATTGCATCCTAAAGTATCAGACTTTAAAACCTTTTCATGGTGAAAAGTCAAAGCTTAGCCAATGTTGCATGCTGATTGTGCAAAATTTGGGCCAGCAAAAGTGTGTGTGTGTGTGTGTGTGTGTGGGGGGGGGGGGGCAACCCCCTTATTCTCACGCAACTGTAGGGATAACCTTTTTTGGGGCATTTCCTTGGGGTGCAAAACTTCTTATATGGGGGGGGGGGGGGGATTTGTTTTCGTTTTTCTATGGGAACCTAACCTATTTGTTTTAGGGGAAGGATTTATCTGTGTGTGTGTGGGGGGGGGGGGGGGGGGGGGAAACAACTTCCGTACTTTTAAAGGAGGGGGTGAATGGGTTGAACCTATTTTATATTTCCTGGGTCTTTTTCCCGTAGGGGTGGGGACAACTTAAAAAGAATTCTGTTAGGGGAGTATTATGGCCAGTTCACACTGTACATTTTTATGTACATAGTTTGGGTTGGTTTAGTTTGGTTTGATTTTACGTCCACGCAACCATTATAGGTCCTTTCCAGACTTTCTCAAGGTTCTTTTACACCACGAGGGTGGTGATCGAATCTATGTGATGAATTCGGGTAGAAATCTCACCCCTACACATTTACCGAGATGAGAGTTCTTTTACTTCCCACACCACATAGACATGGTATGAGAAGGATGGCCTTTGTTATAGCAGTAAATCTACCACTGCTGGGGTTGGGACTCGAACCCACAAAGTCTTACAACCTTGGGGTTACAAGTCCAGTGCTTTAACCACTGAGCTAACTCCCCACCCCCCTATGTACATAGTACAGCCAGTCTGAGACTGGGCGTACCCTCAGGTGCGCAACACGACAAAGTATGGACGCCAATCTCAGACTGGAGGTACCTCTGGTACGCCCAATCGCAACCTTTTTTTGAATATCAAACACATTTGATATTTGGTACCGCTAGTCTGAGATTGGACGTTCTGATGTAAAAACGCATACGCTCCAGTCACAAGGGCAGGTAGTTCGAGGCCAGTTTACACTGTGCGACTGGGTGGGGTGGGGGTGGGCGGTACTTCCAGTCACAAAAGGTACGAAGCACAAGCAACGCAGTGCACAGTGTGAACGGCATTCCCTTGGGACTGGAGGTACATGTGGAACGCCCTGTCGCAAGGAAACGGGTACCTCAGTGTAAAATGGCCCTTGCCAGGCACGGATACCTTTTTTGAGGAGGGTGGGGATTCCATGGGGGTTGGGTGTCACCTTTTATTGGAGGGAGCAGCAATTATTGTCAGTATTTCCATAAATAGCCAACTTTATTTGGGGAGGGAGGGGCGGACCCTCTTTTCAGAATTTCTTTCATATTCTGTATTTCATCATTCCCGAGTGGGGGGGGGGGGGTAATTCTATGGGGAAAATCTTTTCTGTAATTTGAAAAGGTCAACTTTTTTTTGTGTATATTTATTTTTCCATGAACGCACAAGAGGTATATCTATATAATGGAGGAGGGTGGGGGCAGTTTTGGCAATTTTTTTAAATTCATTTTTGGGGCAACTTGAGGCTATTCTCATGAAGCACAACGTTTTCTTATCTATCTAGAAGGGAGCCAACCTTTTTTTGTGTTTACACCAATTCATGTACCAAGGGCTGTGCTTTGGGATTATATTTTGATGAGAGTACCAATTTCTCTGGACTCTGTCTGTCTGTCAATGTCCAATATTCATTATGTATTAAGCAGGCATACTATAAAATCAGTAATTACAGTAGATAATATATATCTACTAGAGATTATTTGCTGATTTGGGTACACTGGCCACCAGAGCAAACGCTTGCTACACATGTTTTACATTCAAGCATAATAATTGGGAAATCTACGGTTTTCAGAAGTAGACACTATTAAGGAAACCTATGAAATATCTCATGGGCGTTCACAGTATTAAGTCCATGGGGAAAAATACCAGGGGTGAGATAAAAACAAATGAATTATGTATATTATTATATACCTATGGTAGTATATCCTACACATACTGCCCGCTCCTACCCATGTCGTATGTATATCCGTACGACACCTAGGTGACGTACGGGGTATGTATGTGGTGTATGGGGCATGTACGGCGGCGAAATCCAAAATCTCCCCCAGAAGCAAGGTTAGAAATCGGATATTTTCAGGTATATAATAAGAGAAACAGGCTGACTGTCTCCGTACGGGTAAAATACGCGGTAAAATCGGCGATCAGATGAACCGATGCCGGAGGCAGAGGTTCATCTGATCGCCGATTTTACCAAGTATTTTATCCGTACGGAAACAGTAAGCCTGTTTCTCTATAGTATTATTTTATAGGTCTTAAAGTATCTAAAACATGATCTACTTTGAATATCACATACATTCAACAAGTCTCCCGTACCAAATGCTTCGCTGGATTTTAGTCGACACAGGTCACCCACCGTGTGGCACCACCGTCCATGCAGTGTCAAGCCATATTTTGAAGGAAACTCATGAGATGAAAATAACTCGTTTGACTGCGGAGTAATTCACAAAGCGAAGCTAAATGCTTTACGTAGCGGTCAAACGAGTTGGAGTGCGGACCAAGTTATTTTCATCAAGTGAGTTTCTGATGTTATATCTCACCCCGTATCTATAACTTCCCTTATTCATGTAATAACTCGCCAAGTTATCCATTGAGTATTGGGCACACTACCTTCATGGCCATGGAGTATGAGTTCCTAACGTTAAGCCTAGGGAGAAAGATACCGGGGTGAGATAACATAAGAGTTGCGCTTAGAACTATAACCTAAATAAAACAGACGTGTCTAAGCTTTGGGAAATGTTAGTCCGAGAGACTTTGACTGCCTAGCGGACAGTCAGAGAGCACAACCACTTATTCCCATGGACTACAAAATATCAGGTCCTTGGTTCTCTGTAGTACTGTCAATGCAAGTGCACGTTTAATCTCCCTTACCTTCAGAAATGTATAATAATTCCTTTTTGATGATACAATTCCTGTTTTGTTCATTTGTGTTACTTTCGGAAGCCTTTTTGTACAACTCATTTAACCATATCAACTTATGTCGGCCATATTTGATAAGCTGGTTCCTGACAAACCCCTGTGTATGATTTCCTGCACTTTTGAAACAAGTTTTTTGTTATTTTTGGCGCCTGCAGAATGCATTGACATGGATTTTACAAACACTGGCTGTTCTCTTAGTTAGAACTAATGCAAAGGTAGGAAATTACTGTCATTTTACTGCATTTTGCCTCAGGAAACTGTCTACCACAAAATCAGAAAGAGTCAACCTATATTTATAAGCAAAACGGCTGCTAAGCTAAGATGTACATTTTTGGTCGACTAGTTAGCCTAGGGCTCTATGGGACTGCTCTCTGACTGTCTGCACCCTTCACAGTCAGAGCCTCTCGGACTAGGAAATGTATGCATAAAGTTGGGTGAATATTGAATTTTAGCAGGGTTCGTACAAAGACATCCCAATAAAATTCCAGGCTTTTTTCTTGGCTCTAATATTTTGTCCAGGCACATAACAATGTGAATTAATACCATCTTGCTAATGAATGAAAACGCACTCTTTTTTTGAAGGGTGCATATTATATCTGGTCACTGTTTTTCAAACCATGTCTGATTCATCACCAAATTTAGTTAAGATTATCTTTTTCTTAATTGTGGAATTTCAGTGGTTTAGAATAGATATCTACAAAATTCCTTTTGCCACTTTTAGATATGAAGACAAATAATCAAAACCATAATATATCATTAGCAATTTGCTATACATGGTCAACAAAGCAATTTGGGAACTACTTAAACCAATTCACTGAGATTTCATAGGCAGTCACTGAGTCTGGTAAGTTAAGGAAAGCTAATAATGACCAAAACTTCATAGACTAAAAAAAATTGTTTTTATGCAAAACAAAATTTTCCAGTCTCTCCCAGGCTCTATGTGAGAATTTCAAACCCAAAGCATTATTCCAGGTTTTCCTGGCTCAGTACGAACCCTATTTTAGTGCGTTTTCCCCCTACACCGATAGGCGGCGCTGAACGGAAAAGCATCAATGGCCACGGAGGCCGCACGTGTGGGCGCCAGTGTGATCCTACAAGGCGAAAAACGGAACACAAATGTTGGACGCATATACCGTGGTTCTGGTAGTAATACACAATAAAATATCAAGAAAGATCATTGAATTTTCATACAATTGTTTATATGGCGTGAGTTATCTTCGCGGAATGATTTCAGAAAGTGAAACTGAGTGATATTAGTAGCAGACGACATTGAACGCCATGTAAAGAATCATATGGAATTTAGTGGTGTTTGAATTCTATCCTCCCCCGTCAAGTGTTTAAAACTTCATACATCACCAGCACCATATAATTATTATATAGCAAAACCGCGGCATACAATCACACCATGTTAAGAATATGGAGTTTTCTACGAGGGGTAGGTTAGATAATATCAACCATATCTGAATTAGATGAAGGGTACTTTCACTGTATAATATAGGGATAACACACTAAAATTCAATATTCACCATACTTCAATCATGCATATAATTCCTGAAGGCTTAGGTCACGAGAAAGACAAATATGGTTTTTTTGAGTGCCTATCACCAAAATTCAATCTTTACTGAATTTTTGAAAAATAAAAATAATCAAGAATTTCTGTCAGATATCATTTTTCAAAAACCTGCTTGATTTTGCCAATTATTTTTGGTGCATTTGGAGAGTGGGGGTGTAGCCATGCAGAAAATGGTCGGAACAATGCTGATCGGTAAAGAATTGCCTGAGAAAATCCATTTACTGTGGTGTTAGGGCAGCTCAAAAGCTGTTATTCCTGCACATCAGATGAGTCAAATACATGGCCATATCGCCTTATCTAAGCATTGGATCAGAAATTTTATGCGACAAAAATGAAGGCTAACCCTAAACCTAGGGTTAGGTTTAGGGATACTTTTAGGGTTAGGGTTATGTTTTAGTGAGTGATTCGGCTATGCATTGATATAAACCGACACTGACATGGGGCCGTTTTCGAAAAATCGGAATTACGACTTTGTTGACATATTATGTCGAAAATAACGGTTAGTTTTAGGTAAATAAGCTTGTGATTCGGTAATTAATATGTGCTGATTCCAAATCTAGTCTTTTTATTCCGTTAAAATCGATGGTTTGGTGCGAAAACGGCGAAAGATCGTCGGGTATCGGGCCCGCAAAGTGCCATTCCCTATGTTATAAGCTAGAGGCCCCGGTCTGAGCATTTATCGAACATCTATTCCCGAAGATCAATAAGAACAGTTTAGCACTGTGAATTGTGATAGATGGGAGGCACAAAAGTGAGCGCCGCTAGTGTATTGTATATTAGATACCTCTCTTCGCCCCCAATAAACCAACACTATTGAAAACTGAACTCACTTTGCCATCGTCGTCAGCGGCGGGTTCTTCGGCAAATACATTCTCTTCAGAATAGGCGGCGGCAGTGGAGATAGAGAATAATAAAATGTGCTCCCTTCACTGTCCTCTACGAGTTTTTGTCGTCGACGTCTGCACACGAATGAATCTGCTGAACGCGCGAGCATGACGTCACACCAAAGCATACTCTCCTTGCAGAGATCCTGCGCTCTACTTCCTGCGCTAGCGCCGCGAAAGATCTGCTGGGAGAGTGAGCAGGGCAGTCGGGAAGTGCCAGAACAGTCATCGTGACTAGACTTGCTTAAAAGCATATTGCACAGATGAAAGTTAATCGTATGCACCTGTGATGTGTTGTGATACTCACCTGTATAGTCCTGTGCTATTTTATAGGTGTTCGTGCGGAAGATAGTCCGTCTATAGAGCCTCCTCAGGTTACTAAACTCTCGGTTATCGCCCCGGGTAAAGCAAAGTTCCGCTCCCGATAGACTTGGCACACTACGACAAAATGAACCACAGTTTTCTGATTTATGATTGGAGAAGCTGAATATAATTTCGGATTCCCATGTAGAAATAGCTGAAATTTCCATTTCTGACATCAGATTTTCAATTTGAGGATGTCTGAAAACCGTTAAACTGCATTAATTCTGGGTTACGAGTAAGGGGTCTATCACTATACTACGTCGGTAACCAGCGAAACCCGGAACTTGTCAACAGACTGAATTACGGGATACCTCAATAGGGTCTATATGGATAGCAATCTTACCTTTTTCAGTTTTTTAAAGAAACACGTCTTGATAAAAGAAATAATAAGAACTCTTGCCCACAGGGATTGGAGCAAGTCGAGTCGGGCCGATCGAGACGGCGCCACTTTAGCCGTACATTTCATTGTGCGCGTCTGACTTTCAAGGTCACAACAATCAAGTATGATTGCTCAACTGGTCAAACCACTCAATTCATAGTATCACTAACGTTCCAACTAACAACCAAAATCAAATTATTGAAACAACGACAAACCCAACCCTGAGAAATGTAGGAAATATGTCGACGTATCTTCATATTGGAGAAAGTACCAGACGAGATACAACCGGTAAATATATGGAATCTTTATTATAGAATACACCTGACAAGTTTCTTATTAGAATACCCAGAGTACTGGCAGTTATAGATCAACACTTATGAATAACCATGATCAACAAGTTTGTCTATTTTCGCCCGATTCTTTGCCTCTAAAATGCAGACGTCCAGAGACAAAGAATTGATGCTAAAAACGGCGCGAAGATAGTACGGTCAAGGATGAATACATACAAGTATCTTCTTCTTTTCTTTTCGGGGTCCCTCCCACCTACTGCGATTAACTCTACAATGAACCTTTTGGCCGTGTCGGCGACAAACTGAAAAAATCGTGGAGGTATCGCCGACAAACTCCTCAATTAGTCATGTTTTGTCGCCGACAAACTCGCTGCGCGCCGACGGGCTACGACGCGCTACAACAAAAAAACGTTAATCGTAGAGGGTCTACGAAATTCAAACATGTTTGAATTTCGCAGCCCGTCGTAGCCCGTCGGAAGGTTAGACCAGGAACCCACCAACCCCGATAAGGTCCCCGATAGAGTTCCCGATTGGAATTGAACAATTCTTGTCGTGAAAGTTTTCCTATCGTAGCGGTGGGCGCCAGTTTACGATGCGGATCCCGATTCAACCACGACTGGATCCCGATTGGGAATTCTTATCATAGCCCTTACGTCTGGATTCAACATGTTTGATATTTTCTACGATTGGAATTCTATCGGGAAGCGTCCCGATTGGAACAGAGCGTATTCCGATTGGAATTTTTGGTAGGCTGTGCATTACGATAGCGTTTCCGATTCATTCCCGACATAGCTCCAATCGTAATGTATGCTAATGAGGGTGCTGGTATCGGAAACGTATCGGGAACATCAGAAGCTTGCCGCATGTTTTTGCAGGCCCCGATTGGAGTTCCCGTTAAGAATACTATCGGAGTTTATCGGGGATTATTTGGAAATCTCTTGTCGGGGTTCAATCGTGGTCTATCTGTAACATTATCAGGGTTGGTTGGTGCCGCCTCTAAATCGTAGAGCGCGGCGGGCTGTCACCGCAATAAGGCCTCCCACCTACTACGATGGTCTACGATTAAGTCCCCGATAGCGCTGAGTGTCGCCGACGGCGTCGGCGACACTCAGCGCTATCGGAGACTTAATCGTAGACCATCGTAGCCCGTCGCAGTAGGTGGGAGGGACCCCTAAATCTCACTGTGAGTTCAAAATGTTTATTTCCTTGGGTTGTGTAATTCTGGTTGCTATGGAAAAATGAGTTGAACATGAACTCGTATGGACAAGGTGAATTTGAAATATTGATTAATCTAACCCCTGGTATTTTCCTTCATAGACTTAACATTGGGAACTCGTATCCAACGCCCATTAGAGCATGAAAATAAGACTGAAGATTTTCTGCTATTCAAGTCACTATTGGGGTCACTAAACATGTCACTAAGTGGCTTAGTGACCCATTCTATTGGAACGGGCCCCAGTGGAGGCCTTGGACGTGTCAGTCATGGTTCACTGAGCATGTTACTGTAGGGCACAGAGCTACTATAGAGGAAACCCATGAAAGTTTAGGGTCTGAGCCCGTATCCCATCGAGTTTGAATCACGTAGTAATTCACAAGGCGAAGCCGCGTGAATTACTATGTGATTCAAATGAGATGGGATCGAGCTCTGACCAAAAACTTGAATGGGTTTCTGAATTTATCTCACCCTTAACATTGACTAATGAGCTAACATTTGTGACATTATCCCCCATTGGATATTTTTCCTAAATATCTAATGGGCGTTAGATACAAGTTCCCAATGTTAAGTCTATGGAGAAAAAATATCTGGGGTGAGATAATGCTAGTTACTCCATCATCCGCCAGGAAATTACAAGCTAACGCCACTGTAGTCGGGGGTCAACCACTGTTATCAGTTGTTATAATCTGTAGATAATATTGATACAAGGCTAAAATTCCTCCATGGCAAACCCCAAAAATATTTTTGATAAAACCCATTCATAATTGGTCCCACCACATAGACCCTATTGAGGTATCCTGTAATTCAGTCTGTTGACCAAGTTCCGGGTTTCGCTGGTTACCGACGTAGTATGGTGATAGACCCCTTACTCGTAACCCAGAATTAATGCAGTTTAACGGTTTTCAGACATCCTCAAATTGAAATTCTGATGTCAGAAATGGAAATTTTAGCTATTTCTACATGGGAATCCGAAATTATATTCAGTTTCTCCAATCATAAATCAGCAAACTGTGATTCATTTTATCGTAGTGTGCCAAGTCTATCAGGAGCGGAACTTTGCTTTACCCGGGGCGATAATCGGGAGTTTAGTAACCTCTGGAGGCTCTATGGTCTTTTGGAAGGCGTTGGAGGGCAAGATGGTCGCTTCCATAGCATATTAGCTATGTGCCCTATAGGCCGTACAGCCATATAGGGGACTGCAAAGTACTTATTTCTTGACTTGGTAAACACAGATTCTCAACACTTATACATAAACAAGATACAGATTTGCAAAAGATACCATATCAAACCTGATATTACAGGCTCTATTGTCCTGGCTCTACAATATGTGTGAAGATTCTATAAAATTCCATGTGGAAGCAAAATCTAAACCCAATTTTTTTAATTAGATAATTCTTCTAAAATCATTTTGATACCTTAACCTTTGTTGTACTAAGAGTAGACGTCAAAATGGACTATTTTGTTTTCAAAATAGAAAAGTAGCAAAACGCTTCTTTTTAAGATTGGTGCCATATGTCAAAGCAATGTCATGGTATGCAAAAAACTAATAAAAAAGGCTTAATTGGAAATGATGCAATACTTTTATATCTTAATTGGAATGGATGTTTTTCTTTTAGTGTTATATACGAACCAATGCTTACTTAAACTTATTAGATATGCAGCACAAATCAATCTATGAGAATTTGTAGGGGAAAATTATTTGAATCCTGGGGGTCGTTTTATTTTCAACTCTCTTTGGGGACAGCAAACCCACCGAAGGAGACGTCCACGGACGACACATTTAGCGAGGGCTCGGCAATCGCGTTTGATTATGTGTGTCGTCCACAGGTATAGAAATCCTTGTCCGTAGTCTCATTTGAGTAATCCCGAGGACAAAATCAACTCTTTTTTTAAATTTTTTTTTTTATTTCATGAAAACGAACAGTACAATCACCCTTTACAGGGCGTTCTTCCTTGCGTTGTCCGGGATGAACAGACAGTGAGTACAGGACATTACAATAGACTCAACAATAATATATACATGGACAAACAAACATATATATGACGAGACAGAGTATGCGTGTTGCCCCACGAATCTGGCACCAGTCCAATTGATTTGCAATCTTACACTGGTATATGTACTATTCCTGGTGATTTACTTTTAGTCATTTCCATGTGATCAGTGATTGGTTTAACTTGTAAATGAGAGACGCGGACTTATGTGTTAGATATATGTTCCGTCGGCTGGTGTTCTGATAAGCCCCAGGTCATATGACGCCAGGGTCATCTCAGATGTTTCGGAGTTTCTCATATAGGTCTGGTTTCAGGAGAGCTAACTTTATTTCTCCTTTGAAATCGTGTTTCGATCTGAGTAGTTGTGTGGTATTTTTCAGGTCTTTCCAAATGTTGTTTCCCAAGTATAGCGGTGAGTGTTTATAACGTTCAGTCCTAGGTCTTTTAACCTTCAATACTCTTTTGTCCCCCCCCCCCCCCCCTGGTTCTATAGGGTTGGTCCTCGCTTATCACCATATGGTCTGGTTCCTCAGCCCACCAGTGGATAGTCATCATAAGTTGAACCCCCCTCCGATAATAGAGTGGTCGAATTTTAGCCATATCATGAAGTTCCTCCACTCGCAGATCATATGGTCTTTTTATGGACAGGGCTGTACGCAGACAATTATTAATACAGGTTTGTAGTTTATTTCTGTTTGAAAGGCATATGACACCTCTAGTTTGTAGTTAAATCATAATAAACATATTTCCACTAGTTTAAATCAACAAATAAGGCCACTCAAAAAAAAACTTGTTGCTCATCACCGCGCGCATCAGAAAAAACGATTTTAGAAGAATTTTTTTTTTTTAAATAGATGAACCTTGATAGAAATTATGAAAGGTATGTGTATTTAGTATCAAATTAAAGCTCCTGATGTCAGGGTTACATTAAATGTATAGCCAGTAAAAATCTGGAAACCCCGCGTAAGCAGACACCCCGCATAAGCAGCCACTTTGGCCCGGATCTGAGGGTGTCCGCTTATGCGGGGTTTTACTATATGTCTGCCATCTTTGATATAGCAAAAAAAAAAAAAGGCGCCCTCGTCATATTTTACATGGTTTGGTGATGAGAAACAAGTTTGTTTTTTAGTGGCCCAAGCTCTTATTTGTTATTTTGAATCCCTCACGATACCCTAATAGGGTGTCGCCCGCCAGGAGAGGTGAAGGAGACTCTGGACGAGGTCTCCCAACCCGACGATACATAATAAAACTTGGATGATCAGGGGGCTGTTTTTAAAACTAAGAACGATATTGGCTGAACGAGTACGATTAGCACTAACCTCAAACGACAGTGACCACGATCGGAGTGTCAGTCCGTTTTTCAGAGATGTCAGTTTTCCATTTTTCCGTGGAAATCCACTTTTTCATATCCTGTAGATGTGATTACTTTTCCCTATGTCAGACAAAAATGATAATGATTTAGCCCCATTTACGCCAATAAAACAATGGTTTTAATATACCCACAGACCCTCAGTCTCATGCCATGGCCGACAAAGCCATGTTATCCTAGTTTTCCCAGTCTCTTTGAGGCAGAAAAATCCACATGAAAAATATTTCCACTTTTTTCCCTGACCCCAACTGACATCCCTGGTTTTTAAACGTGGTCCGCATAATTCCAGGATATCTTTTGCGATTTACATTGTTTGCTTTTTTCGTTTCTTAGTGGAAAATGTTTTGTTATGAAGGATCAAACCCACCTAGAAACGGACCTAAAAAAACGGTAGAATTTGTGAAATTTTCAAAATTTAGAATAAAGATATTTTCACTGATCGTCTTGTTAAACTGTCCTCTATAAAGACGGATCACTTTAGGTAACGAGAATGAAACAAAGACCATGATAAGATCAATTCTTTTATCGTTCTTAGTTTTAAAAACACCTCCCAGGGCCCTGTTTTATTTTACACCCTGACAATACTTGAAGGTCCGAGGAGAGGTCCTAGGAGGGTTTGGGTTTAATAATTCGATTTATCGTGGGGAAGGATAGTTGTGGCCGACGATCCACGAAGTATCAAGTCTCTCCAAGAGTGTCTTGAAGGTGTATTTTGTCCTGGGCCACGATCGAGGTCACTCAAACGAGACTTTGACTCAGGATTTCACTCCCCATGGAGGACAGGGATAATAAAACGCGTTTGACGAGCCATCGCTGAGGGAAATACCAGGGGTGAGGTGAAGGCTTTTATAAAAGGCACAATCTGTGACAAATCCAGGGGCCCGTTTAATAATATAGGATCGTACATGACCCACATTGTCTCTGTATGCCATAGAGACCCAGAGACAATGTGGGTCAACTTTATTCAACAGTTATGGAAGACCTTATGGACGGCTAATACTCTATCCTACCCTTAATAAAAAACCGCCATAGACTTAACATAGGGAAATTTTATGTTGCAGGCCGTGACATAAAGTGTTTTTTATGCCACTAGAGTAATAACAATATTGACCAATCAGAGAGCAGCATGTCAGCTATTATGAAAAGAGTTCTGTAACATTGACTCAATATTTATCTTTTAGAAATACTTGAAAGCATAGACGGGGTAGGATAAATAGGAAACCGAACTCGAGTTAGACTTGTCAATGTTTATGCCACTCTGGTCAGGTCTGCTCCTCACTACACTCGGCTACGCCTTGTGAAGTAATACACGACCTTCCCGTCGTGGCATAAACATTGTCAAGTCTAACTCTCGTTCGGTTTCTACTAAGTCTTAGCCAAACTTGAATATTATTTAACGATAACCCTTGTATGAGCCCCAGAAGAGCTAGCGAGAGCAATGTGTGATTGACCTTGAACTTTCACTGGCTCTCCGCCAATCTGCAGTGGCAAGGAGAAGCAACACAACCTCTCTCCCTCACGAGGTTCCCCAAACAACTCACTAGTACTTGTTTATAATGAACGATGGTACAAAATAAAGTAATAGCAATCTTTCAAAAGATAAAAGATAACATTGCCCAAAAAATATGCACCAAACAAATTGGTGGGTGTTACCTGGCCTAATATGTGGAGGCTTCCAGGCTAGCTGTGACTTGACTGCATCGGGGAATTGTAGTTATATTATAGAAGGGGGGGTGGGAGAGTCGGCAACGAGTTCGGGAATTTTGCTTTTTTTTAAAAAACCCATTAATTCCCATTGAGTTTTGTAGCATGTACAAGCATGGTAGGTCGTAATATATTTATTATATACCCAAAATTAATCTTACTATAGTACGTAATTACCAAATATACTGCACAGGAGCATCAGAACATTTTAAAAGTGGGTGTGGGGGAGGATCTGAAAAAATGCTGACTTTTTTCGTACAGGGTATGAAGTCAGACTTTGACATTGGGCTGTTCAACTGGATTTATCTTGAATCTGTGGAAAGTGTGAAAAGTCAAGGCTTAGCAATCATTGAATGCTAAAAAATCAGACTTTGACAGTTTTCGACAGTGAATAGTCAAGGCTTAGCCATAATTGCCTGCTAAAAAGTCCGACTTTGAGATTTTTACACAGTGAAAAGTCAGACTTAAACATTTTTCGATGCTGAACAGTCAAGACAGTTTTTACACTTGATAGAGTAAAATTTGAAGCTGCTGACTTTGTTGGGACCGGTAAAAAATGTGTGTGTGTGCGGGGGGGGGGGGGGGGGGGGCTGACAGTTCAAAGAACAAGATGGTAATTTACAGTTTGTACGGACCGAGGCGTTTACACCGAGTTCTGTACAAACTGTATATTACCATTGAGTTCTGTGAATTGTACAGCATAGTTGGACGTTATGTATTTACTATATACCTGAAAATGAAAAAAAACAACATTAATTTCATTTAGCTTTATATAATAACAACCAATATCTTAGTAAACGTGTGTGACAAGGTGGTCCGTATTTTAGTGTAAGGACCACTAACAGTCGTCAAGTGGTGCTATATTGCACATTCTGACATAACCAGACGATCTGCAGACGCCATTCACTTGGCGTTTAAACGAGATGAAATCTCCGAGTAGTTGACGCGTGGTAATATCCGAACGATTAGCGAGGATATTACATCATCAACTACGAGGAGATTACGGTCACCCGTATACAAAACCAGTCGTTATTGTATTTATTATCTACCTACATGATTGATAACAAGTATAGTGTGTATTAATTCCAGATCATAATTCAACAGCAATGTCAAGCATGGTGGTGATTTAGTGTATACTTACACCATTTATATAGTTCGCTATTTGTCTGTGTTTGTAGAATGCAAAACCTTTTATGACAGTGATTTCTGATAGTAGATGTGACCATTATGATTGACTATAGATAATTAATATTGAATGAACAAACATATTTTGAAGTACATGATTATTTGATCTAATTTTGGATGGGACTCTTTTGAGGCCGTATACCACAGGTTTGAATCCGTATACCACAGTTACGATATCTGACATGTTTTATATAACATTTTCAGAATCTCCGGGTAGTTGATTCCAGGTGCCCTATACATTTCCTATGGAGACTCCGTAATAGGTGGGTAATAAATAGACAAAGAGATACTTTCTTATTTAAGGACAGTGTCATTAAGTTTCCCTTTCTCATTGTGTTTAGTACGATTATACGTTTTGTATCTACTGGAATATGGGTCATATTTTCACAAAACATATAGACAATAATGGATGGTTTTGTGGACAGGCGGCCGTAAACCCAGGAGGTTGACGCGTAGTAATACACGAGCGCTAGCGAGTGAATTACGACGTCAACCTCGAGTGGTTTACAGAGCTGCCTATCCACATAACCATCGTTTATTGTATTTATTATCCATATTTTCGAATAAATTAAACCCAGTAATTACCATATCAAAGGGCATAACAATAAGGACTATATCTTTGCTCTATAGCACAAAGGGACTATTTTCCCCGTATACCATGGTTTTGAGGCCGTATACCACAGATGTGAATCCCTATACCACAGTTATCGTATCTGACAGGTTTTATACAATGGGTTGTGGTTTACTGAGTCTCCATACATTCACAATGGGGGCTTTGAATACGATGGATAATAAACAACCTGAGTCAACCTACCACTGTCTGAGAACGACTTAAGATGAAGAGTCAGCATTTAACTTCTTTTCAAAATCTTTTCTTTTATTATACCCCAGAGAAGGTGTGAAGCGTAGCGCCCCCTATCGTTTTGGTATGGTCTCAAATGACAGCTGAATGCGGATTCCTATACTAAAATAGGCTAACTAGTAACAGCTACTACATACAAACTGTTAGAGCTCTATCAAAAATCTTTTCAGATATTGATAGAGTGATATCTAATCTATTCCAAACCACAATAGAGCTCAATAGAGCTCCACGTTTTATGGCTGTTTGCTGTTGTTTAATACAACGTTATTTCTCATGGGCTATGGCTTACAAGCCTCACACAGTCCATTCTCAAGAGCTCCTTCCCCTCTGCTGGCAGGTTTGAAAGTGGCACCTTGAACCCTGCCGCGATCGCATATATGAGTTGGGTCCCTATAGGGGGCGCTGCGCTTCACACCTCTAATTATACCCACATTGAAAATGTATATAAGACATGTCAGATACCATAACTGTGGTATACGGATTCAAACCTGTGGTATACGGCCTCAAAACCACGGTATATGGAGAAAATAGTCCCTTTTGCTATAGAGAAAAGAAATAGACCCTATTCTTATACTATTTAATATGGCAATTACTGGGTTTGATTTATTCGTAAAGATGGATGATAAATGCAACAAACGATATAATATGGAAAACTGGTGGTATATGGAAACCAGCGTTGAGTATGTACTATCATCTCACCCCAGGGACCTGTTTCACTAGTTTTGTGACATGTCTAGATGGCGTCTAGATGCTGTGTCCTGTTTCATAAGAACTAGACATTAGACTTCGTTTAGTCCGTTCTTGCTTGCACTGTTGGTGCCACTTTTCATGTCTGTCTAACACTGTTGTCACGAAACTAGTGAAACAGGTCCATGATGTGTAGATTTGTCTAATTCTTATGTTTGGGGTCCGTTTTTTCCTAAGGGCAGCTACTTGTGTCGTCACAAAACTAGACAACCCCGTCCCCAATGTCTGTATGGTGTCACAGACATGCCACGGAACTAGTGAAACAGGTACCTGGTATTTTTGTCCCATAGGCTTAACATTGGGGACTTGTTCTCCATCCCCCTACGAGTTTTGCAGTCCGTTCTTCATGGTCTCCATCATTCTGTTAGTGTGTACAGGGGTGAGATAAATACAGAGAGAAACTTGTTCTGGTCAAAGTTGCTGTTCTCAAACTCATTAGAATACTATGTGAACGTGATATTCACTCAGCTGTTGCTTAATTCATATCACTCAGCATCGAACTCGTGCAGAACGATGACTTTTTTTGGTAGCATGTACGAGCATGGTATGTCGTTATATATTTATTATATACCCAGAATTAATCTTACTATAGTACGTAATTACCAAATATACTGCACAGGGGCATCAGAACATTTTAAAAGTGGGTGTGTGTGTGTGTGGGGGGGGGGGGGGGGATTTGAAAAAATGCTGACTTTTTTCGTACAGGGTATGAAGTCAGACTTTGACATTGGGCTGTTCAACTGGATTTATCTTGAATCTGTGAAAAATCAAGGCTTAGCAATGATTGCACACTAAAAAGTCA
Organism: Alentia gelatinosa; assembly: GCA_950022655.1. NCBI lineage: Eukaryota > Metazoa > Annelida > Polychaeta > Phyllodocida > Polynoidae > Alentia > Alentia gelatinosa. The sequence goes on from OX465588.1 coordinate 57,510,379, forward strand.
GACTTTGACAGTTTTCGACAGTGAATAGTCAAGGCTTAGCCATCATTGAATGCTAAAAAGTCAGACTTTTGTTCTCAAACTCATTAGAATACTATGTGAACGTGATATTCACTCAGCTGTCGCTTCATTCATATCACTCAGCATCAAACTCGTGCAGAACGATGACTTTTTATTTTTATTTTTTTTAATTTTTTTTTTTTTTATTTAGCAAAAGCATCTCTAAGGACAACTGAGGTTTTCAGATACTTGTCTGAAAACCTTAATACAAATAATACAGAATCGTGTTTTTACATTAGGATCAAAAGACAATTAAAGTTTGCCATTTATCAGGCTAAAAGTTGATGAGGGTAATAATGAGTTCTGGTACTTTAGTCACTTCCTTTCCTTTATAAGTGGTCAACAACAGCACGTTTAAATAACGTTAACTCGCAAGATTCTTGCACAGATTCGAAGACGAGTGACATTACGGAGCCAACAAAATGAGTGGCATAAATAAACTCAATCTAAAACGAGTGGTGTCTAGATTTTATCCTACCCCGTTTCCATATTTTTTCAGTATCAGAAATGCGTGGCATAAATAAACTCAGACTCAAACTCGTGACGTCTCTTGTTATAGTCGGTGTATCGAAAAAGAGTCATTACGTTTCGCTCGTGGTGAATCGGCTTCTTTAGGTGATAATGAAAATATATTTCAAGTTTGATGTACATCATACATCTCATTTTTATTGTAGCTAACTCACTTCAAAAAGAAATTGATCCTGCAAATCAAGAAATATTTTTTACTTCCAGTGTTTCTTGCACACAGGCTACAAATGCATCAATAAAAACATGACAAACGGTTTGGAGGTTTATCATTTATGTATGCAGGCAATTTATATGATGTAATGTATAATGTAGTAAATAAGTCACTGTATGAATATATATAACGGATTAGCGCAGCTAAGAGTTACATTTAGGCAACAGAATATTTTACTGTTTTCAATATATTGATGTTATAGAGTGGGTTGAAGTGCGGGCAGGTAGATGAGTAGGTAGGCTGATGGGTGGGCAAGTAGATGGGTGGGCAGGTTGATGGGTGGGCAAGTAGATGGGTGGGCAGGTAGCTGGATGGGCAGGTTGATGGACAGGCAGGTTGATGGGTAGGCAGGTTGATGTGTAGGCAGGTAAATGGGTAGGTAGGCTGATGGGTGGGCAGGTAGATGAATAGGCAGGTTGATGGGTAGGCAGGTTGATAGGTGGGCAGGTTGATGGTTAGGCAGGTTGATGGGTGAGCAGTTTGATGGGTAGGCAGGTAGGTGAATAGGCAGGTAGATGGGTTGGCAGGTAGATGGGTGGGCAGGTTGATTGGTGGGTAGGTAGATGGGTAGGTAGGTTAATTAGTGGGCAGGTAGATGGATAGGCAGGTTGATAAGTAGGCAGGTTGATAGGTAGACAGGTAGATGGTTGGGCAGGTTGATGGGTGGGCAGGTAGATGGGTGGGCAGGTTGAGAGGTAGGAAGGTAGATGGGTAAGCAGGTAGATGGGTAGACAGGTAGATGGGTATGCAGGTTGATGGGTAGGCAGGTTGATCGGTGGGCAGGTAGATGGGTGGGCAGGTTGATGGGTGGGCAGGTTGATGGGTGGGCAGGTTGATGGGTGGGCAGAAAAATGGGTGGGCAGGTTGATGGGTAGGCAGGTTGATGGGTGGGCAGGTTGATGGGAAGGCAGGTTGATTGGTGGGCAGGTAGATTGGTAGGTAGGTTGATGGGTAAGCAGGTTGATGGGTAGGCAGGTTGTTGGGTGGAAAGGTTGATGGGTGGGCAGGTTGATTGGTGGGCAGGTAGATTGGTAGGTAGGTTGATGGGTAAGCAGGTTGATGGGTAGGCAGGTAGATGGGTGGGCAGGTAGATGGGTGGGCAGGTTGATTGGTAGGCAGGTAGATGGGTAGGCAGGTAGATGGGTAGGCAGGTAGATGGGTTGGCAGGTAGATGGGTGGGCAGGTTGATGGATAGGCAGGTTGATTGGTGGGCAGGAAAATGGGTAGGTAGGTTGATGGCTATGCAGGTTGATGGGTAGGCAGGTTGATGGGTAGGCAGGTAGATGGATGGGCAGGTAGATGGGTGGGCAGGTTGATGGGTAGGCAGGTTGATGGATAAGCAGGTTGATGGGTAGGCAGGTTGATGGGTGGGCAGGTTGATTGGAAGGCAGGTTGATGGGTGGGCAGGTAAATTGATAGGTAGGTTGATGGATGGGCAGGTACATGGGTAAGCAGGTAGATGGGTAGGCGGGTAGATGGGTAGGCAGGTTGATGGGTAGGCAGGTTGATGGGTAGGCAGGTTGATTGGTAGGCAGGTAGATTGGTAGGCAGGTTGATGGGTAGGCAGGTAGATTGGTAGGCAGGTTGATGGGTGTGCAGAGGTAGATGGGTGGGCAGGTAGATGGGTAGGCAGGTAGATGGGTGGGCAGGTTGATTGGTGGGCAGGTAGATGGATGGGCAGGTTGATGGGTAGGCAGGTAGATGGGTAAGCAGGTAGATGGGTGGGTAGGTTGATGGGTGGGCAGGTAGATGGATGGGCAGGTTGATGGGTAGGCAAGTTGATGGGTAGTCAGGTAGATGGGTAGGCAGGTTGATGGGTGGGCAGGTAGATGGGTGGGCAGGTTGATGGGTGGGCAGGTTGATGGGTAGGCAGGTAGATGGGTGGGCAGGTAGATGGTTGGGCAGGTTGATGGGTAGGCAGGTTGATCGGTGGGCAGGTAGATGGGTGGGCTGGTAGATGGGTTGGCAGGTTGATGGGTGAGCAGGTAGATGGGTGGGCGGGTTGATGGGTAGGCAGGTTGATGGGTGGGCAGGAAAGTCGGTAGGCAGGTTGATGGGTAGGTAGGTTGGTGGGAAGGCAGGTTGATGGATGGGCAGGTATATGGGTAGGTAGGTTGATGGGTGGGCAGGTACATGGGTAAGCAGGTTGATGGGTAGGCAGGTAGATGGGTAGGCAGGTTGATTGGTGGGCAGGTAAATGGGTAGGCAGGTTGATGGGTGGGCAGGTTGGTGGGCTGGCAGGTTGATGGGTAGGCAGGTAGATGGGTAGGCAGGTAGATGGATGGGCAGGTTGATTGGTTGGCAGGTAAATGGGTAGGCAGGAAGATGGGTGGGCAGGTAGATGGATGGGCAGGTAGATGGACAGGCAGGTAGATGGGTAGGCAGGTAGATGGATGGGTAGGTAGATGGATGGGCAGGTAGATGGGTAGGCAGGTAGGTGGGTGGGCAGGTAGATGGGTAGGCAGGTAGATGGGTAGGTAGGTAGATGGGTAGGCAGGTTGATTGCTGGGCAGGTAAATGGATGGGTAGGTTGATGGGTGGGCAGGTAAATGGGAGGGTAGGTTGATGGGTGGGCAGGTAAATGGATGGGTAGGTTGATGGCTGGGCAGGTTGATGGGTAGGCAGGTTGTTGAGTGGGCAGGTAGATTGGCAGGCAGGTTGATGGGTGGGCAGGTTGATGGGTGGGCAGGTAAATGGGTATGCAGATTAACATCAGATTCCCGTTAAAGGATTAATAACCAATACAAAAATAATAAGCGATCTTAGGTTATCATAGCGAAATCTCAGCTGCAATTTCCATTTAAATTATAAGGGAGAGTCGCATGTAAACTACAAGGGAAAGTCACATGTATAACACAATCTTCGGAAAAATACTGAAAATAAAAAGAGCAAAGCTCAAAAGTAAAAAGACAACAAACAAATTAATTCATTTTACACAGCAAAATGAGGTCTTTATTAACAGATAAATAACCAGAAAAATATTTTGCAATCCAGATACAAGTGTCCACAAGATAAACTCCACTATCACTTTATTAAGCTATGAATATTTTGGTGGCCAATCTATGTCAGTTAGAATCTAAGACTGAGAATTCTGGGAACGAGCAGCCACGCACGCTCAAGGATGCTTAAAAAAACATTCAAACCCAACTAACCCACATCAAAGGACAATCAGTCAAATTCTTAGGGTATTGATGCACCATGCCATCGACCTCCTACAGCATTATTCACATTCTCGAGTTCATCTTTAAACACTTTAAAAACTTTGTAATAATTCAACAAATCTCAAAATCTGCCTTGAGGAATTCTCATCATCGACCATTTCCTCAGCAGTATTTGTAAAAAGGTTTGCCTTTTTCATCGTGGTTCTTTTGTTTTCACAAAAAGTCTTGATTACTAGGGAAAAAACAGTATGCTAACATAGAAAAAAGCTGGTTATAGTCCAGGAAATTGGTCAGCAATTTGATTATTATTACATATATTATCAACAGGGACCTGTTTCACTAGTTTTGTGACATATCTATGTGGCGTCTGTGACACCATACAGACATATTGGGGTTGACTTGTGTCGTGACAACCAAAATAGCGCTGGCACAAGTGGTGCTGTAGTGTCACTGTTCGCAACACCGACATTGTGACACAACATGCGACAATAGATGTGACATGCATTATGAAACGTGACTTTCGTTTTGTCCATTACTGCTTGCACTGTTGCTGCCGCTTTTCATGTCTGTCAAACACTTTTGTCACGAAACTAGTGAAACAGGTCCCAGATTAACAGAGGAACCAACATCAGCACATATGGGTCCACTTTCACCTACCAAAATGGGAGTATTTTATGCATCAAGGTCAGAACAACATGGGTTTCAATTCTGGTATAAGAAATCTAGGTTAAGGTAGCTGAGGGTGGGTGTGGCCCACTAGATTTTAGGTCAATTATAGACTAGGAGGGTGGTTGTGGCTCACTAGATTCTAGATCAACTATAGACTAGGAGGGTGGTTGTGGCCCACTAGATTTTAGGTCAATTATAGACTGCAGAACCGTCCCAAGGGCTATAAATAAAATGTAAGGAGGTCAGGGTGAAGGTTGTGGTTTGCTCCTAATGCAGTCATTGGCTACTGGGTCTACTCTATTCCTTATATGGCATTTAATTAAGGGGGACACCTCCATGCAGCAGCTTGCTGGTTAGGCTGAATTGTCTTGGTTCATGGTCCGTTCGTAGATAGATGCGTAGGCTTTACGGCTCCAACTACTGAAAAGTGGAAAACACAGGATAACAAAAACACAAAGATGTGCCTGTATTGCTTTTTTTTTGTCTGTTAGAAAAGGGTGAACCTTACTTAGGTTTCTCCACCATTTTAAGACAGTGCAGATGTAGAAACAACAGGGGGTCGTTTATTTTCTACACCAACGAGAAAGAGGGCGTACAAGGGTTTGGGTTTGATTATTCAATGTATCGTGGGGAAGTTGTAGCCGACGATCCACGGGGTCTCATCCATTCACGTTTTATTGTGTGTCGTCGGGCCAGGAGACCTCGGCCACAGTCCGCGGTACACTGCACCGCTCCAGTTTATCGCAACGCAAAACCTGTCTCTGCAATGATGGACTCTTTACAATCTTAGGATTTTAAGATGTTCCCTCCGCGCCTTTTTACGGGCGATGTATTACTACCCAAGATAGTATAGTTCCTATCAATAGTGTATCTTAGTAGTTTTCAAAGTAAGATGTGTAAATAACATCGATATATTTTTTTAAATTACTGTGGTGGCAACCTCTGGACCACATTTGGAATGATATTATTAGATGATAATAGTTTTAGGTTTAAAAGTAAACATTCAACTGTCATCTTCTGAAGCTGAGTCATAACATGTCTAACTTCTTGATTATACTGAATACAAAACTAATGTATGCTAATCAGAAAGATAAAATACCATGAAATCTTGCTTATGATTGATAGTTCTAGTGTTGTCACACTTTTAGATTTGTCAAATCAGTTTGAGTTTGAATTGACATCAAATCTCCGCCAAAAAATAGTTCCTTCCCAGAAGCCTAACATTGCAGCGACGAGTTTGCCGTAGATTGCTCGAGCGTTGCAGTGTGAGTCCGCGGGAGACACCCCTGGTGGTATCGTGGGTGATTTTTTTTGCATTTTTAAAACATACTTTTATTCATTTCTATAATGAGGTTACAGTTGTTTCAATGAACGGCTATAAGTAGATACAACAACATTGCAATTTCTATTATAAATAGCAGAAATAAGATTTGATGATGGATGAGGTGATGTGTAAATTGATGATCACATACGTTTCACCACACAACAATAGTGTCACCAGACACTAGGACGGCGATAAGGACAGAGAACACAGCAGTCACAATCAGTTCTTATTCACAGCCTTCACAATTCATCTTATCACTATTATTTTTTTTAAAGTATCTTTGGTGGCTGCTGTTTCAAAATAACAAATAAAAGCTTATTTATTAATCCCAACTAGCAGAAATATGTTTATTATAATTTAGAAACAAAATGGAGGTTCCAGACGGAGATTCACTTTGCTATTTAGTTAGATTCAAATACGTTTATAAATGAGAAATACCACTATATGTCACCACCTGCAGTGTTTACGACACCTCCTTCAAGTCTCCCTCAATATGTCTTTCAAGCCTATGTCCTCAGGATCACTTGAAGGAGACTACGGAAGAGGATTTCTCTATCTATGGGCGATACATGTAATGAAACGTGATTGAGGAGCTCTCGTCAAATGTGTCGTCCGGGGAGGTATCCTTCGTCGGGCCTGTCATCCCTAACAAGAGTTAGAAATAAAACGACCACCAGATATCCATTGAGTCACATGCCCCTCGGCTGGCAGTCAGGTGGATCTTACAGAGCCGCAGGTTGGTTTTGTTACTATCAGTTGCGAATAGTAAGCGGAATGAATGACTCCAAGGCTTCATCCCATTACAAGCTTTATTGCTGGTGTTACTGCAATGCGCTACACTAGTCGGACTGATGAGAATACATTAAGATCAGGATTATATGCTGGCTCGATGTTTACCGCGTGGGGGCGACCGTGTTGATCATAACCAAGGGGTCGCCTCCAGCAGTGTGTTACATAGAGTAAGCTTGGTCAGTAAGGCCAAGGGATAGAATCTGTATGTTTCACACACCGATATATTGGATCGTAACAGTGTATGAAGACAGCAGGTTGTGTCACGTGCCTCTCAGCTTGCGGTCATATGGATCTCACAGAGCAGCAGGTTGGTGTACACGGACAGCACATCACTTTTACGTGCCATCACAGACACATACACATAACACACATCGACCGTCATCCCCTCCGGACAACGACATCTGTAAGTCAGCCCGGAGACTTTGCTGCAGGCTTCATATCTCTCCACCATTCCATACTGATCATCCTCCTCGGGCAGCTCCTCAGCCACCTTGACCATCAGAGGGACATTTCTCTCGTTGTTTCTGAGTAAGTCTGACAGCTCAGTGCTCGTTGCTATGGTAACAGTGAAGGGTGAGCTGCCTCCCCAGAAGGTTCTGAAGGACAGGTGTTTTGGACCTCGGGACCAGATGTTTAGGAGATCAACACACGTAGTGTCATCGCCATCTAGGAGAACATCCACATGTGCCTTGTCGTAGTTGCCCCAGGATTTCATCATGAACGTATCTCCAGCTGTAACAGAAAACAGGGACCTGTTTCAATAGTTGAAAATCCAATCGCTGTTGGTGTCATTGATCCCACAGTGGCAGTATAGTAGGTGAATTGTACAGCGAGCGTCACTTTGGAAATGAGCGTCACCAACAGTGGGAGTAACCGTTTCACCATTCAAGTGGCGTTTACTCTTGCTGCCACTGTTGGTGGCGCTATTTTTGCGGTGGTCTTGCCCGGACCGGGAACACGCATAGCAATACTCTGTGCTCAATTAGTGCACTATGCCGTTAACAACGACCGTCAGTGGGGAACAGTGAACGGCAGGGGCCCCTCAACAGCGACACAGCTATTGAAAGGGGAATCTTTGTGCTTCGCTGTTGGTGCCACTATTACTGTCACTGTTGAGGCCTTCATCTCACTATTACTAACAGTTATATTGAAACAGGTCCCAGGTTGTTAGTGCAGATGTTTAAATATGCACGAGATCCAGACAATATCGTTAAAGGAACCGGCCGCACCAGGAGCAAGGATGGTGTGAAGCTTAAGGCAACAAGACCAAGGACATCATTCTATCAAAGAAGCCCAATATGGAGGGGAATGAAGCAATGGGAACAATTGCCGCCGCTAGTGCAGAGACGAAAAGATATTACAAACAAATGATCTAGTGACTATCATGTATTGAGTGTTGTTTTTGAAATTGTGCGAGACTGTTTTGTAAACGAGCGCAATAGTCATCATTTCATTGCATTATCATTACATCAGGCCTTACTTAATCACCCCTAAAAACACCTACTACTAATACTTGTATCGACCAAATTGACTACGCGTTGAACATGTGAAGCTGTATCTGCTGTTTCCTGGAAGAACTCCAATTGGAGTCAATAAAACTTAAACAAACAAAAAAGATAAAAAGGTTGGTTCAATCGGGAGTGATGAGAACAAGTAATTATCCTACCCCTAATAAAAAACGCCATAGACTCAACATTGGCTGACTGTATTCGGTCGAGCATGCAGTAATGTGTTATTTATTGCATGCAGGTAAGAAATAAATTATCGGAGAGCGGTAGGATAAATACCAAACTAAACTCAAATCAGTAATTTTAGTGTTTATCACACATAATTTGCGACCTGCCCATCGTGAGATAAACACTAATACTACTAATTCTCATTCAGTTTCTACTAAATATCCAACGTCTAAAAGTACAGAGTGATCAAACATCAAATAAGGCTATACTAAGAGAAAACGTGGCTACTGAGCCGGTATGGCCATTCAAGGTCATTTGATGCAAAGATATGTCCCAACGCCACAGGTAGAGGGACATATTTTTGCGTCAAATGACCAAGAACTCTCACCTTTACAGGCTTAGCCACTACGGTTTCTTATCACTATATACCTCCTAATGGTTTAAAAACCCCGTTTTATTAACTGTACAAAGCCAATGCCATTCACTACGGCCCACTGTCACGGCGGGCACAAACATTATTTACACTACACCCCTAACAGCAGGTAGCATTTCAAATACATTTACTCACAGGTATATAGTAATAACTTGAACATATTGTAACCATGATCCTTGCTAAGGCATTGTAACATCACTACTATTATATACCTGTGGCTGTATGAACTACATATACTACCCGCTCCTACCCATGGCGTATTTATACCCGTACGTCATAGTGTGACGTACGGGGTATGTGGTCACGTGACTAGGTAAAATATCGCCATTTTTAGGTATATTATAATACAAAAACTGGCTGACTGTCTTCGTACATAAAAATACTTGGTAAAATTATTGACCACATACATTCCTCTGCCTACGGCATCGGGATGTATGTCACAGGCGACCTGCTGTCAAAAAGGTGCATCCTCTCTTTCCAGTTTATTGAGTATTTTTTGGCCAAAGTGAAAAAGCTGTTATATCACTTTAGTTTGTCTGTAATTATATTTATCTTATTCCAAACCAAACCAAATTAGTGTGCCATTTTCTAGATATATAATCTAAACCTATTGACTTGTAACTGGAATGTCATTCTTGTGAGGAAAAATTATTCATTTGTCTAGCTAGCTAGGTACCTAGCTAGTTAGCCACATGGCAGAGACATATTCTGGTGTAATTCATAGACAATAATCGATGGTTTTGTGGACAGGCGGTCGTAAACCACGAGAGGTTGATGCGTAGTAATACACGAGCGCTAGCGAGTGTATTACGACGTCAACCTCGAGTGGTTTATAGAGCTGCCTGTCCACATAACCATCGTTTGTTGTATTTATTATCCATCTTTTCGAATAAATTGAACCCAGTAATTGCCATATTATAGGGTATAACAATAGGAACTATTTCTTTGCTCTATAGCACAAAGGGACTATTTTTCCCGTATACCATGGTTTTGAGGCCGTATACCACAGATGTGAATCCGTATACCACAGTTATGGTATCTGACAGGTTTCATACAATGGGGGGTGGTTTACTGAGTCCCCATACATTCTCAATGGGGTCTTTGTATACGATGGATAATTAAAGCTATGGAAAAACTCACTGTAACAAGTATTAGATGTGAATGTGTCCTCGCTACTTTGTGATTTGCAGTCCAGGGTCTTCCAGATGGATCGGTCTGCAAATCTGTGTCCCTGTGTGCATTCCAGTGTCAGGGCATCTTCAAAGGTCTTCGCTAATTTAATGTATTTGGGAGAAGGTCCCCCTAAAATAAGGCAGAAAATCATGTCAGTTCATGATCACCCCATGCAGACTGAACCATAAAATCAGTGTACACCCTGTCATCTACTGCTTTTGAAAATCTGCATATTACAATCTGTGAATCTATTAACATACCTCACTCTCTGAATTACGAGGACAGCAAATAAAAACCACTACAGGCCAGCTGACAATTTTTGTTATCTATCTTTTTCGAATCTCTTATTTGTATGAGTTATTAAATGATCACTGGAAGATGCTTCTGGGGGTACCATCAATCAAACAGCATCAACTAAAGGTTCCAACCAGAGCATGTCAGAGCCTTATAGCAGCAAAATAATATGTTTATGTAAATAGTTGAGTTGAAAGCAGTTGAACCAAGAGGCGACCAAATAATCTTTAGGCATGTTTAATGTGAACCAACGTTTCGGGCCGTGGACGCCCTTTATCAAGGTTAACATACAAGTGAGGTTTATTACTGAAGTACACAGTGAGTCATTTGTCATTATTAGTCTTTAGCTAAACAGTGAGTCATTTGGAGACCAAAGTATTTTTAGGTATAGTTAACATGGCTGTATAGGTGGGAGTTCAAGTAACATTATAATAACATTTTTTTAACATTTTATGGTAACTAGGTGGGTCGATAATAATTGAGTATAAGGTAACATGGAAGGAGGTAACATTATTTTAACATGGTAAAAAAAAATGTTGGCGTACATGTACGAAAGTTTATCATAATATTTATAATATGTTTATGTTAATAGTCATAGTTGTTCTCGATGCAGAATCTTGCTCCTCTACAGTCCACGATCCATGGTTTATTTTGATGTATGAAAAATGTAACTGGAATAGTATGGAAGATAAAGAAACTGCAATAGTGAATACAATGTGACACCCCCATCAGAAATCCTACTAAAAGGCTGGTTCCACCAACACAATGGATTTGCTGTGGTATATCTTGTTATATCTACAGTGTTGCGATATGTTGTACCTCCTTTGTGGCGATACATTGCTTGCGATGATATGTGTACTTTTTCACGATGTCGTGTGTATATTTTGGTGCTCCACCACCGCGACACCTCAAGATCTATTGCCAACATATCGAGGCATACCGTGATCTATCGCGAGAAGAACGCGGCACAGGTGCTTAACAAGACTGATGCATCGTGGTAAATATCCACACGATTACCCAGAACTCAGCAAGATTTAGCAAGACAACCAAATCATGACTAATCTCGCTATATCTTGTGTGTTGGTGGAATCAGCACTTAAGATGCACTTACATGATCGTCTGCACATGAAGCCAGTGACGTCGGAGGAGGTGCATGGCTGTTCCCGTAGTCGACGTGTCAGGCCATCATAGATGAGACAGCCGAGCTGCCCAGTGTGCTGCCCACCGTCTGCCCACACACTCCACTCCACTGGCTCACCACTGGTCATGTTCCACTGGCCCTCACTCACCTCTGAGACACCCAGCCAGAGTCTGCCATCTGGACTACAACAGAACAGAGACTCTGCGTCTTTCCACATACAACAAACATATTATCATGAAACATCACGAAATTTCATATGATTGTTTATATGGCATGAGTTGTCTTCGCGGAATGATATCACGAAGCGGAGCTGAGTTATATCTGAAACGGAAGACAACAATTGGCATATAAACCATTATGTGAAATTGAGTGATGTTTAGATTTTATGACCATTTATACATTTATATGTTTGACTTCATATGTTATCAGTGGCATATACATATTTTATGGCATAACTGTGGCATACAGTCACACCATGTTAAGTCTATGGAGATTTATATGCGGGGTAGGCTAAAACCCACATTCTCAGTAAATTCTCACTCACTGTATGCCTGGTCTAGTACAAACATCAACTTTCCGCTTACTTAGTATAAATCAGGGCTGTCAGTTGGGGGCAGGAGAAAAAGTGGAAACATTTTTTTGCTCAGTAGTCGCTTGCCAACGCCACGTCTCCACACCAATTTTTTGGTGAAATATTCTGCCTCAGAAAGACCGGGAAAACTTGGATCATATGTCCTTGTTGGCCATGGCATGTGGCGGAGGGTCTGTGGGCAGGTTATGATCACTGTATTATTGGCGTAAATGAGGCTAAATCAATATCATCTTTGTTTGACACAAGGAAAGAAATCACATCTATACTGAATACGAAAAAGTGGATTTCCACGGAAAAATGGAAAACTGACATCTTTATATCTTTAAAGCTTTACTTGAATTTCCCTAAAAACAAATGGCAGAATATCTAAGCTGATACAAACTTTACTACGTATACTATATATTTTAACATAAAACAAAATTATTTTTGGGAATTATTTTTGTGTATCAAAACTTAAAAGGATTTAAAAGAAACCACTCCTGTATATAGACTGTTGAGTACATCAATAATAGACCGTTATGGATTGTACCCACAGTGGTGGGTTCCTTCTTTATTACCCACCGATTACGGAGTCTCCATGTCTGGCATGTCAGAATCTCCTGCAGGAGATTCCGGAAAAATAGTCCTGTCCATAATGAGGTCAAATCATCATGAACTTCAAAATAAGTTTCTTGAATGTTCATTCTATCTTAGTTATTTATAAGCAATCATAATAATCTCATTTATCATCCGAAATCATTGTAATAACACACTTTGCATGCTAAAAGTACAGGTTAATGGCGAACTATATTATTGATGTAAGTCTACACCGAATTACTGCCATGCTTAACAGTGCTGTGCTGTCTGGAACTAAATGTATTACAGAAACATTTTTATTGCAATAGATTTTTTATTAATCTTGTAGGTGGGTTATAAATACAATAAGGACTGGTTTTGTATACGAGTGACCGTAATCGCCTCATAGTTGACGACGTAATATCCTCGCTAATTGCGCGGATGTTACTACACGTCAACTACTCAGAGATTACGGCCACTCGTATACCAAAACGGTCATTATTGTGTATGTAATCCATCTGTATTTCATCTTATTTTGTGCAGTTTTCAACATTACATTTCATACTTCATCTTACAAACAATACATTTTCTGCTAATTTTCGCATCACAATATGTCATTAATGGGGTTAAAACTTTGATGAATATGTCCAGGCTTACTTCTCATTAAGGAGGTCTGTGAAGTCCCACACATTCTCCATCCATCCCAGCTGAGCTCCCACGTCCTCACACGCCGCCCTGGCTACAGACCAGCTCACAGTCCCTGCCTCCTGCCAGGTGCAGAAGGTCCTGTCCGGCCAGTCATTTCCTACACAGATCAACGGTATGTAGACGTTACACCACTGTCTCGTGCGTATTCGTCTGAACCAATCACAGTACAGCTTACATTAGTCCGTTTACGAACCGTCCGCCTTCAGAGCATAGACCTCTGTTCAGAGGTACGGCCCTCCACCACTGTCTAGTGCGTATTCGTCTGAACCAATCACAGTACACCTTACACTAGTCCATTTACGAACCGTCCGCCTTCAGAGCATAGACCTCTGTTCAGAGGTACGGCCCTCCACCACTGTCTAGTGCGTATTCGTCTGAACCAATCACAATACACCTTACACTAGTCCATTTACGAACCGTCCGCCTTCAGAGCATAGACCTCTGTTCAGAGGTACGGCCCTCCACCACTGTCTAGTGGGTATTTGTCAGAACCAATCACAGTACAGCTTACATTAATAACGTTTATAGCATCAATTTGACAAGAGCTGATTGGTTCTGTCAAATACTAGACAGCCCTCTTAGGGCCCACCACCTGAAAGTCGGGACGTTAGGGCCCACTCATCGGGACGTTAGGGCCCATCTATCATTACATTGACAAATATAATTGAAATATGCCTACATGTCAAATCATTTCTTACATTACATACACGAAAACCTTGTCATTTGCATTTTAAGCACTAACAACCTAACAAGCATTAACCATTTCTGTAAAATTAGGTGGGCCCTAACATCCTTTTAAGCTATTTCTCACTCCTGACACCACAAGTGTGAATGCAGCTTCACAGTGCAGCCCAGGTGCGACTCAGGCTTTTTCACCACAGGTCTCAGATGGGCCCTAATGCCCCGACTTTAGGGTGGTGGGCCCTAACGTCCTGCAATCAGATGGCTGGCGATTCTGGAATTTTGGTCCTCCTGATGACTTTCAGCAGTAAAATGACAGGAATCGTCTAATGTAAACGCCAAGTGCGTGGTGACTGCAGATCATCTATTTACATCAGATTATACAATTAGGCACCGCCTGACAACTATATTGGACATGCTCTAATGTCGGCAACTATTTCAAGCCAGTTTGAATTAATCTCTACACGGGTGGCGATTCTGTGAAAACATAATCGTCAGTGTAAACGCTTCAGTATATTCAGAGGTTGACGACTTTTGTGGTGGACATTGCCACCACCTGATGACTATTGGCTTGACAATTTACAGTTGGCACATATTTTGTCGTCTAATGTAAACACTGGTTTAGGTGGTATTATGTTTGCCTGGTATTCAGAAGTCCAGTGCTGACACCTAGCATTAATATGTGGAATTATCTCACCCCTAGTATATTTGTCCCACAGGGTTTTACTGTACATAAAGATGAATAAACCAGAATTAATCACTAATAAAACAATAAACAGATGTACCTATAGCTTTTTCACAAACAAAGTGTTGTTTAGTGCTGCAGCTGGTGCCTGTCCAGTGGAGCCCCTCAGCCTGCAGACAGTCATCCATGTTGCCACCATCAACAGACAGGTCGACTAAAGCTGGGGCCACCAACTTCTTCCCTGTCGACCAAGTCAGGTTTCCAGCAATTTTCTTCCCATCAATCCACATCCTACTAAAACCATACCTTTTCCTGAAAAGACAGTAGTAGGAAAAGAGTTTTTTATTCTCTTGAAATATGTTCTTACTGTTATGTTCAAAATTATCTGTATGTTGAACATACAGATTCTATCCCTTGGCCTAACTGATCATGCTGGCTCTATGTAACAGGCTGCTGGAGGTGACCCTGGGTTACAATCAACACGGTCGCCGCCACGCTGTAAACATAGAGCCAGCATATAACCTTGATCTTGTTGTATTCTAATCAGTCTGACTAGTGTAGTGCATTGCAGTAACAGCTTGTTAAGCTTGTAACAGGTTGAAGCCTTGGAGTCATTCATTCAGCTTACTATTCACACAGGTCTGATAGTAAAAATACCACTCCTGCTCTACCTTTGTGTTAAAGATTTAAAGGAAATGTATAAATTTATGAAAAGAAGTCCAACTTAAGCATAGAAATTAAACGCAAATAAGTAAACTCTAAATGAAGAACAGAAAAGATCTTAAAATCTGTAATCAGCCTGTTGCCACCATGGCAACCAAGACAATATATGTTTCTGAAAAATACTACTTCAGAGCAGTATAAATCATCATTATATGTACACCTGATGAGGTCCCCATTTGGCCGAAACGTTGTGTCACTATCTTAAAAAAAACTATAAACCACACCAAAGTTTTTATAAAAGATCTTATAACTTCAGATATAATTCACTGGAGTTTGCTGTGAAAAATTCCCAAAGGAATTTTAAAAGAAATACTTCAATCAGAGGTTGAATGATACTTTTGAACTGACTGTCATTAAATAGTCAACACTCATGTGTCTGCAGTAGGAGGGTAGACTTTACATCAATTAATAAGTCTTCTGCTCCAGTTTTACAGCACTATAATATCTGGTATAGAGACTTGTATCGTTTTTAATAGTTCATTAACGTTAGACACCTAACGTTAGACACCACTCCTTCATATTCAACAGCCATGGAGAAAACAGAAACAGAGAAGTCAAATTTAATGCTGAACATCAATAGCTTTCTCTCAGAAAACATTAAATGAAATAGCAACAGCAGCACATGCAAATCTAATGAGAATAATTGTTGTTAGTCCTTTATAGCGTTAAATATCACAGAGCATTTAAGGGGGATGGTTTTGGCCCATGAGATTCAGGTCAAATTTAGACTGTAGAACCGTCTCAAGGTGCTATAAACACCTTGGAGGGAGGTCAGGGTGAAGGTCGTGGTTTGCTTTCAATGCAGTCATTGGCTGCTGGGTCAATCCATGGCTTCTATATTCCTTATATGGCAGTGAAGGCATAGGGACAAATCCATGCTGTAATAATTTGCTGGATCAAAGATGGCTTAAAAGTGTCATAAAATGGGCTTCAGACATACAGTAAAACCATCTTTAAGCGGTCACCCTCCGTTGTGGGTCAAAGTATCCGTTTATGCGGGGTGTCTGCTTACGCAGGGTTTTTCAGATTTAAACTGGTTATACATTGAATGCATCCCTGACATCAGGAGCTTTAATTTGACACTAAATACACATACCTTTACGATTTTCTATCGACATTCATCTTATTTAAACCGGAATTTATTTTTCTGAAATCGTTCTTGCTGATGCGCATGGTGATGAGAAACAAAGGTTTTTTTTTGAGTGGCCTAAGTGTAGGTGTGGGATTATCTAAATTTGATCTTACCCAGAACTGGCCAACATCCGGGCCCTGTCACTGCTGGTGGCTGTTGCGAGTTTCCCGCCTGATTGAGAACACGTGACCGCAGCAGCGTCCCACGTGACGACTGACCCAGTTGTGAAGTAGATTCTTGAACATGGGGCCAGGAGGAGGCCACCTACCACATCAGAAATACACACAATATATTATTATCAGAATGTGCTTGTACACACTATATACGTTGCCAATGGAAGGTTAGAGGGGTCACATACACTTTCAGCATGCTGAGAAAAATCTATCCCTTCACTATCTGCATGCTATTTGCTGTGTTATTGGATAAGGAACAGGGTGCCAGTGTCTGAGGGTCTTAGAGGCATGCTCATCTGACCAAACCAATCAATGAAGACCGAAATTGCTCATTGACCCCACTGTGTGGCTGCACAAGGCACCACACAAACCCTGTAAAATACCACATAGACATGATATGAGAAGGACTGGCCTTTGATATAGCAGTAAGTCTACCACTGCTGGGGATGAAGGAGAAAGGTGGCTGTACACAACATAGACATGATATGAGAAGGACTGGTCTTTGATATAGCAGTAAGTCTACCACTGCTGGGGATGAAGGAGAAAGGTGGCTGTACACAACATAGACATGATATGAGAAGGACTGGTCTTTTATATAGCAGTAGGTCTACCACTACTAGGGATGAAGGAGAAAGGTGGCTGTACACCACACCACATAGACATGGTATCAGAAGGTCTGGTCTTGGATATTGTAGTAAATCTCCCACTGCTGGGGGTGAAGGAGAAAGGTGGCTGTACACCACACCACATAGACTTTGTATTAGAAGGTCTGGCCTTTGATATAGCATTAAGTCTACCACTGAAGTGGATGAAGGAGAAAGGTGGCTGTACACCACACCACATAGGCATGGTATGAGAAGGACTGGCCTTTGATATAGCAGTAAGTTTACCACTGCTGGGGATGCAGAAGTAAGGTGGCTGTACCCCACACCACATAGACATGGTATGAGAAGGACTGGCCTTTGATATAGCAGTAAGTTTACCACTGCTGGGGATGCAGAAGTAAGGTGGCTGTACACCACACCACACAGACATGGTATTAGAAGGACTGGCCTTTGATATAGCAGTAAGTCTACCACTGATGGGGGTGAAGGAGAAAGGTGGCTGTACACCACACCACACAGACATGGTATTAGAAGGACTGGCCTTAGATATAGCAGTAAATCTCCCACTACTGGGGATGAAGGAGAAAAGTGGCTGCAGTGGGACTCAAACTCACAAAGTATGACAACCTTTGGATTGGTACCAGCATATGGAGTCATTGGGTTGAGGCAGAGATTAGCGCTATCGATCTGATCACAACAGTTGCTCAAGACGATCGTTCGTCTTTCAGCACAACCTATTGTAGAGCATCCTTACCTGGGTCTTCTCTCAGCAGATCATTGGCTCCCCAACAAGAAATCAATGTCTTCTTCTTTTTAGATAATGTCTCTACATCTGTAACACAATAACAGAGAAAATTGTACCAAAGATCAAAGATCACTGACTTAGTCTCTGTGTACCTTTACATTTACAAATCAAATGAAGAAGAAACTCAGTTTCATGTTCAATAAGGAAAATCCACCTTAATACCATGACCATAGACATCATCTCACCCCTGGTACAAGTTTAGCCATAGGAATAAAATTAGAAAAAAATACTCAACGATCACCCCCGTAAAGTGACAATACTACCCCATGGTCGTGGCGTAGTGAAAATGAGATGACGTTATAGGCGATTGACTTAATAGAGGCCATGATTTCAGAGAGAAGACAAGACAAGACAAAAGATTTAAACGTCCTTAACAGTGAAAGGGGTTAGATAAATCCAGAACCACAATCGAATGTAAAATTAACAATACTCCACTCATTTGAATGGCCCGTAGTTGTCCCTTGGCCTACTTCGATGACAATTGCAGCTAATCCAAACTCGTGGAGTATCATGTATTTATATGATTCTTGATGCAGTTCTGTATAATTACTTCAGGTATATGAACCTTTCTTGATTATTGTTACTGTATTGAACTTGCCTTCATTGAACTGGCAGATAAAGTAGTACTCGTTGTTGCAGGTCGTTTCCACGATGTTACCAGATCGACTTAATGACAGACAACTTGGCTCCATAGTGGCAGTATATAGGCTCGACGAATTTAATATCCACACTATATCCAATCCCCATTTTCCACTGCAGTAAAAGGTTAACAACAGTCTCTTACTTGTACACTTTGTTTACACTTATTTTACTAGATTGTTGGTAAATACTGTTGTATATTTTGTATGAGAAGTTCATATGTACTGATTTTTGCATAATTCATATTACAATAAATATATATATCTTCTTTATAAGAACAGGAAAATGGGGATTAACGTAAAGGCCAAGATTGACTGGGGCCTATAATGGTCACAAATTTCCTCTAAGATCATTTATAAAAAGTACCAAGGGTTATTAGTGTTTTTTAAAGCAGGTAGGTGGATAATATTCATTAAGTTATTGCAGTTTCCAAATACACATATTTAAGCTAAACATTAGTTCACCTTATAAATAAAGTATTGACCACCTCTTGATTAGGAGAATTCTAATAAAGAAATTTACCAATTTTTGTTTCATAAAGATGAGGTATCATATTACATGATGATGCAATTGGAGTCCAAAAAAAATGCACCAGTTCCCTAGCAGTATATATATATATATATCTATGTAGGGGCCAGGGTAGTCAAGCAGTGGTTTGTTTGCTTTACGCTAGGTGACACAAGTGCTGATCCCTGCTGTGCAGTAAACCCAGTGGCCCTGTGTATGCAAATACTATGGGGTCTCTCAGTCAGTATATATAGGCTGAGTCTGCAGCAGGTCGACAGGTTACTTGTACGTTCCTCCGCTTGGAGCAAACTGTTCAGAGCCTTGCAGACTGGTTAGGTTTCTCTGTGAGACCTTTCAGCGGTTGAGGGAACAGATCCCCTCACCTTACGCTACCTAGCACATTCTGTGCTAAGCGACTGTAACTGTTTTTGATCAGGTGGAATAAAGATCCAGTTATCCCTGAAGTGCTCAGAGTCTGGTTTTGTGCCTGTAGGCTTGTATGAGTTGTAGATCCTGCATCTCCTTTACATTCTGAAAGTGAGCCAAACCAAGCTATGCGGGAAACCTCATAGGGTAGCACTCATCTCACTCTGCCAGATAGACGAATCAAATCTCGGGTAATGAGCCAAACCCAGAACCGGCGAAAGTGCTACATGTATATACTGACACTAGCACCAGGTGGTGCTCCATCAAAGCGGATTTAGGGCCGATCATTGGCTAATCATTCAATCTTACGCCGATCGCAGGCATATCGCCTCATATTCCTGGTAGTGGAGCTGTAGTGGAGTGATCAGTGCATCATCAGCATGTGATCACAGTAGTCCACTGATTCTTGACTAGTCCTGGACTGGTTCATTTACTGGATCATGCTACTGTAGTGGCTGGGTGTTGGGTACAACCTAAGCTCCTGCCGGGCACTGCAACAGTCATGGTCTACAATGCCATTCCAGTGCTGGTACAACCCGCAAACCCACAGCTGTGTTTTACCACAGCCACCCAGCACCATTGCTCTGCTCTCGAGGATCACAGGGAGAGCCCCGAAGGTGACATCTGCTGCTCTCATCTCGGGACCCCAGAACTCTATTCAGAAAGGGGGCAACCCTCTCCTCCGAGAGAACCAAGACTCTCTGATTCCACCACCAGGGGACCCAAAGGTCTAGCCCTCTTGGCAGAGAACAGAGACAGAGCCCTGTAGAGGGACTGCACATAGTCCCGGCACACCACAGTGTGTTCAGCTAAACTTGAGCAGGCCTCTTATATACACCTGCTAGTCTCACTGAGCAGGTGCGGAACCCTGCTGGGTCCCCACTGGTGGTTCTATGTAAATCTGGTAGCTGACCAGTCAGTTCTGCTGGTACCTTCATTACTCTACAGAACCAGCCCTTACTATAGGTACCTGCCAGGTGGCTAGATAACCCGTTTGGACTGGTCCCAACACGGTGTCAGAAATAGCAGGTGGCTTGTGGCCTCAAAGGTGGCTGGTAGCAGGTCACTACAGACCCGCCACGCAGCACCTACTTGATGCGGCCGCTGCTTCACGCAGACAGACATAGTAGCATTTTGAAAGATTAGACATAGTTTTAGCACCAGAGTGTGCTAAAAGCATTCATAACATCAATGCTTATCTTAATTTACATGCAATTTTCAATTAACTGCAGTATTTAACTAGCTTTCGATAACTTCTTATACACATCCAAGATGGCGGAAATTGCGCTGCTACGGTAGTGCCTGCGCTTGGAAACAGACAAAGTTTTTACAAAAAAAAGAATAAAAAAAGGTCTAATTTGGGCAAACAAAGCAAATAAATGCCAAAATCGGCAGATTCTTGCCGTAAAGGAGAAAAAGATCTATCCACTCCAAGGGAAATAGCTGGGTGCAGGCGATCCGGCCCCTAGCAATTGAACAGGGAACTAGCCTATAGCAGGTAATGCTGCCAATGACAGTCAGCGCCCGATTGTGGGGATCTCCACTATCAAGTTCATGGAGCCCAGTGGAGCCAGACCTCCAATTCAGAGCCGATTGGGGAGAGACATGGTGGAAGTTGTTACATTGACCAAGCTCAGTGGCTAAGTGGTAGTGGTGTTCGCCTTGAGAATGGGAGGTCATGGGTTCAAACCCTGGTCGGGTCATACCAAAGACTTACACAAAAATGGTACCCACTGCGCATTCGGTTTAACCCCCGCCATTAGAATGAGGAATAGGGGCAAGGGCCCGAATGGAAGAACGGCTCAATAGCCAAATTTGGTGATTGTGTACACAAATATTCCCTTATAAAAATTGCCCAAAAAAAGAAAAGAAAAAAAGAGATGAGCCACAGACTCACAGAAGGTTGAGGGCACTCCTATTGTCAGCGAACTCGTCCACACGCACCAAGCTTCCCCCAAGATGAGAGCATGTCTCGTCTGCGTTCACTGCCTCAGTGCGGTAAGATGAGGGGTACAGCCTTCTACCTGCAACCGACAATAGTGTGTGTCCATACATCACAATACAAGAGCAAAGTGTGCATCTTAAAATGGAATTGGTCTCTCTAAGGCATATCTGACAATTTATGCTGGCGCAACCTGGTGATTTTTAAATATCATCAAGCTTTGTGTTTCATTTCAATACCAAATGTGTAAATTTGACGTTTTGCCCAGTTTATTCAATCTTAATAGGTAAAATACAGCAATTTTCATTTGCTTGATTTACATAGGAAATGGACTGAAAAATATGGTTTTCTTCAATTCAAGTCAATTTTACAAACCAATTCCATTTGACTGTGTCTTGACTGATTCCTAGAACATAGTTATGAACCATTTTGACTTCCTTCTGTCTGTAAATATGGTGAATAAACCATCCACTCATACACCTGCTGCCTCCGCCACTCACATTATGAGATTTGGCAAAATTACATGAATAGCAAATCAAATAGGAGATAAATGATAGGAAATGTCAGTTGGAGTAAGAAAAAAGTGGAAACGTGTTCAGGTGGGATTTGCTGCCTTGGAGAGACATGAAAACAGTAGAAAACATATGATTATCTTAGTAAAGCAATGCAAATGCAAAGGTTGTATGGAACATTGGCTTTAGGTATGGTAAACGGTTCTGTTAATTAGAATGGATTCTACTTCGGTAATGAGTGTGAGTTTGATATGAATACTTACGAACACACTGCAAAACCTTCAGAAGGTGAAAGCAGGAGCAGGCCCATGTTTTCTGGATGGAGCCATCAATGAAGGAATACCCATCCAGACAGAGATAGGTCACAGTCGTCCCATTCTCTGTGCGTTTGGCATTTGCCAAATGTGGTGCAGATGCTGCACAACCTGAATCTGAAATATAGCGGCTCGATCACTTAATTATTCAGTGATGGCAACACAAGCAGCATGGAGTTGTCCCATTACCTTAAGTCCATATAAGGAATAGAGTAGACCCAGTAGCCAATGACTGCATTCGCAGCAAATCCCGACCTTCACCCTGACCTACTTACATGATATTTTCTAGCGCCTTGGGAGGGCTATACAGTCAAGAGTTGACCTCGAATCTTAGGGGCCACAACGACCCTCCAAGAGTATTGACACTGCACGAGAACCACCATTTTACATATATTTATATGCGCCCGGCGTATATAGGTATGCTTTCGCGTATATAAGGTTGACCTATTTTCTGTTGTGTGTACGCCTCACCTCTAGGCGTATATATAAGCGTCCATGTTGCGGTCATATATAGGTCATATATACGCCTGATTCTGTTGTATTTACACCACTAGTTCCAATAGTTCCGATCTCTGCCTCTTGGGGACACTACTTTACTATATACCTACTGCCGTAACTAACGTGATTACTATATGCTGCTCCCCACAACGTTCTGCACAGCTGTGCAGTAAGTTAGGGTTCATCTCACGGTCGCAACGGATATGATTACAACGTTGACATTTAAAAATGGCCGACATGGACGTCGAGTCTCTAACGCTGAGAGCAGCGTTAACATTAGTAACAACGACAGCTATGAATGGAGCGAAATACAGATTGTACGGATAAAATCGTGTAATAGAGCGAAAAAAAGCAGAACGAATTGAAAAGAAAGTATCAACTCATGTATCTCGGAGTGTCTTGGAAGCTGTTTGACGTAGCAACGTCATCGCCGTAGCTAGCCCGCACACTGCACCGCTCCGGTGCCTCAAAACCGTAGGTTGCTCTAGCGGTGCAGTGTAGCTAGCCCGGGAATAAATGTCAGGTGTGCTGCGATTGGCTGAAACCAACCAATGAGATGCTAGCTTTCTAAAGGCTTGCAATAATCGTGTTGCCGCCGGAGTTTGACGGTAAAGTCGAACAATTCGGTTCACGTTGATCGTTCTGTGCCCAAATGGGATTTAAAATGGCTCTTACAACTTAAATAAGGTAAGAATAAGATTGTTTTGGAGGCATATAGTAAAGATAAAACGATGTACCTGTAAACGTACAAATTTCGATCCTCACTCGGGCCCCTAGCACGTTTACAACTCGGTGTAAACACCTCGTTGTAAACGTGCTAGGGCCCGAGTTCGGATCGAAATTTGCACATTTACAGGAACATCGTTTTATTACTGTAGCGTTCATTTGCCATTAGTCAGTCCTTGGCATATGGAAAATCCAAATTTATATTTACACCATTTCTATGTATGGTAAGTCTAGGTCTACTATATAATGGCCTGGTTAGTATCATGCAGTTTAAGTTAAACTGGATAATTAGTATATAAGGCTACCTTGTGTAGACAGTAAAGCGAGTGTTCCACAAACTAGGCCTTTGACGGGTGGACAGGCTGGCCGGTCCCACTGGCGCCGGGCGACCGGCCAGCTGGAAATGTCCAAATTGTTTGAGCTCTTCCACCAACCACCTTATTCTTGCCGGTAACCCATGGACAGCCTGCGGCCAGGGCTAGCACCTGGTTGGTGGAACACCCGCTTAATGCAGTACGCCGTAGCCCACCTGTGTCATGAATGGGGTGCAGACTGGCTTTGTGAAATCTAGCCTCTAGAACTTTTTGTGTATACCTGTCTAAGATAATTCAAAATGATTGTTGATGGGAAAAACAAATTAGCATCGCGGTTAATTTTGCATGCATCCACTGTCTTTTCAGCACCTCGGAATTGACTCTAAAAAGAAACTGAATGAGAAATCCAAGGACAGACATAGAACTGTATGAACTCTTAATGAAACCTAATAATAAACTCGCAGAGTTATGTATGTATGATTAACCCTTTCACAGCAGGAGGATGCCTTAAGGCATTACCACTATATGGCAGGAGGATGCCTTAAGGCATTACCACTATATGGTAGGAGGATGCCTTAAGGCATTACCACTGTACGGCAGGAAGATGCTTTAAGGCATTACCACTATACAGCAGGAGGATGCCTTAAGGCATTACCACTGTACGGCAGGAAGATGCTTTAAGGCATTACCACTGTACAGCAGGAAGATGCCGTAAGGCATCTTTTTGTGGGTTTTTTCCAAACTAATTTTTTTTCAAATATATAAAAGGAATTTGCAAAATTCCTCTTATATAATTGAAAAAAAAAAATCATCATTTTGTGGAGAAAATGGCGAAAATCACGGCAAAACACGCCTGCCATTCACACGTTCACTATGTAACGTCTTCCTGCCTCTAGTATAGGCGAACGTCGATGGTGGCGCTGCCTCTGCTTTCCCACCTGTGTGAGGCGTGCGGCCGTTAAAGGGTTAAGATAGAAACAAGGGTGGCAATATACACCTTAGTAAGAAGTAATTCTAGCCAGGTAGAATCTAGATAAGTTTAGTTTTTTTTATCAAAAAATCTTTTTTTAAAAGAAGCAAAATGAAAAACGACTATGCTGAACTTAAAGAATTGTAAAACATTCTGGGAAAACCGCATAATCTTTCATACCTGTATATTTGCTTAATGTTGAAAATTAAATAAAAAGAAATTGCTAAAAAAAAAACAATAAATCTGAAAAATAAACCCAAATCCAAAAACAAAATAATAAGAGAAATAATAGAAAAAAATTCCACTCACAGATTTTCAGCTGAACTTCATTGAAACAAACAAAACTCACCAAAATAATTTTTTTTTTTAAACCCACAAAAATAAGAATATTGATGACGAATATAAAGTTTTAATGTAAAATTGACTGAGACACCCCTTCTCTGGATTTTCAGAAATGTTCGGGACTACTCACCAGGCTGTGTCTCACACACAAAGGAGTGCTTTTCCTGCCCCGTGACGTCTCTCCAGATTCCAGTGCTTCTGTCGACCACCACGAAGTTGCGGGATGTATTTTGTGGTATGTGCCCTCCAGCAAACTGGTGCCACATGACACTCTGCCCTGTCCTGTATGTCCACTCCCCTTCATGACCACCATCCTCAGCTGCCACCCAGAGACTGCTGCCACCACTGTACGAAGATGCAGATCTTATGAGAGGGGTGGTTGTTTGTGATGCATATAATGGTTGCCGAAGCTTATAACATAAAATGTCCTTCACAATTCAAAATATAGCGAAGATCTAATATAACAGCATCTAAGAATACTATCAAGAGATGTCACAAGTTTGAGTGAGTTTATTTATGCCACACATTTTGTTGGCTATGTAATTTCACGAGTCGAAGACGAGTG
Source organism: Alentia gelatinosa (assembly GCA_950022655.1). Classification (NCBI taxonomy): domain Eukaryota; kingdom Metazoa; phylum Annelida; class Polychaeta; order Phyllodocida; family Polynoidae; genus Alentia; species Alentia gelatinosa. The sequence continues at coordinate 57,536,252 of OX465588.1, forward strand.
ACATTACGAAGCCAACAAAATGAGTGCCATAAATAAGCTCAAACTCAAACAAGTGGCGTCTAGATTTTATCGTATCCCGTTTCCATATATTTTCAGTATAAGAAAGTAGTGGCATAAACAACACTTTATGTCACACCCGTGACATAAACAAATCCTATGTTAAGCCTATGGCATTTTCTATTAAGGGTAGGATAAAGTGCTGATTCCACCACTGTACGAGCATGTAGACAAAAGTCACATAAACCAGATCTTCATAAAGTATGGTGTGGAGACATGGCGTTGGCAAGCGACTACTGAGCAAGTGACCGGGTTTTCGAATCGACACCGCGTCGACTGCCGCGGACCCGCGAAAATACCTGTCAGAACCGTTCTGATTGGTTTGTCAGTAAACAAAATCAGTGTCAAACCTCCTAATTGGTCTTGGACGTCTCTCATTATGCATGGGAGTGCCCTGTGCCAATTAGAACTTACCTTTTAGGTGAGCTTGGAGGTAAATCCATGTTGGCAGTGTCCCAGTTGGGGACTGAACTTCATAAAGTGCTGATTCCACCAACACACAAGATTTAGCGAGATTAGTCCCGATTTGGTAGATGTTAATCTACACAACTCTCAGTATGGTGAGTAACTACTAATAATTCTCAATTTCTGATTATTGCATTGGAATTGTGACCCCCAGAAACCCTGATAGAAAGGTGTCACACTTAAAGTTGTGATGATAAACAGCTGAGTTGTTACTGCACATGGGTTTTCAGAATGATTTAGGCAGCCATTTTGGATTTCAAAATGTGAGATGAATATGAATTTCATTAGGTGGCAGCACCATAATCAGGTTACATTGTCTAAACCCTCTGTAGAACAGAAGTTGTTAATTGATCCTCATGTCATTCAATATAATTTGATCATGTTCAACAGTTGGGATTTTTCATCGCCTCTAGCTAGATTCCATACTTAAAGACAAATGCTGGTAGCTGGGTGATTTTTGAATTCTATTGAGATTTCCAAATAACTCAGGATAATATAAGTTCTATATATCAGGAAATAGAAAATGCAAAGAAATGGCATGTCATCATGCTAACTTCTATGGAAGGGCCATCTGAAAATGTAAGTGCTTAACTATTGGTGTCTATGGGAAACTGCAATATTTTTACTTTGTTGCTAAATGACACTGGTTTTCTATTGCTATCTTCAAACGATTCTGGATTATGATAGTTAGGAACACGTACACATGAGAAATGCTAAAAAAAAAATACTATGTCACCATGCTAGTTTCTATGGGAAGGCCATCTGAAGAAGGTAAGTGCTTATCTATTGGTGTCTATGAGAAACTGCTATATTTTCATGGCCCCATATAGCAGCACTAGGGGGCGTTTCGATACCTACCCGCAATAGACCTTTAATATACCTTCCTAACTCATCAAATATTATACACAAATTCTAATTATTGCATTGGATTTTTGACCCCCCAAAACCCCAAACTAAAGGTGTCACACTAAAAGATATAATGAATAGCTGAGTTGCTATTTCACATGGGTTTCAGGGCTGATTTTGACAGCCACTTTGGATATCAAGATGGCTGACAGATTAGAAATGATTCAAAGTAATAGATTAGTATTTCCTGCTTGCTTGACTATATATTGATATTATATGTGATGAATATTTCACTGCCCATTTAAGGAAAAATACAGCTACTATTCATTTTAGAGGGCCTTGGCGGCCATATTGGATTTCACAGCCATATTGAAAAAATTGAGCTTGGCCCCTACTCTAATTTTGATCAGTACATTAAGTTCTACCATTGTACCAAGTTTCATGCTTCTATACCAAAATGAAGTGAACCCCCTTCTGGACTATAGAGACTCCATAATAGGTGGGTAATATGAGAAAACGTGGTTACTGAGCCCGTACAGGTGGCTGTTCGAGGTCATTTGATGAAAAAATACGGCCCGATGCCACAGGCTAGAGGGCCGTATTTTTTCATCAAATGACCGAGAACAGACACCGTACGGGCTCAGTCACTACGTTTTCTTATTACTATACACCTCCTACTCGTTGATAAATATGTTTTATTAACTTTTCTGCACCCCAAAAAGCCACTGCTATTCACTACGGCCTGCTGCCACAGCGGGCGCGAACATTATTTATACTACACTCCCAGTAGCGGGCAGTATTTCATACATGTTCGACCATAGGTGTATAGAAATAAAAGTTTATATCGCCCCAGTAGGAGAAGCAAAATACAGAGAGCTAGATATACAGAGTGAGGGATAGAAATAGATGGCAATAGAACAGAGACAGACTTACGACATGTGCAGCAGTCGTTGCTGTTCTTCCTCAGTGTAGACCATGGCCAGCTGGCCTCCATTCTCCTCACAGTGTTGAAGTGCCTGAGAGTAGGTGAGTTTGACTCCAGCCTCCACAAGGCACAGACTTGGACGTGTCCTCACTGTACATAATGCACGTATATCCATTAGTAAACATTCATTTTACTCAGGTTACATGAAGATAATTAGTAGGAATAAAATGAGAGTTAGCCTTGTCAATGTTTATGCCACGATGGGCAGGTTGTGTATTACTACACGAGATGTCAGCCAAGTGTAGTGAGTAGCAGACCTGACCAGAGTGGTATAAACATTGAGAAGGCTAACTCGAGTTCGGTTTCGTATTTATCCTACCCCATCTCACCGATATACAGAGAATATTTGTAATCATCCATGTTAGCAGTTATCAATGCTGCCGGATCTACCTTCGTTATCTCGTCCCTGATTGGTCCGTTTTTTTATTCACCTTGGTGCATAAATAACACTTTATCCAACGCTCCGTCAAATACATTGAGTCAATGTTAAACCTATGGCGTTTTTTATTAGGGGTAGGATAAATGTTGAGCCTGAGATCTTTCAAGAATATAACAAGGCTATAAGTATCAAGAATCCAGTTTACCCCATACTCAGACATGTCTAGTCTGTAAGCGGGTGTTCCACCAACTAGGCCTTGAGAGTGGAACACTTGCTGTATTGCATTTTATTATCCATCTTATACAAAGTCCCCATTGAAAATGTATGGGGGCTCAGTAAACCATGACCCGTTATATAAAACCTGTCAGATACCATAACTGTGGTATACGGATTCTAACCTGTGGTATACGGCCTCAAAACCATGGTATACGGGAAAAATAGTCCCTTTTGCTATAGAGCAAAGAAGTAGTCCCTTTTGTTATACCCTTTAAAATGGCAATTACTGGGTTTAATTTATTCGAAAAGATGGATAATAAATGCAACAAACGATGATTTTGTGGACAGGCAGCTCTGTAAACCACTTGCGGTTGACCTCGTAATACACTCGCTAGCGCTCGTGTATTACTACGCGTAAACCACTCGTGGTTTACGGCCGCCTGTCCACAAAACCATCGATTATTGTCTATATTGCCAATAGAGGCATTATTGTCCCTAATTTTTGTAAGAGAAATGGAATTCCGAACATGGCTGGAACACCCTGTTTTCCTAATCATTTAGCCATTAAAGAGGTTTCATACATTCCACTGATATCTTGCCATATTGTCATTTATATAAACAACACAAAATATACATATAAGTCTATATTTTGAGTTTAAATCTTCTAGGATTTACAGTACTTCACTGTTAGATACACATTATTGACTGGTATTGTGTACGAGTGCCCATGATCTCCGAGTAGTTGACGCATAGTAATATCCGAGCGACTAGCGAGGATATTACGTCGTCAACTACGAGGAAATTACAGTCACTCGTACACAAAACCAGTCGTTATTGTATTTATTACCCACCTACAATATTAATAATAAATCTATTGCAATAATAATGTTTCTGCAAGACATTTAGTCCTAGATATCAGAACAAAGTCAAGTGTGGCAGTAATTCGGTGTAATCTTACACCAATAATATAGTTCACCATTAACCTGTGATTTTAGCATGCAACATGTGTTATTACAATGATTTCTGATTGTAAATAATATTATTATGATTGATTCAAAATAATCAGTATTGAATGAACATTCAAGAAACTTATTTCGAAGTACATGATAATTTGACTTCATTATGGACAGGACTATTTTCCCGGAATCTCCTGCAGGAGGTTCTGACATGCCAGAATCTCTGCAATTGTTTCCAGGTGCCCTATACATTTCCAATGGAGACTCCGTAATCGGTGGGTAATAAATACATGGAAGCTATCTAGCAATTATCTATTGATTGAATCTAAAACCAGGACCACTGCACTACTGATGTCATTGTCCTGCTGCACAGTTATTTCAGAGTCCACAGTACACTTTTTGTTATTTAGTCAGCATTTTGAATAAGTAATTCTCCTTTATTAGAAACCCAATTTAAGTTCCCATCCTATATGTGAAATGTTGTTGATGAGCTTAGATGTTTTAACATATGCTATCGTACTAATTTATCATGTGATAATTCAATGCATGATGTTGTAGTCTGTCAGAACCAATGGTTATATGTTTGTGTTGACTGTGTGTGAGAAATTAAAGGCACATCGGATCATTCTTTTCTTTTTTTTTGTTGTAATTTTTTCGTTCCAATGGGTCTGTCTAGGATCCGTGGTTGGAATTTTTTTTTTTTTTTTAGCACATCGGATAATTTGACTTAGAAATTACAACCCATGTCATTTTCCTGAAATTTGAATATGATGATGTCAAAGTGTTCTAGTAAAACTTAAAAATTGGGGGTCACCATGCTAGTTTTTGATTCAGAGACCAATATTATGATAATTTTATAATAGAATATATATATGGAAATCCTAAAAAAGTTGTTTTTCACATACTAAAACCCAAGTCATTTTCCTCAAGCTTTCACAGAATTTAGTACATTTGTATAGTACTACACTTTCAAGTTATAAAAACCAGTTTTAAGCAAATCAAGCAAATGGAAATTAGCCTGTAATACCCATCAAATTAGATAAACTGGACACAATGTCAGATTTACTCATTTAAAATTAGAATGAATCCCAAGAAACCAGTTTTGACTGATAATTGACAAAATTCAAAAATCACCAGGTGGCACCACAGTGAATTGTGAGATATGCCTTTAACACAAGTAATACATACACATGCAGCGGTCGTTGACGCGGAAAGCAGCACACTGACAAGTGTAGGTTTTGACGCTGTCTCCGCCAGCGAAGACGGCTTCAGGGTCACATGTGTAGGTCACGTGGGTGTCACTCTGTGTCATGGTGGCAAGGTCCATTGTTGGTGGTGGCAGGGTGCACGAGGAGTCTGAGGGACGAGTAACCAGTACACTCATTGTTATGGCAAGGTAATTATATAGAACGTCCTGACCATGCTGTACAAGTCACAGAACGAGATGCTAATTTACGATTTGTACGGACCGAGGCGTTTACGCCGAGTTCCGTACAAACGGTAAATTAGCATCGAGTTTTGTGGCTTGTACAAGCATGGCTGGACGTTATATATTTACTATATACCCGAAATTTAAAAAAAATAAAAATTCATTTAACTTAACAACCAATATCTTAATAAACGTGTATCGCAAGGTGGTCCGTATTTTAGTGTACGGACCAGTGGTCCGTACAGTATTTTTACGTTATATGTCAAAACGGTGCATATTTACAGTATATACGGCATGGGTATATAGTAAACATAGAGGCTTATTAAAGTGGGAAACACACTTTATCCTACCCCTAATAAAAAACTCCATATGCTTAACATTGGGTCGCTGTATTCGGTCTGGAGTTCAGAAAAATGAAAAATATCGCTCTAGTGGGATACACTTGACAAATGACATCATCTGTTAATGTAGAAGTGATTTAGATGGGCGGGGCAGGATAAATTCCAAACCAAACTCGATTTAGTCGTGTTGTTCATCGCATTACGGCAAGATCACGTATTACTGCTCTCGGCTTTGCCTCCCACAGTAATATGCCATCTTGCCATCGTGCGATAAACAACAACACGACTAACTCTTGTTTGGTTTCTCCATATTACTATATACCCATGCTGTATATATTGTAAATATGCACCGTTTCAGCATATGATGTAAAAATACTGTACGGACCACTGGTCCGTACACTAAAATACGGACCACCTTGCGATACACATTTATTAAGAAATTGGTTGTTAAGCCAAATGAAATTGATTTTTTTTTGGCTTAAATGCCTCGGTCCGTACAAACCGTAAATTACCATCTCCTTCTGTGAATTGTACAGCATGGTCAGGACGTTCTATACCTGCGATAGCCCCAGAAAAATGGTCACCTTTTCGAGTAACTGCGATAGTTATGGTTTCGTCCCGGTGCTCTTTATATCACATGGTCAGCCCAGGATGAAAATGTCAGCCTGGGGGGAAAACGTCAGCCTCGCTACATAACTCATAATTACTGCACCCCAGCAGTGGTATGTAACTACAGAGGTTTCGGAAATAGGTATATAGGAATTTTTGTTGGGGCTATCGCAGGTAAAGAAATAATCCTTTTTATTGATATTTGAAAGTATGTAGGAATAGGGAAACCAAGTACCAGTAGGCAGACTGGTTGACCAATATATGTGTAGTGGGGTGGGAATCCAGCAGTGTCGTATGTTTCACGGAAGGTGGCGCGACGTGCCGATCATTACTGTGTAGTGATTCCGGGCAACGCCGCACACGAGAGTGGCGCGGCGGAGACTGGGATTACATAACGCTGGGTATATATTCTCAGCGTTCACAGTAGGTCGACAGGCTGTCCTTGCGCTTCTCTTCTACGGAACAGACCCTTGGGCCCTCACTTTGTAGGTGGGTTCTCGTAACCTTCCTGGTGGTTAGGCGAGTCTTCCAGATTAGCCTCTCCAGCATTACCTGGCACCTACGTGCTGGGGTAATGTACTTGTGGGAAAGATCTTCCAGATCTTTCCGGGAAGTAGTGAATAATAAACATCTCTGTTTATTAAAAGATGTTGTTGTGTTATGTGTGACTAGGTCTGTGCAAACTAACCGAAAACCGAACCAACCTACGTAGAGGGCGTAGGGTGGGATCCTGCCTGGAACTAGCACTCCGGATTGGGGTCATCCAACCTGCTAGACAGGCGGCGACCACCACATATGTATAGAGGCATAACGCGTCAGAATGCGTAAACGAATGTAAACAAAACCTGGAAAAAACGCTATGTCAGAATTACTTTAAATTTTTTTAGACTTATGTCTACATATTTTTAATGGGTAAATGAACACGGTTAAATGCCAAAATGCATAAGCATTGAGAAATGTTGGGAAAAGACTAAAACGTACTAAAAGCAAAACAAGCAGATATGTTCCGAATCCGCAACCTATATACGTGGTGCCTACCGTCTCTGCTGGGGTGGACAGAAATTACCAATCTGTTCACCCTCTTGGTCGCCTCGCCTCCTCGTGGTGCAGACCGGATATGCCTGCACGCAAGCATAACTAAAGTGACCAGGGTGGGTTGGGAGCACGGGACTTTGTTAATTCGGGTCCCACTGCAGCCACTTTTCTCTCTCACCCCCAGCAGTGGTAGATTTACTGCTATATCAAAGGCCAATCCTTCTCATACCATGTCTATGTGGTGTGGGAAGTAAAAGAATTCTCACCTCGGTAAATGTGTAGGGGTGGGATTTCTTCCTACATTCATCTCATAGATTCGATCAAACCCAAAGTAAGTCTAATTGAACAAATTGGACGTTAAACTACCAAAACAAACAAACTCAAATACGTAGTGAAGACGCCAGGATTTATGCCAGTGTGACTGGATTACGTAAGGGATAAAAGCGTTTGGTTTGTGGAGACATTTGATTGGGTAGACGCAGAAGGCGCCTCAGGTTTTTCAATGTGCAAATTAAATTCTCCCAACGTTACTAAATCAGTTTGGCGGCACGACGAGGACACTACATTAGCATTAAGCTAAGTAAATTTTCTAATTATATTCTATTAATTATCAATATTGAGGTCGCCTTCAGTTCAAATATGTACTATAGATACTATATTTACAAAAATTCTGTGAAGACAACAAGTATTTCCAACCACAATTGAACTTTTTATTCATCGAAAATTCACATTCGACCATTACAGTTGGGTGCCATTACTAGTTTAGCTCCTAATACTAACTTAGTCTTAGACTGTTTCAACTCAATTTGTATCAACCGATAGTGACATATATTATTACAAGTTAATGTTGATAGTGAAGTTTCCCGAAACTTAATTTAGCTCTGGATAGTAATCTCTTTATCATTTCTTGCGTGATTGTTTGGACAATTTTATTTTCTTGTACATTTGCAACCACCCTCTTCAGAGTCACCTCGACAGCCATCAAGTCGTTATTAGACAAGTCTGCGTAAAACTCATCCGTGATCATATCCTCCTGAAGATATAGTAAAAGTAGAATCCGTGTCCATTTGAGTTTGTTTTTATGCAATGTAATCAAGCTATCAAGTCTTGAAATATTTACTAATTGTTTTTCTTGTACCTTTTCAATGGCAAAGGCATCGCCGCCAAACCCAACCTCCTCCTGCCCCTGCATTCCTGCGTTGTCCAGACGTCTTGCCACTGCCTCTGCACCTATAACCGAGACACATATATAATTTTGTGGAGAAACAAATGGATCATGAGCTCAACCTGGAAATATTGCAAATGTTGCCTGTAAAAGATATATACCTGAGCTGGTTCAGCTCCTAGTGCCACTGGAACTTCTCAGCCCACGGGCCTGGCAAGGACGGACCTCACTGTGGGAGCTGATGTATTCGCTATCTGTGATAATGAAAATTTAGCGAATTTATGCATAGCATTGATCATATTCAGCTATGAAATATTCACAAAGGAGTAATTTGTGTGCTTTGAATGGTATTATTACTGTTCTACAACATGGATATAAACATGGATCTAAGGATTATCGATGTCACCAATATTTCTGGGTTTCTTTTTTATTATAACTCACTCACCCCTGCAACTCGCTCCGCCCCAGCAATCGCTGCAGCCACAGGTTGGTACATGTATTTTCTTTCGTTCAGAACTTGAAACATCTGTTTTTGTTGATCGATGCTTGCCACTGCATAGCTTTGTATAAAGAATGGTGGGATTGTTTATGCTAGCAGGCCTGTGTTTTTCGTATTTCTTCAACATTGTCACTGGACATCTAAGCGGAGTGTGTTGTTCTTCCACATACGTAGAACGAAGGTGCGACTTAAGCCGAACTCGCCCTGTCGGGTCTTTGTAATCCTCTCAGAGAAAGTGATTAATTCTTCCCCGTTTAATAATTCGATGTTCACGTCCCCCAAAGCATCTGCCTAGACTCTTGATGGCTATGTAGCCCGAAGCACTTAGTTGTTACGAACCACAGGCCATTTCTAAGACCTATGGGGTTGTTCATATCAAACACGCCAGCATTCCATAACAACTCTTCATCCTCTGCTGTCAGCAGATCACACTGAATATAGAAAAAAAACCACAGAAACAAGTCAGTAATTATATATGGCAACATATCATTTTTTTAATTGTACTAAATAATTATTTGAAGATATTCAAAATTTGTACTCACACAGTTGGATTTATTTCCGTGGCCCAGCAACTTGAGATCACGTTTCCTCCCAGCAAGCACTTCCCTCGTAGTTCGGAACTTAATGCTTTTCGGGATGTTTTCGGGATAATTTTTATTATCAAGGTATCTACTTCCCAATATGCTGGCAAGTGAAACAGGCTCATAATCTCTTCTGTCTTGTCTTTTTACCTCTATGAGGTACGTCCCCATCAACACGTTCAAGTGAACAGGGTCAATATTCTCTATCTGGTTGTTGTCACAATGGGCGTTCACATATTTTTGAAAATTTAAAGCCTTTCTATTGGTTTTTTTCCTGGTTTCGACCGATTTCTTGCTTTCAATGTAGTCCCTGAGTATTTGATCTGCCCTGATGGGCACTGATTTGCTCCTTCTCTTGTTCTTCTCCCACAAATTCAATTAAATTGTCTGAAAATAACTCCAACATATCGTAGCAGTTGTTGACAGTGGTTTAGCAGACAATCTAGCATTTCGAGTATTCCATTTACTGCAGAACTCATTTTAAAATTGGCTAATCAAATGAAAATCATTTATCGCCCTGCTTATCATACCTGTTATTTATTATATGTTAATCATGATTTGTTTTAATCAATTTGTAACTGATTTAAGCTTGTCAAACAATTATATAACTGCTTTACTTTTTGACAGGCACTTCCGGTTCTCCGCGGTGGTGGTCAGTGATACGTACCGGTAGGTGGTTGAATTTATTTGTATTTTTGGTTTTGGATAGATTGTGGTCATTTAATTTGTACAATGTGTATAGTTATCATTATTCACCTCGATATTTGATTAATACACATCCTAACTCGTTCCGTGGCATGTGTCATATGCTTCGGAACTCACGAAGTGAGAGCGTCCACCATTTTTGAATCCGATGCCCAAAACATTGCTCATGGTCTCTCGGCCAATCAGAATGTGTTATTTGTTCAAAGCACGCTGTACTATGGTGAAAGCACACGATACTATGGTTCAAAGCACGGCGTACTATGGTTTAAAGCACACAAACTCTCTGTAGTTACTGTCTGCTGGGGTGGATTATCAATCTGTTCACCCTCTTGGTCGCCTCGCCTCCTCGTGATGCAGACCAGATATGCTTGCATGCAAGCATAACAAAAGCGACCAGGGTGGGGAGTTAGCTCAGTGATAAAGAGCACTGGACTTGTAATACCAAGGTTGTTAGACTTTGTTGATTGGGGTCCCATTGCAGCCACTTTTCTCCTTCACCCCCAGCAGTGGTAGATTTACTGCTATATCAAAGGCCAATCCTTCTCATACCATGTCTATGTGGTGTGGGAAGTGAAAGAACTCTCACCTAAATGTGTAGGGGTGAGGTTTCCTCCTAAATTCATTTCATAGATTCAATCACCACCCGTGTGGTGTAAAAGAACCTTGAGAAAGTCTGGTGAGAACCTGCAATGGTTAACTGGACGCTAAATCAAACCAACCAACCAAGTCTGTAGGTACATTGCTACACAGAGTATCGCCCGTTATGTGCGATACGAATGAACCCCCCAGCAGCAGACAGTATGGTGTGTGACTTAGTGCATAGGTATATAATAATTATTTTTACTGATCAACTCACTCGATCCTCAACTAGCCAACGACTTCGCCCATCTAGAAAGCAAATAATTAACAAAAAAGGCGAACCCAAGACTACTATCTTATAAATGGATAAAATTAATAACTAACAAATACGATAACATTGTAACAAGCTTCAAACTGTGAGTAGAAATCAAACACTATTATTTACACCGGTATTTCCAAAGATGTTCACCTGATATCAATGTTGACACCTAATATACATCATTATATGTACTCTTATCCACCAACTGATATTAATCAGAGAAATTCCAATATCAAATATCACTTTATTATATAATGAGATAAGGACTGAACAACATAACTTGTTAAGAAAGAAATCTCAATCATACAATGCTTGTACCCATTTCATGGACTATTAATCCTTATCACACCCAGTAGGGGGCACTACAGTATTTAATTAGACATCCCATAATTTTCGTCACCAGGGCGACGAGCTAGAAGGTATATAAGGGACAATCCCAGGCAATCTCATCAATTATCTCTCAGTCCCTGATGAAGGCACTTGTGTGCCGAAACTAGTTGGACAACTGAAAAAGTGAAACAAACCGTAACCCAAATTGTAACCTATGTTGAATGAATAAAACTGGGGAAATCAAAGAAGACAAAGTACTTGGATATTACTTGGTTAGTGGCTCAAACACCGTATATAATAATATTATATACCTACATGTAGGATTTTCATTTTAGTCTCAAAGGGAGGAAAATATAAAGAAATTGTATGTTTTGAGAACATTATAGACTCCAGGTTCCCTAATATCTAAATCGTAGATGAACTTGTTCTGTTATTTTTCAAAATTCTGAATTGCGCTACCCCCAGCACACTCAGTCAGAGAGCCTATGGATCCCAGTGCTCCAACCTACAGCTGTAGGATGATAGGATTCCTGTGGGAAATGCTCCCACAGATAAGGGCAAACTTAAATACTGAAATCTGATTGGCTTAAAATATGTCAGGTGAAAATAGAGTTATTAAAGCATTAAAAAGTCTAAAAGAAAATATCAGAGGAATGCCTAATGAACTTGTAAAGGTATTCTGCAGAATATAGAACTGATAGTGTGTGGTAATCTTTCTTAAATGATTTCCTTTGAAGAATACCCCATTTAGTGCAGAACTACACATATACCCACTCTCATAGCAGATATCTAGATATCCTATACTGCCAGTCCATGCCCAAGGATCTGTTAGGAGAGTGATGGGAATTCTCCTAAACCATGTGCGTTTTAGGTGATACATAGACTGGCCTCAGTCCCCATGTACGAATTTTTCCTGACCCCATCTGGCATCCCTGTATATACCTTAAGCTGATGAAAAATGACATTTTGTGACTTATTATGTCACACTCACAGTGGGCACGAACATTATTATTACTGCACCCCTAGCAGCGGGCAGTATTTCATAGACAGTCACACAGAGGTAATAATAATATGGTGACCGGATTATTGAAGGAGTTCTAGCTACCTGATTCCTGTTCGCATCCCGTGAAGAACTGGTCAGTGGGTAAAGAGGCCTTCCAGAATCCTGCAGGCTGTATGTAGAGTGCGGACTTATCCCCACCCGACTTCACCTCTGGGTCTATGTTATTGTAGATCATGTACTTCCCATCGGCGTACGTCCAAAGGCCATCAGCATTTTCATCAGAGCCTTCAATCCATGTCTTTCCAGTGCTGCGGTTCGAACAGGTTTAAAACAAGATATAAAAAACTATTTATGGGAACTCCCTGCCGTAAATCGGGCCCCGATTTCTTCTAAAGAATCTTGCCTAGTCGGGTGACCCTGTAGCCTGTAGTGCGGCCACCATTCACCAGACGGCGTGTACACGGCTCAAGGAGGGCCTGTGTGATGCGAAAATCGGTTACCTTGCGAAATTCCGCTTTTATCGCCCATGAGCATGCGCAGTGGTGAATTTGATGATTGGAGAGTGGAAATCATCGGGCGCTCCCGTCCTAGTTTGTACCACTCTCCTCCCAGATCTTTCGCGGCACCAGCGCAAACATCGATTTACGTTTTGGCGATCGAGCGATAATAACAGAAAGCTAGGGTCTCCGAAAATGGCAAAACCCTTTGCCAGCTAGAGCCTCATTTGGGTTTGAACGTTCCGCCCCCGAGAATTCTACTATGTTTTCCGAGGCTCCAGAATAGTCCGTGAAGTGCGAGTGCAAGAAGGTCCCCACACGCATGCGCGAGTAGAGTGGGCGATAAAAGCAGAATTTCGCAAGGTAACCGATTTTCGCATCACACCTGTAGAAGTCTAGGGGCTGAGGTAGGGAATTCCATACCCGGAAGCAGTATGGCGGCAGTAATGACGTCACATGTTTATATACAGGCAGAAGCAGGACCGAAAATCAACTAAGCAGTTTCGGACAGGAAAAATACTTTCCCAGAAAGTTTTATATTTCCTGATAAAAAGTATATATATAAATCTATCAGAAGATCACAGACTGTGAATTTGTTTTTGTGAATTAGAGAATTTTAATCATCTGACAGCTCGCACGTGAGTATTTGTTTGGTGTTCCCTGGGTTTGAATCCGATCTATCTATAGCATGCCAACGAGAAAATTCGCATCTCCACCAATCAGCGGCGAGTACTGGTAGACTCCCACAGACCCTTGTGCCCCAAGCGGTCGTGAAAGAGACTAGTGACCCTGCGATAAATAGTACAGTGGACTGGGTTGCTTGTCGGTGAGCGACGCGGCCGAAAAAAAGTGCATTCGAGTCAGCCAATCACAGAGGGTGACGCCGAAGCAACAAACCAATGGTGTGAGGGAAGAGGCAGGTCTAAGAGCTGAAATCCGAGCTTAGAAAACAGAAAGGGGACACTCTTGGTCGCTACATGCTACAACACGCAACATATTCCTAAAATAGCTATAAAAACTACTGTTTAACTGTTTTCATCAGAAAATACATAACTTTACTATATACCTACTGCCGTAAGTGACGTAATTACTACACGCTACTCCCCCTGATATACTGCACAGCTGTGCAGTATATCAGGGTTCATTTCACGGTCGTAACGGATATGATTACGACGTTGATATTTAAAAATGGCCGACGTGGTCTCCGCTTCGACATCGGTAACGTTAACGTTAGAATACATAAAGAAGACTTACTGAAATACTGTAAAATCAAAAATACACATAAGAATTACCGAAAAACATTGAAGTACAGTAATAAAAACGTGAATAAACATGGCAAGCCCCTTAAAAATGGGATGGCAATGAGAGAGCAGCCACTGCTTTCTTCCGGCCGGTCTCTGGCCGGTTTCCAAGGACAAAAGCTAGGGTTCACGGCGACCATTCTATGCCCCAATTGGATTTAAATTAAAACTTAAATAAGGTAAATATATGAATGTTTTTGAGGCATATAGTAAAGATAAAACGTTGTGCCTGTAAACGTACGAATTTCTATCCGAACTCTGGCCTTTGGCACGTTTACAACACGGTGAAAACACCTCGTTGTAAATGTGCCAAGGCCAGAGTTTGGATAGAAATTTGTACGTTTACAGGAACATCGTTTTATTACTAAATTGAACAGTTGAGGCTAAGAACTAATGGATAACTTACATAAACCCGATAGAACCTTAATACACCCTCACACCTCTTATTACATTAGTGTTATGTTTGAACAATCAATGGCCTTGTCTTGTAGGAGGAGGTTACTGGAGTTAAGGTTATGTTATGATATTGTATACAGTATAGTTAGCTCGGTGGCTAAGTGATAGGGATGTTTGTCTCAAGCATGGAAGATCAGGGTTTCAAACCCCGGCCAGGTCATACCAAAGACTTACACAATACACAATATTACCATGATTTCGATCTGAGTGGCCGTATTCTCCGCGTAGTTGACGAGTATTGCGTAGCGTCAACTACAAGGAGAATACGGCCACACAGATCGAAATTATGGTAATGTTGTATTTATTACTCACTTATTTTTAGATTTAAGCAATAAATATGATCGTTAGAAAACTTTTCAATGTAATTAAGAAGTTATGTTTGGGACTACTTTCATCTCAAAAATCCGTATCCTCCTAGGAGGGTACGGAGCTCCGTATCCTCCTCAGTAGCGATCTGTAATCTCCATAGGCTTAGTATGGAGACTCCGTATCAGGTGGGTAATAAAAAATGGTACCCGCTGCCCATTCGGCTGAACACCTGCCATTAGGATGAGGAGTAGGGGGCGAGGGCCCGAGTGGAAGAACCGCTGTAAAGCTGAATTGGGTGATTGTGTACACACAATATTCCCTTAATAAAAATTGCTTAAAAGAACACAAAAAAATACAGTAAATAACTTACATCATCGCTTGAACCTGTTGCTCCTCTTGTGCATTCAATATTTTCCACAGACTCCCCCCCAAGCTTGCACACTTTTCCTTTGCGTAATTCAATGCGCGAGTATATGCACCCAAGTACAGATAGCATACACTTCTCTCAACAACTAGAAATAGAAATGGATTAGAAGTATAGAATATGCGGTTGTAAACTAATAGCATCTAAATGGAATGAATATAAGTGTGCTAGAATCTATTATTCGCCTTAACTCAGAAAAGATCGCACTTATGTCTGTAAATCAACAAAGATGTAACCATTCTATTAAACCCCTTCTTAATGATCTGAAACTTTATTTTTATCTCTGAGACATTACAGATAGTGATATCTTCTTTAGATAACACCAGTAGTCCACTCTAGTGCTCACTCGAACTGGTTGTTTTATCTCACCCCTGGTACAAGTTTAGCCATAGGAATAATGTTAGAAAAAAATACTCTGGAACACCCCTGTCAAGTGACAATACTATGCCATGGTCATGGCGTAGTGAATACGAGATGATGAGACGAGATGACGTCATAGGCGATTGACCCATCAAGTCAAGACAAGTCAAGAGATTTAGACATCCCTAACAGTGAAAGGGGTGAGATAAATCCAGAACCACACTCAAATCACAAGATAAACAATACTCCCCTTGTTTGAAAGGGCCGTAATCGTCACCCGGCTTCGCCTCAATGATGATTGCGGCCCATCCAAACTCGTTGAGTATTGTGTATTTATAGAGCCTCCAGAGGTTACTAAACTCCCGATTATTGCCCCGGGTAAAGCAAAGTTCCGCTCCCGATAGACTTGGCACATTACGACAAAATGAACTACAGTTTTCTGATTTATAATTGGAGAAACTGAATATAATTTCGGATTTCCATGTAGAAATAGCTGAAATTTCCATTTCTGACATCAGAATTTCAATTTGAGGATGTCTGAAAACCGTTAAACTGCATTAATTCTGGCTTATGGGTAGGGGGTCTATCACTACACTACGTCGGAAATCCGGAACTTGTCAACAGACTGAATTACGGGATACCTCAATAGGGTCTATACGATTCTCGATGTTGGGACCCGTTTCAATAGTCTGTAGGACGTCCGTTATTTAGTGACACAATAGCGGTACTTCGCGTTGCAGTAGTTAAGGGACAACCGTTTGTGGGACATAGGGTAACAGGGAGGCGGAAATAGGGGCTTGTCCCATTTCAGAAGTGGGTGTCCAGTCACTAAAAGGGTCACTGTAGTGTCTTAAATAGCGAATGGGTATACCCTCTCGCTTTTGATGTCACTAACCCATAACTTTACTTACCATTAGAATAAAGCTATGAAACTTTAACCCCATTTAGGGACACATACAACTTATAAACATGCAAAATATGAAGGAGATCGGTCCATGTAATCCAGAGATATTCACATTTTAATTTGGTCATAGAAAATGCTGCTCTGGTGTCAAGTGTAGAATTATTCAAGCGCAGTCACTAATTTATGCGGTGACCTTCACCTTGACACCACTTGTTCCCGGTTGGACATGAGTATGTGAGATAGGGTACCCCACATGTTTTGTCCCAAACTAGGGACACATCCACAATAGTGACAAGACACACCTCCTCTGCAGTGACGTGCCTTATGAAATGCGACTTAAATTTTGTCACTATTGCTGTCACTATTGCTGTCACTAGTCATGTCACTAAGTGGCTTAGTGACGCATTCTATTGAAACGGGTCCCAGTTCTATATAAATACCGTGACATGGGTAGAGTGGGGCAAGGCTGGCGATGTCGCACGGATATATCCTGGTCGTGGCACCATCGAGAAAGCTGTGTTTCTCTGCGCATGTGTAGGTCACGTGCGTCCCATTGTCCGAGGCAGTGGCGCCCTCTACTGCTGGTGGGGCTTCATCTGCACACGTGACCTCACGTCCTGCAAATATTAAAGGCATATCCTACAATTCACAGTGGTGACACCTGATTTTCTCATCAAACTGACCAGGGAAGATAAATAATGATGATAAATAATGGAACAGAGTACAATGAAATGGGCTTAAGGTGTCATTATTTGCACCCTATTTTATTGATATCTAAACAAATTAAGAAATGCATCATGGTAGACAAAAACAGCAAAGAATCCCATGGACCGGGATGCGATTTTCAGTTCACGGTATGGGCAAAATTGCTGGGCCTCAAAAGGAATATAGAGAGACATGGTTAGTGTGGCCGAATGGAATCTGTTCAGAGATATTTTGGTCAGAAATATTCACCGAAGCCTTCTGACCAAAATATCGAGGAACAGATGGAATTCGGCCACATTCACAATGTTTCTTTATTACTATATACCGAGAAATCGTAAAACCTGCCGACTTCGACATCTTAGTCATAATGACAGCGGGCGATGTCAAGGAGCTGGACGTACCACGCGGCCAGGCCGGGAGACTGCAGCAAGGTTTGGCCAAGCGGGGTAAACCAAACTTTAGGGAGACACCCGAGGCAAATAGTATGTTCATCATTGATGAATGAGCGTGCAATTAAAAATGAATAACAATTGGAAGTTTTGGATTACATTCAGTATATATGGATCATTTTCTGTAACCCACTTGCACCCAGTCAACTTGCCATTTCTTCAACTGCCCGTTCTAGAATCCAAACATATCAAGCACCAGTGGGTCAATCAGGTATTTCGGTCTTGAGAGATTGGTCAAGGTCATTTGGGCAAGCTTCTAATACATTGAGACACTGGCACCCTGCTCCCTTTCTAGGAGCACAGTAAGTAGCACACAGATAGTGAATGGATTGTGTCTTTGCAGTATGCTGGAACCCTATGTGACCTCTCTAACCTTTAAGCAATATGAGCAACGTATATAGGCCGTGCAAGCACGCTCTAAAAAGCAGAAGCTAGTCAGAGGACAGTAATTATATAGAACGTCCTGACCATGCTGTACAAGTCACAGAACGAGATGCTAATTTACCGTTTGTACGGGCCGAGGCGTTTACGCCGAGTTCCATACAAACGGTAAATTATCATCGAGTTCTGTGACTTGTTAACATGGTTGGACGTTATATATTTACTATATTCCCGAAATTTAAAAAAAATCAATTTCATTTTGCTTAACAACCAATATTTTAATAAACGCGTATGGCAAGGTGGTCCATATTTTAGTGTATGGACCAGCTGTCCGTACAGTATTTTTACATCATATGCCAAAATGGTGCGTATTTACAGTATATACGGCATGGGTATATAGGAATGAAGGCAATGACACGGCATCAGTAAGGCCCGGCGTCCACCTACTACGATATGGCACCGATATGGTCTAGATGCACCTCCCGATACAAAATCAAATTCATGTCGGAAGGTCCCCTAATATCGGGCCAGTTGACTACGTTTCTGCGATTAGACATCGATATAAACCCCATACAATGTGTGGTGGATTGGCATGTCTAGACATTTGTCTACGATTTTGCACCTTCCCGATATGTCTCCGATATTTGCTTTTTGTATCAGTGCCATATCGGTAGGTCTGAATCTCTACCGTAGTAGGTGGACGCCAAGCCTTACGGATAAGACAACAGCGACCAGTAGTTTGCTACAACTTGGACAAAATATGACATCAAACTATAAACTTGAGGTGATCTCCTAACAAATACAAGACAGAAATATATTCTAAACTTTGCGAACATCCTTTTCAATTTTCAGATGAAGACATTCTATTTTTACTATGGAATGATTACAATAAAAAAGGAACATGCTACTATAACACATTTTGTGATAAATCAATATTTGTTTTCATTTTTTTTGGTAAGCAGTTTATTAATGGTGCATCATCAGTTTCACTATAACATAATTCTTGAGTGATTGATTTCATGTTACATTCACTTGCACATATAAAATTATATTCAGAGTGACATAATTTTTGGAACGATTGACTTCAAGTTACATTCACTTCCACATATAAAATTGTATCTTACCATCAATAAACTGCTTAAAAAAATATATATATGAAAAATAAAAAAATTGATTTATCCAGAATATGATATAAGAATTAAATTAAAATTACTTCTCTCCTTCTCACACACGAGGCGACATCGTTGCGCAAGAAAGTTAAAGCCCCAATAGGCCCAGTCACTGTTGGCCTGGAGATAGTTGTAATTGTCCAACCTTGGTGTTCCTGATCTAAAGAGACTCCATCTAATTGGTTCAGTGTCATTCCAACTCCAAAAACCCTTCTCCCAGTTCTTGTACCCTGCCAAGTGAGTCCAACGCCCCTGGAGTCTGAAGAAACAAATACATTTTGAAGGAGCAGAATCTTAGATGGGATTATCTTTATTTGTTTTTTAATGTTTTTGCAAAACATATTTGTGCTGTCTACAAGTATTTATACAAAATGGTACCCACTGTCCATCTCCCTCACAAATGCTTGACACCTATATTAGCTACATGTATGTGCGATCATATATATACAGAAACAATAATTTCAATCTTTGCAAAAAGGGGAGATTGTATGGGAATCACTAATTCATCCATTTTGTCCCTTCTCACGATTGTCTAAGCATACCACCCCCGCATCTTATCTACTAATGTAATACCTAAATACAAATATAACCTTAGCTATTCTTCATACATTACTACCAGTGCCTATTATTTCTAACTAACACTGCGTGGATACCACCAGTTTATTCCTATATACGCCATCGCGGAAGTGCATTTATTATCCACCTTATACAAAGTGCCCATAGAAAACACATAGGGAGTTTGTATGGACATAACCGGCGCATACGGATATGTTGTATGCTCCGGATGGCGCATACGGAAAAATACTGCGTATAGAAAAATAGTGCATAATTAAAATGAACTGATATCGACATGTCACTTGTGCAGAAAAGGTTGATAATAAATACAATATAGACTGGTTTCAGATAAAAGCGTTTGTATGCTCCTCGGAGTTACTCTACGCAATATCCTCGCATACGCTCGGATATTACTACGTGTCAACTCCTCGGAGCATACGGCCGCTTGTATCTGAAACCAGTCAATATTGTGTATGTATTGGCTGTATATCGAATTGTTTCCATATATATACACCCGTATTTCACACCAGCGTATGAGGTGTATACAAGACTGTTTCCTTTTAAATACGGACGTGTATTGGCTGTATTTCACACCAGGCGTATACGTGAGGAAATATCCTCTGCGCAACATGTATACGCCGGTCGTAAACACGCTATATACGTTTGGCGTATATAACATATCCCCTGCCTAACCCAGGTTCCCCTGTTGGGCCTTTGTAATGTTTTGAGAGGTTGAGAGACTAGTGGCAAATTAGATATTCTCCAGTGTTGTCCCCAAGTGGCAGAGATCGGAACTATTGGATAGTGGTGTAAATACAACACAATCAGGCGTATACATGTATCAGGCGCCTACAGATAAGGTGTATACACATGGGGAATAGGACCACCTTGTATACGCAAAAGCATAGTTATATACGCCGGGCACATATATATGTAAAATGGTGGTTCTCGTGCAGTTTAACAGCAGTATATCTAGATGTACCTCGATAACTCCTGAGAGTAATTATCCTGAATAAAATGGGTACGTTGTCAGACCGCTAATTGTTTAAATGGCGAACTGTGTCCAATAAAAAAAGGGAAAAAAAAAAGAAAAAAAAAAAAAAGAAGGAAAATAAATGTAGGACATACGATTGTGCTAGTATGGCATTATATTCGTCCATGTTGTAGGCTTTGGGCAGGAATCCATCGTGATCCCGGCAGAAGTCTGCTGCCAGTACTCGCGGTAGATCAAAGGGAGTCCGCATGTAGGACACGTCCCGCTGGTTAACTGCAGGTAGACAGATTATTTTAAATAATTCATTTATTCAGTCAAAAATTCACCTCAAGGGTGGTCTTCTATTTGTAGATTGTGGGTTATATCCAGATTCCACATTTGCAGTCGGTACCATTTTGAATGTGTACGACATTGTCTAGTGATAGGGGAATTAAATAACAAACATAAAGTTATGGAATAGCGTAATAATAATAATAATAATAATAATAATAATAATAATAATAATAATAATAATGATGATAATAATAATAATGATAATAATAATGATAATCATGATAATCATGATAATCATGATAATTATGATAATTATGATAATAATGGAATAAAAACAATAACAACAACCATACTAATTAATAAATAGACAAATAAACGGTTCCACCACCAAAAAATGCAGGTACTGTATAAGATGGAGAATGGAAATGGTAAATATATGGAAGGGTATTTATGAAAGTGTATAATGAGAGTGATCTCTAGGAGAAGTATTAACTCAAAACCCACTGTTATAACGACCAATTGTCTGACAAAGAAAGACATATAGGACATAGTAAGGCTGGTCCATTTACCCAAGAGTTTGCTGAGAAAATTGGAACATTTTATCTATTGGGTAATATGCTAGTGAATGTAACCTTATCAACTATGTATCGCTAAACCAAAGAAATCCCATCTAATTACCCCAATGAGGCTAGTTGGGCGAGTCGGGAAGCCGATTGAAACCAGTGATATAAATCACTGATACTATATAAGTCAATTTAGCTAAAGTGGATGTAAACCTGCAAACTTTGTACAACATATTTGTGACAATAAAGTGAAGTTATCAAAAAAAAAAAAAAAAAAAAAACTATTACCGCACATGAATCAAGGGAACTATAGATTATCAATTTGGCGGAAGTCTAGCAAGTTTTTATACTCTGTGCTTAAAGGCCATTTTGCTAGGAGTTTTTTTGGTTTCAGAGTCTAAACTGTTCCATAATTTGGAGATAGACAGATCAAGTTAAACTTTCAATTCCTTGACAAAAGATAAACTTAAAGCCTCTATTCCCAACAACTAGTAGTATATGTTATATTCCTACAAATTTATTGCTGTTCTTTTCTCATCTGTCTTAGCTGGCTGCCCCTCTATATTGTGTTTACATTTGATAGCATTGTAATTCAATATAGTTTTCAATTTTATTAACACATTTGCACATTAGTATAGAACTTTATTAAATGAATATATGAAACCAAGATGTGAAGCATTTACCAGAACATAATATATGAATTGTGGTATGTCGTATATTGTCATAGTATATTTTGAATTGTGAAGGACATTTTATGTTATAAGCTTCGGCAACCATTATATGTATCACAAACAACCACCCCTCTCATAAGATCTCACAGTCTCTAAGTCGAAATCTGTAAAAGGTTCTCACTGCGCTCTATGGTAGAAGAATTCTTAACGAACTAGGCTTAGAGCCTTAAGAATCCACTGGCACACAGTATTCCCGCTAGGTGGCATCATTGTGATTATAGGAATCTTTGGGTTGCATTGATGTATGTCTTTAGCACAGGAGGCAGGGCAGTGGATTCTCAAGGCTCTAAGCCTAGTTCGTTAAGAATTCGTATCTATAGAGCATAGTGAGAGTACAGAATACGACTTGGAAATTATGAGATCTTATGGTTGATATGAGGGGTAGGATAATAACAGTGGCATACACTCTCACCATGTTAAGTTGATAAAGGGTCAAATGAGGGGTAGGATGATAACCCTGGCATACAGTCACACCATGTTAAGTCGATAAAGGGTTATATGAGGAGTAGGATAATGACCGTGGCATACAGCCATACCATGTTAAGTCTATAAAGATCTAAATGAGGGGTAGAATAACAGAGGAGAGAATAAGTTTGTATCTATACTTACTGACACAAGGCGACACCTGAACGAGTTCAGCACAAGCACACAGAAAACTCTTCACAGTCTCTCCGTCCCAGAATGCATAGTTGGGGTCACATGTGTAGGTCACGTGGGTGGATGTGACAGACGCCGTACCGTGGGCGATAATCGGGAAGTTTCCGGTACACACTGCGTCAGGATCTGTCGCAACCAATGAAAATGTTTCAGAATTTTTTTTCACACAGTGCACAGTGCATGAGCACTGAGATGTTACCGCTGGATTATATATATGCTGTAGGAATGTCGAGGTGTATCCTGGGGCCTGTTTTTTAGTCGTGACCATTTCCTATAGTGACCAGTTAGTGACCGTTTGGAGACCTTTGGGTTCCAGAGATAAGTCGTCATAACATGTGCGACCATTTAGAGGGGTAAACTGTCATGGTCACTGTTTTGGGTTCCAGAGTTGTGACCATTTAGCCCAAATGGTGGCATATTTCATTTTATACACTTCCACTGTATCAAATGAAACAATATTTACTGCGATGAATTATCTATATCTGTTTTATCTAATTTCCAAATTTCACAATTTTCTGTTGAGTAATATACATGTGAGACATGCTTTTGTTTTTGAATGGGCCTTGGACCAATAGTGATCATAACAGCTGAATAGTGACCTGGTCTGAGGAACACTTTTTGGTCATGATCACTGGTTTGGTCGCCCAACTGGTCACTCTTTTGTGATCACTACAAATAAAGATGTCACTGTCTGAAAAACAGGCCCCTGGTGTTTTCACTAGACGATTCTGGGCGGCGATTCTGGCATTTTGCACCTCCTGAAGACTTTCGGCGGTAAAATGATAGAAATCGTCGAATGTAAACGCCAAGTGCGTGGTGACTGTCTGGTTACATCAGATTGTACAATTAAGCACCACCTGACAACTATTGGACATGCTCTGATGCCCGGGACTATTTCAAGTGGGCTTGAATTAGTTGTCTTCATGGGTGGCGATTCTGTTAAAACTGATATTTGTCAGTGGAGTACATTGTGAGGTTGATGACTTTTGCGTGGACATTGCCACCACCTGATTACTATTGGCTTGTCGATCTACAGTCGCCACTACTCATATTTAGTCGTCTATTGTAAACACCAGGTCATGCTTTTATTCTCATGTGTTTCGTCAACTACTTTTTGGATAACATAACCTATGCTAGTCTGCAAATCTTTTACGCACACAAATATATATGTATATTAATAACCACTTTCAAAAGTAGTTTCTTGAATTAAGTCTGAATAAAAGAATCCCAAACATAGGTCCATGATTCTACAATATAACACATACACAATTTCATTTTGACAGATCAGCTAATGGTCTGTTTAATAGTTTACCAAAATGAATGCCTAGGCCAACACTTAAGAAGAGACCAACAAGTTTTGGTCAAAGTCATTGTTCTTGATGAGTTTGATGCAGAGTGATATGAACAAAGTAACAGCCGAGTGAATATCAGATATGAGCAAAGCGCGTGCGGCCGTCCCTCAGTGCGAAAAACGACAAATCTCTCATTTATTGTCCTTTAAATAGTTCTCCACAAGCGCCCGGTCATCATATCTAAGATCTAAATACAGCTTCTGAAAGCTGAGATTCAGGGAGAGTAAGAATATTGGAGGAATAATTCATTTAGATTTTTGACTTGTTTTTAAAAGGAATTGGCCTGGGCCTACACCCTTGTCCATGACTCCTGCTCTTTATCTCACCCCTGGTACAAGCTTCGCCATAGAAATAACATTAGGAAAAAATACTCAACGATCACCCCCGTAAAGTGACAATACTACGCCACGGTCGTGGCGTAGTGAATTTGCTAGGTGTATTCGAGCTATTCTGATATTCTGATAAATCCAGAACCGCACTCTAATCGTAAAATAGACAATACTCCACTCGTTTGGATGTGCCATAATCGTCACTCGGCTTCGCCTCTATGATGATTGTGGCCCAGCCAAACTCGTGGAGTATTGTCTATTTATACGAATCTCGATGCAGTTCTATATAAGTCAGACACAGTGTTTAGTTCATCCATTTGCTGAGTTCATCTGCCACTTTTAGTGCCAAAACACTATTTCAGCCAATCAGAGGACATATTGGGCTTCACTTTAGTACAAACACGAAATTTCCATGACCAGAACAACTTGATCAAGCAGAAATGTGAATTAAAAAAAAAGCTCTTCACACAAAATTGAATGAATCAAACAATTTTGTGCCTATGCTATTACAAAGAGCATACATAGAGGATTGATTTGATGTTTGATAGGCCAGCATCTTGAAATAACTACACTGAAAAACTTGAGTTCATCAATTCTCTGATCCATCTGAAGACTTCAGGTGAAGATAAATTATGCAAATTAGCTGTCAAAATTCCTACTTACAAGTCAAAGATATGTTTTGCCTTGTATGAAATGATCTAGATTAGAGAGGAGTATTATTTGAGTGTTTTTTTTTGCAGAATCTATTCATCATTATTACAGATTTCCCTATTAATATGCAAATAAACTATGACATCATTAATATACATGAGAATAAATATCTCCATTGGATTCAGGATGTGAAAATACCTCTGTATGCCAAATATCATGCCCCTATCATCAATATCTAGAGAGTTATTGTAATAAATCTGGCCATCTGTGCTAATCATTATGTGGTGCCATGCTGTCTACTGTTTTCTATATATATATACTTGAGTT
Source organism: Alentia gelatinosa (assembly GCA_950022655.1). Lineage (NCBI taxonomy): Eukaryota > Metazoa > Annelida > Polychaeta > Phyllodocida > Polynoidae > Alentia > Alentia gelatinosa. The sequence goes on from OX465588.1 coordinate 57,562,138, forward strand.
CCTCAAACTCAATCTTAATCTGACTAGCCTTTCCTCCATAATTCTTGAATTACTTGACCGATTAAAAAAAATCAAATATCTTTGTGATCCTCTCTTTCCGGGCTATCGTTTGCATATATTATTCTAATTATAGATATAAAATTCAATTTTTCATTCTCATAGTTAAATATCACAAAGCTTTCAAATGAGATGGAGAACAACAACTTTGATCAAAACGACTTGCTTTCTGTATTTATCTTACCCTTGTGGACACTAAAAACTGGACGTTACACAGGATATAGGCCATAGCGAATAGACTGCAATACTCGTAGGGGCATGGAGAACGAGTTCCCAAATCTAGGCCTATGAAACAAAAATATAGGGGTGAGATAATAACAAAAACTGAATCCACAAAAGTAAACCAGATTGTAACACGAACCATATTCTTTCTCACAGAAGACAGAGCTGGTATCATCAGGCCCAAAATCGTCGCCCCAGTGCCCGTCCTTTTTCATGTATAAATAGCTGGCTGTTGGGTGGCTGTAGTAGGCCTGCCAGGTATTTATCAATCCACCATCATCCCATCTCCAGAGGGGGTCAACTGGTTTGCGGATACCTGCCAACCAGGCATCTTGGGCGTAAGAGGGTCTGTAAGTGAAAAGAATTTTTTTTTAAAAAGACTTTTATTTAGCCTCGACGTCACTCAACTCTGTAATAGCTCGTCTCAACGTGCATTCAGCCATATTTTCCATTATTCAGTTCCTTTACAATTCGTGTATAATCACAAGCAACGTATGTACAAATTAGGAGCAAATAGGATGTTCATCGCAGATGAATGAGCGTGCAATTATGCAGTTCACAGCTCGCCAAACTCGGAATGGGGTTTACCAATCTTTGCACCAGAGCACAGGGAAAGCCCATTTTCAGTGGGTAGAATGACGGAGCCACATTGCGATATCCCATCATGAATATTCATAAGCAGAGGGGTGGTGATCCAAAATACATAGGCGATGCTATGTGCGAACTCGGCGTGATTTAGAGACCAGCAAACCTTGTGCCATTGAATCATACAAGATTAAGTAAATCTGAGTATAGACCCACTAAAAAGAAAGCAAGTAATGTATGTACAAACTAGGAGCAAATAGAATGAATGAGCGTGCAATTATGAATGAATAACAATGAAAAGGTTTGGGAGTCTAGGATCCAAATATATCAAACACCAGTGGGTCAATGAGGTATTTCGGTCTCAAGTTATTGGTCATAGTCAGCTGAGCATGCCTCTAAAGCCCTGTGACACTGGCACCCTGCTCCTTTCCCACTTTCACAGTGAATAGCCCACAGATAGTGAAGGGATAGTTTTCCGGAAGCAAGCTGAAGGTCTATATGTGACCACTCTATGATGCACGTTGACGAGGGCAGACTTAGCCTCGTCTCATATCTAGATATTTGTAACAAGGGAGACTTGACTAAAATCCATTTACTGCAGAACAATGCTTTAAGCCCAATACACCTCTACCGATTTCGGAACATTGATGTACCTTTGTCGGTGACAAAGGAACTGTAATTTGTCTCAGGCGAGGCATCCTAACTGAGTTGGCCCTAGTCGGTAGATTTAGGACAGCTAGGCAAGGGTCAGCCAACCCCCAACCTCCTTGAGATGTTCTTTTGTCGCGACGAGTTGTGGTTAGATGTTCCTAAATCGGTTGACAAAAGTTTATCAACATGTTGATAAGTCCAATCGCCGACAACTGAACGTTGGTAAATGGCCCTTGATTGGGTGGCTGAAAAAGGGCCGAGGGGTTATGTAATTTGCCTGCGACAAGTTCGCCGACTCCTACACGATTTGGGAACTAATCCTTCAAACCTGAATCTGTAGGTGTGTATTGGGCTTAACGGATCATTACATGTTGAATTACTCCTATTGGTCTACTCAATTTCCGTATTTATCTGACAGAAGAAAGAGTCATACCTTTTCCCTGCAGTCTTTTGCATAATTCATCGAAGACTGACTATTTACTGAGAAATCTGGCCATAAACACTAAAACACAGACGGCTCTATTTTCCATTGAGAAGCCTAATTAGAGAATGAAGGGGTAGAAATTTATCCATATAGCTGTTCTAAAAAATGGACCTGTGAATCAAAAAGTCCCCCCCCCCCCCTCAAACTGAGTTCTCTCTTTTTAATTTAAAAAAATAAATCTGAATCTGTGCAATAATTAGTTGGCCATATAAAGCAAAAATGTGGTCAGGTCGCTTAGTGACTCTACAAGCAGGTGAACTACAGTAGGCTATAGCCATAAGCTATAAGTCCAACCGTCCACCCACTAATAATCATGATTATTGCTGAAAATACATTGAAACCAGTCTTCAGAGGCTGAGCATTTTCCAGGTTAAATAAATGCCCTTGAAATAATAATAATAATAATAATAATAATAATAATAATAATAATAATAATAATAATTAGAATAATTAGAATAATAATAATGATTATGATAATAATGGTAACGATTATGGTAATAAAAATGATAATAAAATGATAGAAATAATAATAATAATTCAAATAAAAGAAATGAAAATAAAAACAATGATAATAATAATGATGTTGATGATGATGATAATAATAATATTAATAATAATAATTTTGATAATAATAATAACAATACTGATAATAATAAATTCGATCAACAGCCTTCACATGTTTGTTGGTCATTATAATCACACATTTGCATTTTCCAAATTAGCTGAACCAGATTATACCACATGGAGAAATATGAATTAAAAAGCGAACCTACATCATGTTCCTTAATGCAGTATTTTCGTCACCGGTGATAGATCGGGCCAGAGACACGCCTGACGAGTTACACATGGCCTGAGCTCCGAAGAACGTCGTCTTCACCGGAGAAAACGTGAAGCAGACGTTGGCTCGTCCTCGTCCTAAAGAATAAGATCAAATTTTAAGGATTTCTACTCACCGAGTTTTTATTTTTGTATTCAGTAATTACCATATTTTGCCTGTGGGCCCTTTCTTCCAATGGAGTACTAGTGCAATAATAATACAATAATAATAATAATAATACTATAATAATGCAACAATAACAAGAATAATAATGGTAATGATGGTTGTGATGCTAGTCAGGATAATAATTATTAATTTTTTAAATTCAGTAATTACCATTACTGGCCTGTGGGCCAGTTCTTCCAATGGAGTACTAGTACAATAATAATACAATAATAATAATAATAATAATAATAATAATAATAATAATAATAATAATAATAATGATAATGATAATGATAATTATTATTATTATTATTATTATTATTATTATTACTCCCAGCCTGCCTTACAGAGTTGTCTCCTCCGGGGAAGCAGAATAATGATGCAATAATAATACTGATAATAATAACAAAAATATCAATTATAGGGATAGTACTAGTGATAACGATATATATATATATATATATATATATATGTGGGGCAGCTAGGCAAGGGTCAGCCAATGATCAGTGAAACCCTAGCTTTGAGATGTTCTTTTGTCGCCGACTAGTTGTCAGTCAGTCGATGTTCCTGGGGCTGGGGAGTTAGCTCAGTGGTTAGAGCACCGGACTTGTGACCCCAAGGTTGTAAGACTTTGTGGGTTCGAGTCCCACCCCCAGCAGTGGTAGATTTACTGCTATAACAAAGCCCATCCTTCTCATACCTATGTCTATGTGGGGTGGGAATTAGTAGAAACCGAACGAGAGTTAGACTTGACAATGTTTATGCCACGACGGGAAGGTCACATATTACTACACGAGGCGTAGCCAAGTGTAGTGAGGAGCAGACCTGACCAGAGTGGCATAGACATTGACAAGTCTAACTCGAGTTCGGTTTCGTATTTATCCTACCCCATCTATGCTTTTGTATTGGACACGAACTATCTAAGATAGTTAGAAGTATTAATGTAAGAGGGCGCCACCTGACTTATCGACTGAGGGCGCTGCACACCTCACTACTCACCGGTCTCTGCCACTCCTCAACCGACGGGCCCTCAGAACACACCTATGGCCTGCGTGCCTCATTTTTTCTTTTTACTATTTTCTTTTTTCCTTTTTTATTACTTACTTATGTTTAAATGTTAATAAATATAGAGGAGTCAGAAAAAATACTCCTGGAGTGTATATTACCTGTTTCACTTACTTACTTATTAATACTGTTAAAAAGATAAATATTGAGTCAACGACCAACAGAACTTTTTTCATAGTAGCTGACATCCTGCTCTCTGATTGGTCAATATTGTTATTACTCTAGTGGCATAAAAAACACTTTATGTCACGGCCTGCCACATAAAATTTCCCTATGTTAAGTCTATGGCGGTTTTTTATTAGGGGAAGGATAAGTAAAAGAACTCTCACCTCGGTAAATGTGTAGGGGTGAGATTTCTACCTGAATTCATCACATAGATTAGATCACCACCCTTGTGGTGTAAAAGAACCTTGAGAAAGTCTGGAAAGGACCTCTAATGGTTGACTGGACGTAAAATCAAATCAAACAAACAAACAAACAAGTCATTGTTCCTAAATCCCCCACCAAAGGTTTATCAATGTGTTGATAAATCCAGTTGGTGAAAACGGAACATTGGAAATACCCTCCCCCCCGGTCGGGTGGCTGACACAGGTTACATAATTTGCCTGCAACAAGTTTACAGGCACTTGTTTGAATGCTTCATGATATTCACTGGGCTTAGAGCCTTGAGAATCCACTAGCCTGCCTCCCGTGCTAAACACGTATATCAGATTCCTAAAATGATGCCACCTAGTGGGAATACTGTGTACTGGCTTCGTTTGGACTGGAATACAGAATACCATTTGGAGAGTGTGAGATCTTATGAGAGGAGTGCACTATGTGATGCAGAGGAAAATGCCTGAAGACTGCAAAGACATTATGACTTTAGCCGAAACATTATGAATTTACCCGAAACTATTTCCTTTTGTATGCTTTCTGTATAGTGATATGTCCTACAGTGCTTTAGTGCACCTTCATAGCATACTTAGTAGAAACTGAATTCAAGTTGGACTTGTCAGTGTTTATGCCACAACGGGAAGGTCATGTATTACTACGCGAAGCGTTAGCTGAGCGTAGTGAGGAACAGACCCGACCAGACCTTTTTTCGGAGCAGCTGACAATCTCGTTGCTGATTGGTCGATTTTTTTATGCCCCTAGAGTCATAAATCGCACTTTATGTCATGGCATGCCGCATATAATTTGCCTATGCTATGCCTATGGACTGTTTTTATTGGCGGTAGGATAAGACCCCTCTCCCTTACCAGTGCATAATCATTTTTCTCTTGTCCACTTCCTATTCTCAGGATTGCTTCATAGACTCTTAACTGCAAGATCAAATCCACCACCAGTATGATATTTATGATAAAAAACACAGCAATTGCAGCCAACTGTAGAACTCAGGGATGTCAGAGTTCAGGGAAATCCTTGAAGTCAGGGTTTTTATAAAACACAGAGACATTGTCCTCTGCATTTAAAAGCCTCAATGGAACCTGTGTATGTTAACCCCACATTGTTTCAGGAACCCCATATACCCAATTTCCCGATAAATGAGTGCATTATTACTTCAATGATTTTCAGGGTTTTCCCTGACAAGCTCCCCATATACAATGCCTGGATGAAAATCCCTGAAATCCCTGAAGCCCCTGTACTATTACCATGCAAACCATATTGAATGCATACCTACCACCAGGAACCAGCTTCATACTACCATCTCCCCTGCACATATTTGGTTTAACATCAATAAGACATGCAAGGTAGGGATCTGTTTGGAGAGCACATACTGTAGTTCTAGTCCTACTCACCAGGGGACACAGCTTTCAGGTGTTTGTGTTCCCAGTAAGCTTGTTCATTATAGTCGGGGGGGGGGGGGGGGGGGAGGTTGTCCTAGCAAATAACTTCAGGGATGTTCTTCAAGGGCTGCTGACATCCCTGAGAACTAGGAGCAAATGGTATGTTCATCATTGATGAATAAGCGTGCAATTTTAAATGAATAAAATGAAAAGTTTGGGTTACATTCAGTCTATGAATAGTTTTCTGTAACCGTGGCATAACCGTGGCATACAGTCACACCATGTTAAGTCTATGGAGGTTTATATATGGGGTAGGATAAAGTGCGTGCAAGCACGCTCTGAAAAGGACGAAAGATTGTTTGCAAAAAGTTTAAATTGAACTTACTGATACAGCCGGCCAGCTGTAGCAACTGGCCACAATGGCAATCTACTGTTTTCTCTCCTTTGTAATCCTGGAAGCTGTAGGCCTCTCTACAGGTGTATGTGATATTGGAGCCGTTGACCGTAGCTACGGCGCCGTGTAGTGGTGGGGCACTCTCTGCATCTACCGGACATGCTTCAGCTGTAGAGAGAACGCAATCCGGTGTGATGTAAGATTTGTTGACAATCTATTCCCGTTCGAGCGCGTCGAACTTGGCAGAATTTTTTTTTACGTGATGTAAGATTTGGTTACCCTGCCATATTCCGATTTATTATTTATAATGATGAACAAGAGATAGCAAATGCATTACATCATAGACTCCATAGATTACAGATTTTATTTTTTGAAAAAGAGATCTTCCCCCTTAGGGAAAACTTCCTTTTTTAAAAAGGATTTTATTACATAAATTCATATTTTTTCTTTTTTATTCACAACTAAATCAAATCTTCCATCCTCATTAGGCGTTTTGAAATGCCTTCGTTGAGTTTCATACAGCAGGAAAAATCTGTCTCTAACAGCTATTCACATTGACAGACAATATAGGACAATACACATAATTAAGCTGAGGGGTGGTTACTTGTAATCTCTTTATAGTTTCTTTATACCAATGACCTAGAGTACACCACTCCCTACTAGTCAACAGATGGAAAGATGGAGGATAGTGCTGGGCTTATATTCCAGAGAGATGACAAAATATCCTATATGACTTTAATATCCTGCCATGCCTGCTGTGTATCAGGTGATTTAAAGAAGATAAAAGATAGATCTATTGAACAGTATTTGCCAATTCTGGCATTCTTATACTTTGCTCCTGTGTAATTCAAGGACACTTTATTGACTAGATAAATAATATGAGAATAATAAAGGAAGATGCGTACAACCTATAATCCTTTTTACACATTTCCTATGATCTTTTATTCATTCACAGAATTGAGCCTAGCTGGAGATGAATTTGAAAATATGAGGATTAGATAATGTAGATTGGTTTAACAAAGAGTATAATTATACTTTACATGACCATGTTAACTTTTCTAACAACAGGGTATGGTAATGAGAGATCTAAGCTTTTGTATGAAAGAATCTTCAGTATTGAATCCTCATACTTAGTAGAAACCAAACGAGAGTTAGCCTTGTCAATGTTTATGCCACGATGGGCAGGTTGTGTATTACTACACGAGGCGTTAGCCGAGTTTAGTGAGTAGCAGACCTGACCTGAGTGGTATGAACATTGGCAAGGCTAACTCGAGTTCAGTTTCGTATTTATCCTACCCCGTCTCACCGATATACAGAGAATATTTGTAATTATCCATGTTAGTAGTTATCAATGCTGCCGGATCTACTTTCGTTATCTCGTCCCTGATTGGTCCATTTTTTTATTCACCTCGGTGCATAAATAACACTTTATCCAACGCTCCGTCAAATACATCGAGTCAATGTTAAACCTATGGCGTTTTTTATTAGGGGTAGGATAATGCATATTCCATAACTCCCGAATAAAACAATTGATGCTAAAGCGGGTATTCCACCAAACAGGTGCTCCGCAGGCAGGTTTTTAGCCTCCAGCCGATGTTGTGGTTGTTGCCGCTGATGTGAGATTTGGGCTGGCAACTGCCGCCGACAACCAACAGGCGACCGCAAGGTGCCTGGGTGGAACAAACGATAGCTTGGTAGAATAGCCGCTTTAAGCGGATGATCCACCAAACTGGCACTCTCCAGACAGATTTTTACCCTCCATCCGAGGTTGCTCGTCCAGGGCCGGCCAATCAGCCACCCCTAAATCTCTAAGTTCTCCATGCTGATCCACCAAAACTGCTATTTCTAAGCTAGCCGATGACCGGGTGATCGGAGAGCACCCAGCGAGTGAGTCCATCAAATTCATAGCCGGCCGGCAGTTGCGAAGCGATGGACACACAGCAGGTTTGGTGCTGCTGTCTGGAGGACATTGACAACACTGACACGCTAGCCGAGTTCCCTGTTCATCCAATAGATGGCACGCCAAGCGCTTCTCCACACAATGCCCCACTCCGGCAATGCAAAACCAGGTAATTGAGTGGAGCAGTGTGACGCCATGTCAGGATTTGTACGGGATTTATAGCTCGTCAAATAACCACGGTATACTGCAGCTAACCGAATAATGAAGGTAAACAAAGATAAGCCTTGATGTTATGAATGTGCATAGCATGCTCTGGGGCAAGGATTGCTCTCAGATTACACAAACTCTCTGAACTTTTGGTCTCTGCTCATGGGGAGGGTGGTTGTGGCCCCTAAGATTCAAGGTCAACTCTGGACCATAGAACTGTCCCACAGCGCTATAAATATCATGTAAGGAGGTCAGGGTGAAGGTCGGGGTTTGCTGCGAATGCAGTCATTGGCTACTCGGTCTACTTTATTCATTATATGGACTTAGTGTAATGGGACAACTCCATGCTGTGGGTACCGCATCGCGGTGGCTGCCTTTTTCATGTCGATGGTATGTGTCACAGTATATGCAGGTGAGCGGTCAAAGCCGATCCTGGGAAAACTCTAGGTGGTGGCTGGTCGGCGCTAGAAATTAAATGAAAATCAAACAAATATGCAAATTAGGTTGGGCCGGCACTCAATAAATGATGGTCTGCCAGCCAGACTGTTTGGTGGATCAGCAAAACAATGGAATGTAGAGTCGGCTTGAGGACGGCGACAACTAACAGACCAGCTTAGGTGGTTTTGGAGACACGACAATGGGCTGGCGGTAGGCTGACCCGGCGTTTACACTAGACGATTGTAGGCGGCGATTCTTGAACCTGACAACTTTCATCCGTCAAAGTCAAGAAATCATCTAATATAAACGCCAAGAGCGTGGCAACTGCAGATCATCTGATTACGTCTGATTATGCAATAAAGCACCACCTCACGACTATTAGACCCTGGCGACTATTTCAAGCCTGTTTGAATCAGTCGTCTAGATTGGCAGCGACTCTGTGTCATCAGTGTAAACTCTCAGGGATATTCTGAACTCCCCAACCTTTGCAGTGGACATTGCCACCACCTGACGATACTGGCTTGACAATCTACATTCGCCACATATTTAGTCGTCTAATGTAAACGCCGGGTTCTTTGCTGATCCACTTAGCAGATCATCATCACCGACACCTAATGTGGGCTGGTTACTGTCCCCGACGACCACAATTCCACCATGATGCTATCGGCCGGCACTATCACCATGGAGTTGTCCCATTACCTTAATTCCATATCAGGAATACAGTAGACCGAGTAGCCAATGACTGCATTGGCAGCAAACCCCGACCTTCACCCTGACCTCCTTACATAATATTTTCTCGCGCCTTGGGACGGCTCTGCAGTCGAGAGTTGACCTCAAATCTTAGGGGTCTTTTTAAAGACCATTCTCATTTAAGTCAGGGTCATTCATCCTTCTTTGAAGACAAAGGAGGACGCATATGTCACATTCATATCAATTTAAATCTTTTCCTATTCACGATTATCAGAAACCTATATTGCAAAGTGACCTACTTACCATATTCCATCTCACACAGAAAGTATTTTTTTTCATTTACTGTTGAACCAACAAAACCAGAATTTCCCTTGTTGGAAGTAAGAGATATCAATCTCTCCTGCTCTTTCGACAATTCTGTAGGATTCCAGCTAATCCATTTTCTATAATTCATCAGAGTGCCATCTCCCCACGTCCATACTCCATTGATTCTTCTTCCAGATGTAAAGAACCCATAAGTACTGCAATCACCACAACCACAGTATATCACAATTCAGGATATGAAGATTTAAAGAAGAAACCAACAAGTTTTGGTCAAAGTCAAGAATGAGTTTGATGCAGAGTGATATTAACGAGGTGGCAGCCTGGAGAAAATCACGAAGCATTCAAACGAGCAGCAGAACAACTACTTTGACCAAAACGAGTTGTTTCCTTTATTTATCTCACCCCTGTACACACCAAAAGAACAGACAACACACTGGATTTTGACCATGGAGAACAGAGTACAATACTCATAGGGGCATGGAGAATGATTTTCCAATGTCACTACGTTTTCTTATTACTATATACCTCCTACTCGTTTAAAACGCCATTTTATTAATTGTACAAAACCTATGCCATTCACTACAGCCAGCTGTCACAGCGGGCACGAACATTATTTATACTACACCCCTAGCAGCGGATAGTATTTCATAGACATTTGCTCATGGGTATATAGTAATATGAGAAAACGTGGTTACTGAGCCTGTACAGGTGACCGTTCGAGGTCATTTGATGAAAAAATACGGCCTGACGCCGCAGGCGGGAGGGCCATATATTTTCATCAAATGGCCGAGAAAGGCACCCATACAGGCTCAGTCACTACGTTTTCTTATTACTATACACCTTGTACTCATTTAAAATATGTTTTATCAACTTTCCTGGTTTGTGATCCATTCCCGTATAATACTGTGGTGGTCGCCGCCTGTTTAGCAGGTTGGATGACCCCAATCCGGAATGCTAGTTCCAGGCAGGATCCCACTCTACGTCCTCTAAGTAGGTTGGTTCGGTTTTCGGTTAGTTTGCACAGACCTAGTCACACATAACACAACAACGTCTTTTAATAAACAGAGATGTTTATTATTCACTACTTCTCGGAAAGATCTAGAAGATCTTTCCCACAAGTACAGTACCCGAGCACATATGTGCCAGGTAACGCTGGAGAGGCTAATCTGGAAGACTCGCCTAACCACCAGGAAGGTTACGAGAACCCGCCTACAAAGTGAGGGCCCAAAGGTCTGTTCCGTAGGAGAGACACGCGAGGACAGCCTGTCGACCTACTGTGAACGCTGAGTATATATACCCAGCGTTATGTAATCCCGGTCTCCGCCGCGCCACTCTCGTGTGCGGCGTTGCCCGGAATCACTACACAGTAAGGATCGGCACGTCGCGCCACCTTCCGTGGCGTAACGGGATGCGATCGGACTTGTTGATATCAATCAATCTCGCAGATTTAAGCCAATCAAACTGTCTTAGGTAAAAGCTACACGTTCTTTACCTCAATATTTGGCCATTGCCCACTTCTAGTTCTTATGTGGATGTCAGGGCATGCCTCTGAAGTTATGAATGGGAGAGAACTGCCATTTTACTTGTTTGTTTTTGAGCAGGCCGTAGTGTCTGTAGCAGCAGGCCGTACATTTTTGCATTATAAAGCCTATGGGAATCACTACGTCCTACTACACGGCCGGCCCGAATGTTATTTATACTATATGCCCAGCAGCGGGTAGTATTTCATAGACCTTTGCCCATAGGTATATAGTAATATGGATGTTTCTTAATCCTCTTTTCAACTTGAGTCAAGATTGATCCAATTGTATCATTATTATATACCTGTGGTAGTATATCCTACACATACGGCCTGCTCCTACCCATGTTGTATTTATATCCGTACGACACCTAGGTGAGGTACTGGGTTTGTATGTGGCGTACGGGGCATGTACAGAGGTGAAATCCAAAAACTCGCCCAGAAGCAAAGTTAGAAATTGGATATTTTAAGGTATATAATATTACGAAAACAGGTATACTGTGTCTGTACGTGATAAATACTTGGTGAAATGATGATAAAATGACAATAAAACGAACCTCTGCCTTCAGCATCAGTTCGTTTTGTCATCAATTTTACCACATATTTATCACCTACAGACACAGTAACCCTGTTTCCGTATACTACTGATACTGATGAATAATAAATGAGATAATAAGACGAACTGTTCCTCAACCTTGCAGAAAGATTAACTATCAAAGAGTCTATTCAGCTGATTGGATTGTTGATATAGCTAAGGCAGTCTCCATGGTCCAAAGAGCTATGTATGAGCTTAAGTATGTTTCCCCTTTCTTAATAAAATTAAATTTTGACGTAAATTCTAAACTTACCTGGCAAGGCTCAAAGCTACCTGTTGTTACCTATAACGGGTAGCTCCCTGACCCACTCCAGTGTGCTCTAATTTTTTACCGTTATAAGTACTGTTTTAACATGTGACGATGATGGGTGGGCCCGGAAGAAAGAAAAATTTTGACAAAAATGGTCGAGATGACCGATATTTTTGTTGTTTTACTTTTGCATTTAATTCTTTTCATAGATACGCAGCCGTTTGCTGTGCGCATGTTGTTCTTGATCTTGTTCAATCAGGGGAAAAACTCTTGTTATGCTGTAGCAATTTATGATAGGTTTAAGTTTTATCGTCAAAGAAAAAGGGTCTCCTGTATCAAAAATCATAATGGATACATTACATGATGGTGCAAGTATTTCTGGGCTGCGTGGCTTGAAATGTATACATTGTAATGTAAGGAGTATCAAAGCTAATTATGAGGCCTTAGCTGTGGAGGCGCAATCCAATAACTGGGATATTATTTGTGTTTCTGAAACATGGCACACTGATTTTGATATTTCGAGCTCCTATATTCTGAGCTCATATATAAAGCATAGAGTGGACAGAAAATGGAAGAATAATATGTTTGATGAAAAACCGAAAATTGGTGGAGGCTTGTGTATGTTTGTTAAAAGAAGAGATTGCCCATGATGCAAACAGATACTCAAATCTGAACCAAAGCACAAAAGATATTGAATTGCAGGTGGTTATTCTTGAGAAGCCTCATATAAAAAAACTAGTAATACTAAATGTCTATAGACCTAACCAAGGTGATGCTAACATTTTTGTGAGAAAACTTGTTGATACTGTCTCAGTCATTAGAGAGGACAATGTCCGGGACTTTATTCTACTTGGTGACTTTAATATTAATATTGGAGATAAACAAAGGCCTGAAGTGATTATGTTAATTGCCGAATTGCAACAATTAGGGTTAAGACAATTGATCAAAGATATTACCAGATACTCCGATAGGGGGTCGATCATTGATCTGATTTTCACGAACCTAGACGATATTGCTACAAGTTGGGTGCTCAAGACTGCCTTGAGCGATCATCAGGTCATTTTTGTTGTTAAAAAATCTATGAGACCCAAGCCTGTAACAACCCAAATGCGAGGGCGCTCATATAAAAATTACTCTTTTAACAGACTTAGGGCCTACTTGCAAGATTATGACTGGTCTGATTTCTGGGACACAGAGGATAGTACTGTGAAATGGTCTATTATAAGTAAAGCTGTTGTCTCCTATCTAGACACCGACTGCAAGCTGCGTTTCTTTAGAGTTAGGAAAACAGGGGAGCCTTGGATCACAAAGAATATTCTAGAAAATATAAGAGATAAAGATCGTCTACTCGCCAGGGCTAAGAGAACTAGGGATCCTAAGGATTGGGTTTTAGCAAAAAGAGCACGGAACGACTCCACCAAAATGATAAGGCTGGCACGACAGACGTACACTATAGGTGAGCTGCGAAGACATAAAAATGATATTAAAAAATTTTGGCATACAATACAAAAGATTCTTCCAGGTACACAGGATAAACAGGAATCTGATATGATCAGAATCAAAGATAACTCATCTAAACTTATTGATAAAGCTGATGTACCAAACTACATAAACGAGTTCTTCTCAGAGATAGGTACAAACCTAGCAGCAGAAATGCACCTGCCTTGGAAGCCTTATGATACTAAATTGGAGACTATTTTTGATAATGTTGTCACCTCATCGGTTGAAGTACTATCTGTTTTAAAGAGTGTGAGTGCTAACAAGCAATCTATGTTGGTTGATATGTCCTCGAGAGTTTTTGTGGACTCTGTTAAAGCCGTCCCACTTATATATGCTGATATGTACAATTGTATTTTTAAAACCGCATCTATACCAGAAGACTGGAAGACTGCCACAGTCGTCCCGATCCCGAAGGGGGGGGATCCCTATCAAACAAACAACTTGAGACCGATATCCCTTCTCCCAATCCCACATAAGCTTATGGAAAAAATAGTATATAAACACCTTATATATTATATTAATGAAAATGAAATATTGACTGACTGTCAGTACGGTTTCAGAAAGGCTAGATCAACAATAGATGCAGTGACAAATTTCACGGATAGTGTCTTGGCACAGAAAAATGTGGGAAGGACTACTTTGGCAGTCTTTGTAGATTTAAAAAAGGCTTTTGATACGGTGAACCACAGTATTCTCCTTAAAAAACTAGAACTTTATGGAATAAAGGGAAGCTGTTATCACTGGTTCGAAAATTATCTCGGCTCACATAGGCAAAGAGTTAAGGTGAATGATTCCTTGTCAGACACCAGACTCATAAAGACTGGTGTACCACAGGGTTCAATTCTTGGGCCATTGCTCTTTCTGATGTATGTCAACGACTTATCGAGCGCCCTAAGAAAAAACAAGGTTATCCTCTTTGCTGATGATACTGTTATTTTTAGACATGGAAACAATGAAAAACTGTTATATGATGAAACCCAGAGAGATTTGGATATGCTTGTTACATGGTGTATACAGAACAAGCTTAGTATAAATATTGGCAAAACAAAACATATGTGTTTCACGGCTAAGAAGAAAACTGAATGTGGTTTGCAACTCTTTATTGAGGACCGTGAGGTAATGCAGGTTCACTCTTATAAATACCTGGGTATAGTCATTGACAAAAACCTTGATTATAAACATCATTTTGCATCGTTAAGAAAAATTGTTTCCTTTAGAATATACCAGTCATCTAAAATGAGAAATTACCTGACCAAACAGGCAGCCTTATCTGTATATATCGCAGCCATTTTACCCTACTTTGATTATGGTGACATTCTTTATGATGCTGCCCAGGTGAGATTTACGGATGCTCTCCAAATTCTGCAAAATAGAGCCCTCAGAATCTGTCTTCGAGCAAACCCTTATACACCTATTAGGGATCTACATAGAATGGCGGAGGTGCCCCTCCTCAAAGATCGAAGGTAGGCTCATCTGATGAACTTTATGTATACTAAATCAAGAAAGACAGATAATGTTGTTACTGCACCTAAAAAAACCAGACTCTTTGATGCGCCAGTGATCCGTATTGACAGGCCAAATGGCATAGCATACTCTCGTTCTGTAATATTCCATGGTGGTACGAAATGGAATGGTCTGCTGCCCCTAATACGAAATACTGAGACTTTAAAGATGTTCAAGGCACTGACAAAAGCTAACATGAAGGCTACAATATGGCAAAACTAATGGTATTGTAATTTTCCCTGCTATATAAATTGTCTGTTAAACTGGGATTACTGTTCATGAGTAAAATGATACTATTCAGGTGAATGTATTTAGCTGTTGAGTGGGATCCTGATTGAACCTGTTTTGTGTTTTTCTTTTTCTTTTCTTTTCTTTTTCTCTTTCTCTATTAAAATTCAATACAGATAAAGGATTATAAGGTCTTTTGGACACGGCTTGGTCATTTAAACCAGCCTTATAAATAGGCTGAGACCTTCTGCCGCTTTATTGGTAATGCAACTGATTTGTAAACCTGATGGAGCTTGCTGTATACTTATCTCTGGATCCAATAAAGAAATCAATCACAAAAAAAAAAAAAAAATTGTAAAAGAATCAGGAATGTTCTGTATTATATTCATAATATCTGCAGTGATTTAATGCATTTCTTTATTGTATTACACATTAACCTTGGATTTGTATATGTTTCTGACTATATTCAAGTGAATCTTGGAAAATAAATCAACCAAAAAATGGAAAAGGCAAGCTTGATAAGATCACAGTATTGTTACAATATACATGAATATGTATTATCCAATGAGAAATAAAAGAGGTGTACTCATAATGAAAATGCAAATGGGCAAAGTTACGAATTTTAATAGAACAAAATATCAATTTCAGAAGACAATATAGAGGAAGAGGCATCATGCAACCTACTGGAAAGAGAAGAGAAATGGAAATGCCTCATATTATTATATACCGTTGCATGAATTCCTCATGTCAACGCCCTAGTAGTAATGATTTCACTCATCCATACTGTGGCGTAATATATATAATACTACCCTCCGTACTGCGTGACCACTCATTCTTCTATTTAGTGAGTTGTAGAATGGCATTCTTAATGATTTCTAGGTATATAGTAATAAAAACACATAGTGAGTGTGTCTGAATTCCATCTGTTCTTCGATATTTTTGTCAGAAATTTTCACCTCATTCTTCTAATTCAGTGAGTATTTCTGAAATATCTCTGAACAGATTCCATTCAGACAAACTAACCATGTCTTTCAATATTCCCTAATATAGTCTTGCAGCGGGATGGGTAAACCTTGCTTTAGGGTCCAGACAATTTATTCTTAATGATCGTCTTAATGGTTACGTAATTCTACTATATGACCCAATTATTCATTTTAAGTAGGTCATGACACAGGGAAACAAATGTCAACTACACAAAATGTATTATTGAGCACAAAATTGATAGATTACTTAAGCAACTAACTGAGAACAAACAATTTACTGGAGAATGTGGGGGACATGAAAAAATCTCATCATTATCAAAATACATAGGATAAGGTCACATGTGAAAGTTTTATGTTATTCTACTGTATGACCCAAGTATTCAATTTAAATAGGATATGGCACAGGAAAACTGAATCAAGAATAAAAACAAATGTCAACTACACAGAATGTATGTTTGGTCTCAAGACTGATAGGTTTTTTAAGCAATGAAAACAATTTGATCCTTAGTGTAGTCATTTCTTGATTTTGAAAAAAAGAGATATCTTTTAACTTTTTATTTTCAAATGCTCATAACTTGAGCTGCCGAAACATTTCAGCATTGCAGATTTCAAATTAGAAGATTCTTGAGATCATTAATAAAATAAAATAGTCTGCTGGGGTGGACAGAAATTACCAATCTGTTCACCCTCTTGGTCGCCTTGCCTCCTCATGGTGCAGACCGGATATGCCTGCACGCCAGCATAACTAAAGCCACCGGGGTGGGTGGAGAGATAGCTCAGTGGTAAGGAGCATGGGACATTGTTGATTCAGATCCCACTGCAGCCACTTTTCTCCTTCACCCCCAGCAGTGGTAGATTTACTGCTATATCAAAGGCCAATCCTTCTCATACCATGTCTATGTGGTGTGGGAAGTAAAAGAACTCTCACCTCGTTAAATGTGTAGGGGTTGGATTTCTCCTACATTCATCTCATAGATTCGATCAAACCCAAAGTAAGTCTAATTGAACAAATTTGACGTTAAACTACCAAAACAAACAAACAAACAAAAAAATTAATAAAACATTGTCTGGATGCCAAAGCAAGGTTCACCCGTAAAATGGGCTTTTACTGCCAGACTAATAAGAATGTAAGAGGTAGAGGGCATCATGTCACCTACTAGAGGTCATCTGAAATTCTGTCGAATTCGTCTTTATTGATAATCTTGGCAAGGGTTCCACCAGCAGAATTACATATCGCCTGTGCGGTTGAAATGGTAGTCAACTTCCTCACTGCTTGAAGACACACATTACGATGCATCTCTGAAAGGCAGAAACGGATATTGACTCCATTGAATGATATTTTAGGAAACATGAGTTCCATTGTGACAGAATTATTAAAGGAAACCATATAGGCAGATCCAAGTCCAGATTTCACAATTTAGATATAAAGGGGCATGGGAAATGTGTGGGACATTATTGTATAGTTTGAGCTTTGTATTCCAGAACACTTTCATCCACTGAATTTATTACTGCAGGGGCAGTAGAGATGGCAAGATCTCTGAGACACAATTACGTGCTGTGACATGCAAAATTTAGGTTGAAGTGTTAGCTCTCTAAGTGTTATATCCTTGTTATTGGTCCTGTTTTGTCTATTGTGGTTTTTTCTTGGTGTAAGGGTTGTGCTTATGAAGGTGATGGTTTGGGAAAACATTCAGTTAGTATGGTACTTGTTATGAATAATTCTTTGTATATATTTTACCTCCAGAAATGAGACGGGTGGTTGGACTACTTGATTGTGTGACCTAGTATCTAAGAACCAGAGGAAAGGGACTACAAAAAATTAAGATTATATATGGAACAATATGCCTATATTGAAGAGAGCAGGAGGTCGAAAAGCATGATGAGGAGGAAAACAGAAGATGTCACCCAAGGAGAAGGAGGATAAGGAGAACAGATAGGGTATCCCTGTAAATCAAATTTATATTGAATGACTGATAAATATATGGAGAATCAGTAGTGCAGTAAATTGGAAAAATGGTGGCAATCTAGAATAGGAAGACCTGAAGGTTGTAGTCCAGTAAGGGGTAGAGGTATACCAGGTAACCATGTAATTATAAAGTTAAAATATCCAAAAAAAGGGAGCAAGACGAAAGATGTGTGTAAGAGACTGCAGTGAATGTGCTGTCAGATAAACATGAGGAAAAGACAACAAGGAAATGATGCAACGTATTGTATGCTGTATACTAGAAAATAAATGCTGTGCTCTATCTAAGAAAAAACCAAAAGAACCCTCTGTCCCATTACAGAAGACAACAAACAATCTAGAATTGTCTAGGACTAACAATATAGCTATGTGTTCTTAATGAACCACAGCCCTGGAGGTCATTGACCCCCGTGTAATTCTGTCACATTCTTTTAAAAATTTCAATTGCTGCATTTGGTCAGTTTGCACATGCGCAGCACTGCAGCAACTATGAAATTTGGAATGGCAATAGTACAATTGGTCAGACAAAAAGTTTGAAGTACAAGAAAATGTATGCAAATGTAATATATCTAGATGCTTTTGACTGGCTGCCTGTGTCATGTTTACAATAGAATTCATGGCAACAAGACTTTGAATACCATAATATGGTGTGAGACGATGGCATGTAGCCGGATAGGGAATGTGACCACGAGTGTTCTCCTGCTTTGATTTTCCCACCGTCGCCAGTTCCTGGCCCGAGTGTATTCCTTCACTTCATTGGTCCGTTCACGGTGTGTCTGATCGTAGGATTGGATGAGACAGTGTCCACCAGTAGTAGCGTACAAGCTGCTATGGTGACCACCAAACAAAACGTGTTTGTTGTGCCTCCGTACTGGGGGGTGGGGGTGGTGGGTGGGTGTTTTATGTAAGCCTTGAGCTCTCTTGGTGGCGTGACCAGTCTGCTGTGTGTTTGACACTACAAGGGGGCTGTTTCCTAAGCTGTTGTGCTTTGGGAATATACTGAGCCTGTCAGCTTCTTCTGCAATAGTGAAGGTGTATATAAGAATGACTCATGGTTTCGATGCATTAACTAGTATCTCGTCAGGCAAGATAGCTACCAGACTATGGTATGTGTAGTTCAGTGGTTGTTTTCTGTTTGTATTACAGAACTAGTCACATTAGAGTAGTGAGGAGTGTGTGTGGATGGGAAAAACAAGCAATTAGAGCAGAAGAACCTGGTATGGTCAGGATAGTGAGATATCGGTTTGGAAACATATTTATGTAAAACTTTTCCTCAGGAATCGGGACTCCGATTTCATGCGAAAATTTGTTTTAGCATGAAATCGGGGTTCCGATTCCTGTTTTACAAAAACTTGAATTCCATAATATGTTAGATGTGGCCTTGTCAGTTGTAAGATAATAGAACCTTCATGGGGGTGCTTTGATACCTAGCCGCATTTGTCTTTAAAGACAAATGTGGGTAGGTATCGCACTGCCCCCTGTGTAGACACTGGTGCTGCCATCTGGTTTCATGAAAATATAGCAGTTACCCATAGACACCAATAGATAAGCAATTACCTTCTTCAGATGGACTTCCCATAGAAATAAGCATGGTGACATAGTATTTTCTTAGTATATCTCATTTGTACATGTTTCCAACTTTCATAATCCAGAATTCTTTGAAGATAGCAATAGAACATCAGTTTCATCTAACAACAAAGTTAAGATATTGGATTTTCCCATAGACACCAAAAGTTAAGCACTTACATTTTCAGAAGACCCTCCTGTAGAAGTTAGTATGTGACATGCCATTGTTTTTGCATTTTTTATTTGCTGATATATGGAACTTATATTATCCAAAATTATTTGCAAAACTCAATAGAATTTAGAAATCACCCAACTACCAGCATTTGTCTTAAAATAACGCACTTACGCTTGCATCTATCGACGTGCATAACTGGCACACATTCACATGACAGAGTCTTGACAGTGCTGCCATCTGTGAAAGCGTAGTTTGGGTCACATGTGTAGGTCACGTGGGTGCTGCTCTCTGACGTCACACTGGAGTGGGGGAAGTTGTACCTCGAACCAGTGCAGCCAATGTCTGAATGAGCAAGGAATGTCATCATAGTGAATACGTGAACTTCCATGCAACTACATCATTTGAGTAATGAACGTTTAAGTGTCTAGAGTTTTTCTTTATCTCTGTGCTTTGGGGATAGTGTTAAGGATTTCTGATGTATGAAGTCATTGAGACTGAATAATGTTGATCACATTAGCTCTGAGAAACCTATATTTTTGTTTTGTAATCGATAAGTCTATGAAGTCATAATAGGGGGTTCTAATATAATCGGTATTTCACATATTGAATACTGTTTAAGGCATAGACAGCATGACCATTTTACTGCTGAAAGTTGTCAGGGAGGGTGGTTGTGGCCCCTAAGATTCGAGGTCAACTCTCGACCGTAGAACTGTCCCAAGGTGCTATAAATATCATGTAAAGAGGTCAGGGTCAAGGTCGGGGTTTGCTGCGAATGCAGTCATTGGGTACTCGGTCTACTCTATTCCTTATATGGACTTAGTGTAATGGGACAACTCCATGCTGCAGGAGGTGCAGGATGCCAGAATCGCCGGCCAGAATCGTTTAGTGTAAACACTGGGTCATGGTATCTACAGCAGGCACAATGCAATGTGTGGGGGCTGCACCTACCCATTGCCTGCTCTGGAGCATCATAAAGGACACCCCTCCTGCATGGAGTTGTCCCATTACACTCACTGCCATATAAGGAATAGAGTAGTCCCAGTAGCCAATGACTGCATTCGCAGCAAAGCCCTGCCAAGAGTTGGGTTTCCCTTACGTTTTGGTGCCAAACATTGGGATATCCCTTCATAAGTGCAGCAGTCGGCGATCTTAGACATCTCAAATTTTTTAATTCTACATTATATTTAACTCTACTATGCCACGATGCTACTTTTATGCAGTGCTTCTCGTAGTTTGGATTTGTTTGACACCAAAATGACGTCATGACTAATGCGGTCTATGGGCCACAACCACTCTCGTTACAGCATTTACACTAGACAGTTCTATTCTGGCATTTTTACCCCCTGACGACTTTCAGCAGTAAAATGCTAGAAATCATATAGTGTAAACGCCAAACGTGTGGAGACTGTGGATTATATATATCCCATTACCCAATTCGGCACCAATTGACAACTATTGGACATGCTCTGACGCCCGCGACTATTTCAAGTGGGCTTGAATTAATCGTCTACACTGACGTACTCATAGTCATCAGTGTAAACGCTTGAGTATATTCTGAGGTCCACGACTTTTGTGGTGGACATTGCCACCGCCTGAAAACTATTGGCTTACGATCTACAGTCGCCACATATTTAGTCATTGGGTTAGGTGTATAAAGTGTAAAAATGTAGGACCTACCCATTTGCACTTCACACATGACATTTGTCCAATATCTTTTAGGATGGGTATAGAAGGCAAAGAAAGAGGTTGCAATGTCATCTGGGTAAGGACTTGGTTTAGGTTGATTTGCTCGCCACCACATTTGCAACACATATGCCCCATTGGACCACGTAGGTACCATGTCATTTACTTCTGCATCTAGCCGAACGTGGTGAAGGTGATAGCTGCAAAACAATCACATACATATTATGGGTTTAAATTTGATCTTATGAGTTGTTTTTTCTCCTGTCAACTCTCTGCGAGTTTCTTTCAGGAGACATCATCCTCTCTTCAACAGCTGTTGTCATGACAATCCGACCACTTGCCAGAGTGACAACAAGTAGAAATGTTAATTAGAGGATATCTACAAGATAAAACAATGAAACAAATGTTTCCCGGAGGGGGGGGGGGGGGGCAGCCAACTTTTTAAATAAGCCCCTTATCCAGATTGGCCCAGGGACTATTATGGGGGCGTCCACCACCCATGACAAGGCTACGACAAGTGCAAACATGAAAGTTCCAATCGTAGCCTTGTCGCAGCCTTGTCGTGAGAAGAGCAGTGTCGGGACAGCGGTGTCGGGGCGTGTCGTAGACTTGCTGGTTGCCGTAAAAAAGGCGCTCATGGTTCCAACACACTACGACAGTGATATCGAGGAAACCACAACACTCCACAACAAAGGTCCAGTCGTAGAAAAAATCGAACATGTTTGATGTTGTCATAGCCTTGTCGGAAGGTCCCCGACAGGCCCCCGACAAGCTTCATGTCGCAGCCTGTCATGGCCTTGTCGTAGCCTCTTGTCAGGAACTGGGGTCCACCAACTATGACAAGGCTACGACAAGGCTTCCAATCATAGAGCTGTCATGGACCTTGTCGGAAAGCCATTGTCGTAGCCTTGTCGTGGTTGGTGGACGCCCCCCTTTAGTAAAAGTCAGATTCATTATTTATATAATTTAGGTTTGTTGGGTTTGATGAGAATTTTGTAACCTATACAATATCAGAATGCTTAGAACACCTAGATTTAAAAAATTAGTGTTAACAAATTCTCATGCCGTTTTTTGGTGGCTATCTTGGATTTTTTCTAGATGGCCAACATTTTTTTACCGTTTTATTCATTATATATTTATTAAAACCATATGAAATCAGGATTTATGACAGATAACCATCAGAACTACTCAGCCAATAACATTTCCTCACATGTCGGCCATCTTGGATTCCAAGATGGCTGCCAAAATGCCATAGGAGAGCTAAAATCCGCATATTTTTACAATTATAATCCGTTTTGCAAGTATAATACCTCTTCTTTATGGTTTTTATGGGCATAGAATTAAGTGGATAAAACCTTTCCCGAGGTTTGTAACCCTCTGCCCAGTAGTGCTTTTTGAAGCCTGGCTAAGACTTCGGCTTGTTGACTTACTCTGCCAGCTTTACTTGGCATTCCGATGCCAAGGTACTGTATAGAAAGGTATCAATAAAGATTGTTTACCTGGTTTTGTATTAACTGGGATCTATAAGCGTCATCCAAAGACTGACTACAAACAGAAGATAGCTGAACCAAGTTATGTAATACCACATAGGGTAGCATAGTCTTACCGCCAGCAGAGAGATAGTTGAATCCACGGGTAGGAATACAGGAAGTAATATTATCAAGAAACGTCACAAAATTTCATACATGAGTTGTATTCGCAGAATGATATTATGAAGCGGAGCTGAGTAATATCAGTACCGGAAGACAACAAACGCCATGTAAACAATGTATGAAATTAAGTGACGTTTAGATTTTATCTTACCCGGTAACATGTTTTTAACTTCATATGTCACGCGTGGCATATAAAGGTTATATGGCATAACCGTGGCATACAGTCACTCCATGTTAAGTCTATGGAGATTTATATGAGGAGTAGGATCAAACCTGCGGACCACTACAGTACCATTGAATGTCACGACTGATTGCAAAGATCAATAATAAACCAATATATTGCATAACAGGAAAATGCATTTTCTGTGTAGATGTCACACATCGATTTCAATAATAAAGAAAGTAACTCTATGATTTATCCTACCCATCATATAAATCTCCATAGACTTAACATGGTGTGACTGTATGTTACGGTTATGCCATATGATATTAATATGCCACAGGGGACATGCAATTAAAAACAGGCGACAGGGTAGGATAAAATCTAAATCCCACTCCAATTCATAAAATTATTTACATGGCATTCGTTGTCTTCTGCTACAGATATCACTCAGCTATGCTTCGTGACATCATTCCATGAAGACATCTCACTCCATGTAAACAATTATATGAAATTTCGTGACGTTTCTTGATAGTACTTCTAGAAAGCTGTCGTATATTATGTTTGAGTAAATTGTACGAAAAGGTTCAAAACAGTTTTGAAATCAGGGTCATTTCTTTTATTTAAATGCATAAGTATAAATAATATCAAGAGACATCATGAGTTTGAATTTGAGTTTATTTATGTCACACCTTTTGTTGGCTTCATAATCTCACTTGTCTTTGACTCATGAGATTATGGAGCATGAATTAACTCAAAATAAACTGAAACTCAAATGAGTGGCATCTAGATCTTATCCAACCCCGTTTCCACAAGGTGCACCCCTCTCCTAAGATTTTATTTTTTTTATCAGGCAAGGAGTTTCATCTCACCGTAGTGAGTTTTTCAGATCACTCGTAAGTTACAAGTACACATTTAGTCCAGTGACATTCCGGAATCATTAGAATTGGTAAATGTACAACATAAGGTAATGTAGTAGACAAAATGAGATGTGATGATAATGAAAATAACACTGTACCAGTCATACACACTGCACGAAAACCACTATTTTACATATATGTATACGCCATCGCGATAACGCACATATCGGCTGTATTGTGCTTTGTTTACATTTGTATACACCTCTTATCCGCGTGTGCGTTTCGGGCGTCTACGAGGTAGTTTCCATATGTAGACGCGCGCGACTTGGCTGTCTTTCACGCCTGGCGTAACCAAGATAAAACATGCTCTGTGCGATATATATATGCCAGGCGTATATATGATACCCAAAAAACCTCCCAACCCCACCCCCTACCGCCACCCAGACACCCCACCACCCCACCACCCCACACTCACTCTACCCACAGTGAAGCCCTAGTACACGACCAACGCCTCCCTGCAGTGTGTGTAGATGGATTAGCGGCCGCTCGGCTTGTGTAAGGTGATTTCAGTCCTGAGGGCGGGCGGCTGAGCGGGTGGCGGCCGCATTCCACTACTTCTTACAAGGTGGGGGCGGAGTCGGAGTAGGAGTCGGAGTCGGGAGTCGGACTTCAGGTGCACAGAGACACTGGGGGGGAGGCGATTATATAGTAAGCCTGACTGTCCACACATTGAAATGGTGTTTTAAAGTAAGATTTATTAGAAAAACAATTAAAAAAACAACATAATGCAAGATTTACTGTGTGTAATTAATCAATTTATACTTAATTAGGTTTTTATAAAATAAATTGGTAATATAAGATTGCAATTTTCATATGATACAGACTTGGATGGTTAATGGCAAATGAAATATGCTACCAGTAGTGTCCCCAAGTTCCAAAAATCAGTACAAATGGATGGTGGTGTTGTCATGATCCAAAATATCAGTATGTTAAACATACAGATTATATCCCTTGGCCTTACGGATCAAGCCGGCTGCGTCTCACGCCGCGTGAGGTAATCCCCCTTGGTTACGATCAATATGGGTCGCCCGCACGCGGCTGAGACGGAGCATATAATCCTGATCTCGACGTACTCAAGGCAGTCCGGTCAGAGAGCGCATTGTAACACCATCTGCAATAAAGCTTGTAACGGGATGAAGCCTTGGAGTAATTCATTTAGTTTACTATTCACAACAGATAGTAACACTGGTGGAGAACTCCTAAGACTTCCGGTAAATATCTCCCACAGGCGCGCAAAACATAGCTAAAATACCATCATTTAGACATGCCAAGTCTCCGACGGTCAGTTAGAAAAGAAAGACCGAACACGTCTACACAACAGCCACCAGCCGCCAACGAAGATGATACCAAGCCGTCCGAGAGAGCTGACACCTTTGAGGCAGAACCCCAGCAGTCTGAAACTGTCACCACTGAGGTTCTATACCCAAAACTGCCGCCGCTCCACGGGAACGACACCGTGATTCTGCTGGACTAAACTCAGCCGCAAGCCACGGTTGACCAGCCGACAAGCGGTGACACCAACATGGCAGACATGGACAGCCTCCGTTCCGAAATGGCCCCACATATGGAGTCACCACACCCCCGGCCGACACCCTATCATGGTGGGCAAACGCACACCATGTACAAAGCGCCGGAACCGTTCTCTGGCCCGTCCGCCTACAGGTCTGCACAGTCATTCGTGCGCAACTTCAGATTTTATGTGGGAAGACGTGGCGTATCTGGATGTGCGAGCCTTCTCCTACCACATGCGAACACTGAATAGAGAGAAGGGGGAAGCGGGCCGCGGACGTGCCGCGGCCTCATCTGCATACCCTGTGCGGCGCTCCTGATTGGCTGACACGGCACGTGACAGTCATGTGACTTTGTTGTCGCTTTTTACGGCCGCGTGCGTTCGACTTGGCAAGTCGCGGTTTGTTGTGGGTGCTATGTGTCGAACCACACAGTTCCTATCGAATAGGCAGTAAGTTATAAACTGCTATCCTTTGTCTGGGGTGAAACTGGTTCACCCTAGAGCCAAGTTCCGTCAGAACATGGAGGAATAACCCAGGTAAGTGTGATTGAACCTTGCCAAGTAGAGGTACTCAGCCCGGTGTCACCAAGATTTGACAGTGTATTTACTGGTGTCAAACCCAATGTTTGGTCTCCGATATGCCAGTATCGGAAGTGTGTAGCGAGTCAGATTACTCTGATTTGGTCTCTTAGTGGTTTCGACTGTTCTCCAGTCTCATCAGGCATATCGTGGTAGGTACTCTTCTGTGGTCTTCCCTCCCGAAACCAGTTCGGGAAGAGGATAATGCAGCCCATCGTAGATTTCTCTCTATGTTGTGTAGTCCTAACTGTCACTCCCTACCCTGTTGTCTACCCCCATTTGGACATGTATATGTTTGTAATTTCTTCGTTCCGATGGACCTGTCGAGGATCCGTGGTTGGAAATTTTTTTTTTTCCAACCACGGATCCTCGACAGGTCCATCGGAACGAAGAAATTACAAACAACTTCAGATTTTACTCTGATCACGCGTACGCACATGCCTCACCTTCAGACCAGGCCTGTGCCATGTACGGCTATCTGCGGGGTAAGGCCGCGCACTGGTACTCTACAAACATGATCGGGACCAACTTGATCACCACCCCTGACACCGTGTTTCGCCAGTTCTGCGAATATTTCGCACCGCGCAGGAGGCATACAGGGAGAGACGTCAACAGGATGACGAGCCAGTGACCAAATACATCGACGACATGGCCCTGCTCCTCACCACCTCCACCCTGTGCGAAACCGCTAAGCTTGACGTGATAATCAATGGATTATCACCTTCTCTTGCCGACATTGTGCGTCTGCGCAAACCAAAGACTCTGCGCAAACTCACGGAGACGGCGCGCATCCAGCAAGAAATCATCAGATGTAAAATGGCTGACATCTCAGCAGAGCCAACTATGTTGGCCAACAGTCGAGCCAGCGGGACCCATCAGCTAGCAGAGACCGCTCGTACCAATGCGGTTGGCAAAACCACCGAAGCCGCCACGACTCGAGGGGCAGGGATCGCTCCACGCAGCGGTACGCACCACGCAGTCGCGAACAGTC
Organism: Alentia gelatinosa; assembly: GCA_950022655.1. NCBI lineage: Eukaryota > Metazoa > Annelida > Polychaeta > Phyllodocida > Polynoidae > Alentia > Alentia gelatinosa. The sequence continues at coordinate 57,589,683 of OX465588.1, forward strand.
GCGCTACCACGATCAACAGCGCTATTGCTCCTACAGGAAGTCCTCAAGAGACAGAAGGCCCCCCTCCAGAGATCGTCAACACGACCGACGATCCGCCTCCCGTGACAGAGATGATCATCACGCCAGACCACGATCGCGTGACTACAGTCGCTGCGACTACAGTCGCAGCAGTAGCCGTGACAACCAGCGTGATCGCCGCCTGGTGTGACCTGGCACAATGAAAAATAGGACCGCCCTGGTCACTCTAAAAGCCCTGAGAGTGCCCAAATGAGGAACCCTACAACAATCAACCGCCCCCACGACAACGCAGAACATGACAAACAACAAGGACTTCAATAGCCTACATCAAATAGCCAAAGACACTAAGAGTGCGCACCGGCAACCGCCCGCCATCAACGCCGACGACTTCAGCACCAATCTCACCCTATCTGACTCACCTTCAAAATCATACCCAACTCTCTCTCTAATAACGAGAGGAAAAGGTAAGTCTGAACGTTTATTGATACGCCGAATTAACGGTTGATTTCCCCCCAATGACAAGCAGGTTACGTGAAAGCAACACAGAAAATACACGACAGAGTCATTCTGGCGGACAACAAAGTCTATCACATTCGGCAAGCAGCTTTAATCTGCTTCAAAATTCAAAATCACACATACACCTTCCATTTCAGGGTTCTAAGCAGAACTAAGCAGACCGCTGATCCTGGGGATAGACTTTCTACGCTCAGCTGAAGCAGCCATCAATTACTGTAAAAACACTGTCCCCAAAGAACACCCTATCAGATCACTATCAACACTAACCCTCCCTCCTCTCTCGGAAACGATTTCCTCAGCCAAAATCAACGCAGCTCAAAGCTTGAGCCACACTGTCTGCACAAATGAGAGCTACGTGCTGAACCCCAGAGCGCTAACTAAACACACGTTAGTTGCGCCCGGACCATGCAATCGTGTCCCTGTTATTCTGTTTAATCCCTCCAACAAACACGTCATGCTACCTAGAGGCTCAATGCTGGGTCTCTACTCTATAGCGGACCCTGATAACTTTCAGTCTACCGCACACAGCTCAGTCTCCGAATCAGAACCCCCAATCAATCTTCCAACACAACCAGACACTCCAACACCTAACAAATTAAAATACACTCTTTCAAGCTCGCTTACCGACTCACAAAGGAAAGAGATAGCTTCAGTCCTCGAATAAAATAAGGATGCATTTGTCTCGACAGACAGCGTGTTCGGTTTAAAGACAGACTCAACAGCGACCATCGACCTAAAGGAACATGCAAAAGCAGTATCTAAACCTCAATACCGCACCACCCCGCAGAAACAAAAGTTCTTAGACGAACTCCTTAGGCGCCAAGCAGAGCAGAGCGTCATAGAGGAAGTTCCTGACCCATCTGAATGGAATTCTCCCATCTTTTTGGTACAAAAGCCCAATTCACAAGATAAAAAAGGCGGAGAGAAGTACCGCATATTGGTCGACCTGAGAGAACTCAATTCTCAAATCACCACCCACTCCTATTCTTTCCCACGCGCAGATGATATTACGGAAACAGTCGGAAACTCTCAATCAAAATTTTTCTCCAAATTAGACATTTACAGTGCTTACCATCAAATACCGCTAGATGCCTCATCTAGGCACCTCACCACGTTCTCCAGCTTTGGTAAACGTTGGAGATTCAAAGTTTTACCGATGGGACTGTCTATTTCGGCAAAATTCTTTCAAAATTGTGTAGACCAGCTGCTGCGCACCGTCAAATTCCGCTGCGCTGTAGCTTATGTTGACGATATAGCAGTCTACTCGTCAACTTGGTCACAACACCTCAAAGACCTGAATGAAGTATTGAAACTCTTCATCAAAGGAAACGTCAAACTTAGAAGCGAAAAATGTGAATTTCGGAGCTTCTGAAATAGACTTTCTCGGATACAGAATATCCAGGGATGGCCTGTCACCCTCACCAAAAAAAGTGGCCCCAATAGCCACCTACCCAGCACCAAAAACTGTATCCCAGGTCAGAGCATTTAACGGCCTTGCTAACTTTTATAAACGTTTCATCAAAAACTTCTCTATCATCATGCGCCCCCTATACGACCTAACCAAATCCTCGACCAAATTCAAATGGACCGCTACACATCAGTTCGCGTTCGATACCATCAGAAAAGCAATTTGTGAAGAAGCAACGCTAAAGTTCCCAAATTACGATAAACCCTTCACCATTCTTCACAGACGCAAGCCTAACCGGCTGCGGCTGTGTCCTGACACAAGAAGACGCGGCAGGATTTTATCGTCCGATAGAATTCGCCGGTAGAGCATTCATGGCGATGGAAACCAGGTACCATACAACAGACAGAGAATGCCTGAGCATCATTTATGCCGTCAAAAAGTTCAAACACTACCTGGAAGATGCGAACTTCACGCTTTTCGCAGATCACGCAGCACTTATAACTCTATTCTCTCGTAAGGAAGCAACCCTGAACATGCGTAGAGCGCGATGGCTTGACACGGTCAAATTCATTGCCGGTAAAGCTAACGTACCCGCAGACGTCGTTAGTCGCATACCTTACCCTCCCTCCAATTCAGAACCTTCCCCCTCCATTCCCATAAACAAGGTGATATTGCCAGAAAAACGTGTACGCTTCTCCAGCACAAGTATCACCCGCACTTTCAACCATGACCAACCGACAAGCCATGACCCAATCCTCCTCACAAAACCAATTCCAATTCTAAAGAACGCCCCGCAAACTAAGTCCCATAACAAAAGGATTCCAAAACCCAGAACCAGCACGGAAGATAACTTCCACGTGTTAGCTGTTGCCACCAGGCAAGGTGCACGCAATGTATCTGCCCCAGCCCCCGCCCCAACACCCGCTCCAGCTGCGGCACGTGTCAAAGCACCCCGCCTTCGCACCCCCATAGCCCGCGCTAGAGCATCAAAGAGACGAAAGCAAATCTACCCCCAGTTCACACCTCTAGCCAACAAGGCACTAACACGTCTTCTCTCTCTCTCTTCCCCACTGAACCTAGTCACGCCCAGATCAAAGACGCGCAATCTAAAGACACCCTCTGTTGTGCAGTCTGCGATTACATAACCAAACACACTCTTCCCCCAGATCAAACCTTAAGCAGGCACATCCTTCTGACGCATGACCAGTTCATCGTTTTCCAAGGTATACTGTTTAGAGCCACTAACTTTAAAAGCAATTCCACACCACCTAGCGTTCAAATAGTAGTCCCTCAAACCTACACCCAAGACGTTATCAAATCTGTTCATGATAGCCCACTCGGTGGACATTTAGGACTACCACACACTTTTCCCTCAATCTCTCGTTCCTTTTACTGGCCAACTTCATTTTCAGACACAAGAGACTACATAGCCACATGCTATAATTGCCTAACATCAAAACGCATTCCAAAGAAATTTACACCCCCTCTTACACTCAGAGACCCCACACCAACTACATTTACACGCATCTCGATGGACACCATCGGCCCTCTACACACATCCACAACAGGTTCAAAATACATACAGGTCGTTTGCTATGCATCCCGCTACGTTATAGCATGGGACACAAACAGCATCAATGCAACACAAACGACCCAGGAACTGTTCAATAAAGTATTTTGCAAACACGGTATCCCATCCCATATCTACACAGACAACGGTTCAACTTTCACTTCCAACACTTTCAAAACCTTTTGTAATGCACTCGGAATTCATCAAAAACACAGCAGCACATACCACTCACATATCCAAGGCCTAGTGGAACGCTACAACACTTCCATCCAAGCATGCCTAAGAACGTTTGTGGATTCCTCACAGAACGACTGGCCTTCATTTTTGCAAGTTATTATTTTCAGCTTAAACAAAACTTCTTCAGCTTCTTTAGGTTACAGCCCTAACATGGTAGCATTCGGAAAAACAGCACCACTTCCAGTTGAAAATCTAAAGCATACTCTCATGAAAACCAGTTTTCCAAATGTTAGATCACTTATGCTATCAATGAACCAAAAGAGACAAAAAGCACTACAGGAAAGCATGGTCACTTTAGCGAAATCTCATGCCAAAATGAAAGCCAGGTTTGACAAATCCGCATCTTTGCACAACTTCAAAGAAGACGACATTGCCTATCTCCAAATTCCTACTCTTTTAGTAAAAAGAACCTCCAAGAAACTGCAGAAAACATTCACCAGCCCATACATCATTACTAAATTCACCACACGGAACACCTGCCACCTGAGAAGGTTATCAGATGGCAAAACCACCACCAAACCCATTCAAATAGAGAGATTAAAAGTCCCCCACCCCCGCGATAAACGCTTCCTGCAACGCCTGAAAACCGGCAAACCCCCTCCCACCATCCAATAACGACAGAATTTGGGAGCGCGCCGAGCCCAGAAACACCACTGGCCTAGGCTTCAGCCTTAAGTCACAGCGCTCCCGCATGACTCACCCTGACAACAGCGATCAACAGAACTCAACATAGGACACCAACATAACATATTACGCAACACAGCACACGCCACACCACTCACCAATCAACATCTTACGCAACAAGGCACGCAACATGCCTCCCCGCATTCACAGAACAAACACACGAGATTGTGACCGGTCCACATCGCATGGTTACTGTTACTTGTTTGCGCCAAACAATGGCGTCGAACAGCTTGACATTGTGTAAGGTGATAGATGAACACCACTCAACCTCGGGATTTAGGCAAACCCTCATAATGAGGTGCGCACACGTTGCGTAATGGATCAATGTGTAGGCGATATCGTGACCAGCTGCCCTAATCAACCAGGATTCACTGCCATCGGCGTCCATAGTTACGGGATCCTGTCAGGACCCGTAGGTTGTTACGTCAGAACCCCCTCTGTGAGCATGTGTCATCAAGGCATGCACCGCCACAGACACTCGCCGAGTGAACGGGCTTACTTAGTCAGGTGCTTAGCCATCACTCTGATTCCCGCTCCACCAGACCGCTCCGACCAGACCGCATAGTCCAAAGACTACTAGCACTGAAGACATGGCATTCCTGGCCTTAGCGGCGATATTAAGGTTGGTCACAAGCCCATTCCATAGCTTTGATTCTGCCCGACGAGGCATGTCTCAGATTAACACTGTAGACACCAGTCTTTGCTTCATCACTTAGCCTTACAATATATTTCTAAGCAGCGTAATGATTCCCTAACGACTTTCGACTTCAATCACACCTCAGTTACATTACACTCACACCGAAAACATTCCCCTCTTTTCAGTGTACTACACTTCTCATCGGCACTGGACTTGGTTGTCTCAAGACCGAACTTCGGAATAACCTTCCACAAATTGCCAAAAACATTATTAACCGGCCACCGGCAAGCCTCCCTGGTCCTCACCATTGAAATATCTCACCTCATCTCACCCTCACCTCCCCTGCTTATATCACCCATTCTTAACACCAACCTTTCCACTGATCCAACCCTATCCACTAATGCTAAAAATATTGATAATGCCTCCTCTACTCTCTTTCACACAATTCTTACCCTGCACAAAGAGATTGACAGCTCCCGTGAAACAAACCACTCACGCGCTCGCCGTGCGCTGATCAAGCCTTTAGGCGACATTTTGTTGGACTTTATCGGCACAGCCCGGCAGCCTGACGTGGACCGCGCAAACGAGCATCTACAATCAGTAGAGCTCTATCTATCATCTGGTGTGAGGAATGAGAGACAATGTGATCGCGTGCTCCTCAAGCTGTCGCATCTCACTGCGCAGCTCGTCAAAGAAGCCTCATACCAGTCCTCAGTCAACCTCCTCCTACTCAAAAACCTCTCTTCTGCAATCGCATCTATCGATGACAATTTTCACATTCTTCTTTCTAACCTCCATCTCAGCACTCACGCAACGAAAGAAGCGACTTCCCTTTTCACTACAGCTCACACACAGCTCACTCTACTCTCTAGACTACTCACCACACTAAAACAACTCGCGATCGACCTTTCAGAATTACAGTCATCGCAACTTCCCCGATCTTTGGTCTCACCCACACTACTAGCAGAATCGCTCGATCAGCTAGCTTTAGACCTCTCCAACAGATATTCAGACTTTTCCATTCTCACCTTACCACAATCCTTTTACTACTCCCAACCTATCGAATCCTTTAGCCTAATAGAAGACCTCATCACTATAGAATTCGAGGTCCCCATCGTATCCAGACCCTGTAGCTACTCTATTTATAAATTAGTATCTCACCCTATACCTTTCGACACTGTTTCTCAAAACCGCTCCGGTTTCACGCAACTCACCAATATTCCTCCCTATCTCGCCATGAACTCTGCAGACATGACGTACGTGGAGTTAAGCGATTTAGACTTATCTATGTGCACATCTCGCACCATCTACAACTGTCCACTCCCCCTTCCCATATCTCACATTTCAAAACCAACTTGCACACTAGCGCTCTTCCTCAATAACCCGTGTCGCGTCTCAAGCCTTTGCACTTACAGTGTTAAACTGCTTGACGCACCGCCACCTTCTATCCACCCTTTATCTCCTGACACCTTCCTTGTTACAACGCCGCAGACGCATGCCGCCCTCACTTGTAACAACTCTAACACCCTAGTGCGAACCTCTGTACGCAGCCCCTCTTACGCAATCGTAAAGGTACCCTGCGGATGCACTCTATCCATTAACAATCAATTACTTGTTTCACCCTCTGCCTCGTGTGAATCCCAACTCACCACCCAAATCTTCTTACACACCCTTAATTTACCCGTAATTTCTTCCTTCAGACTGCCGCCGCCGTCCTTCAAAGGCGACTCACTTCTCACCTTTCCTCCCGACATTCATTTACCTCTAATTAACAAAGCACAATCAGACGCGACATCTCGCTCTGATTCCCTGTATAAAAGCCTTTCCGACCTTAAGGCACTCACTCAAGCTCTCACCTCCACAGACAACTCCAGCTGAACTCCATCTCGGAACTCCTACAACCCGCCACTTCCCACCCGCTTTTCACAGCTTCAACGACCATCCTAAGCACGATAGCCTTCCTCCTCTCTATATACACATTGTGTAAACTCTCCGCACTTTCTCCGCTCCTAACAATGCCCACCCTGTCCTCCGCCGCTCTGGATCTTGACGCCTGGATGGACAGAATGTCCAAACTAGACGAAAAAGAGGAACCTGTTAAATCCAACACCGCCCGGCCACCATACGGTGCGCCAACGACCAGAGCCCCGCCCACCTACCTTAACTCTTATATCTCCTCCCCCCTCATCCGTATCATTCTCATAGTCATTCTCGGAATGATACTTCCCGACTCCTGCCCGCCTTGTGGCGCCGCTTGAAATCATTCAAAACGCACCACAAGCAGTCCCCCACTATCCAACTAAAGCTATTTTTCCGCTCTCGATGCTGCACCCTACCCCTCCTACCCATACCTATGGAGACAAATATCTTTACCCTGACAAACGCTCCCTCCATACGCTCCACAACACTCTCTCCTTGCCTATGGAGAACGCTCTTAGTTCAGTGGTCTGGCCCCATCACCATCACGGTCCAGGGTCAGTCCCATGAGATCCACCTACCTTCAAACATTCCGGTCCTACTGTGAGCTCGATGGACTGTGTTCTGCGCTACAAGAGGACTCGTTGTCGCAGCTGTCATGGTCACAGATGCGCAAGGATCGGACACGAGCCAGATCCCCTGGGCTGACAAAAATCACCACCGTGTCACCCTAGCTGGCCTGGCGTCCTACATAATCGCACCAGGACCGTCAATGGACGAGGAGCTGAAGCAGCTCAATCCTTGAGTCAGGTAAAGTCAATACGCTCACATCACAACGAACATCGCATACACTCATAACGCACCACCACATTCACCCGTCCTCTGTTGATGCATATCGCTGTTATGTATCATGAACTATCCGACTGCAGCTTATATACCCCCCAGCCCATTCCAGATTAACTTGTCTCCCATTGCTTGTGTCATGACCCTGCCACAGGCACGCTGTCACACCTGCATGCGCTCTGTTTGGTCAAACCTGCATTCACTTTGTTTACTCACACCCGATTATTCTCACTCCTGCAGTGACACGTCGGAGCCAAGCGAACCCGCTGACACTGAGCGTCAACACCTACGCTCACACGCGACAACAACACCTTCGCGGCTACCAGCTCCCAGCTAGGAGAACCCGGTCTGTGCCGCTGGTGTGCCCACCGCAGACCGAGCCGCAGACCCGCATTGCCAAACTGTGAACAACAACATTGTGACACTTACGACAACATGCCATGCCCAGAACTTTAACATCAAGCATGAGCACTTCATTGTCAGATGTCGTTCAGACATGCTAATTAACTTACTTGTATATACCATGTATAATCTTTATGTTAAGCCTTACTTGTATCACTTCCCGTTACTTGCTACTATATTTAACATCATTATCAGCAGAACCATCAGAGTGGTTCCTCACTCGTCCTGGGGATGGTTACGTAACATTACGTAATACCATGTAATGTGCCGTAGTCTATCTCCACGACATCTTATTTTCTAAATTATCAAGATCGCATCAAGATTTAATGAATAATTGTATCACCTCTTTGCCCCAGCTAAGCGTCTTACTCTCTCTACCAGAGCACACTAACTTGTAATCGCATTTATTCTGTAACTACAAATTATGTCATCATAACTTACATTTTCCGTTTCGCCCGGGGATAGTGTCACGATCCAAAATATCGGTATGTTAAACATACAGATTACATCCCTTGGCCTTACGGATCAAGCCGGCTGCGTGTCACGCCGCGTGAGGTAATCCCCCTTGGTTACAATCAATACGGGTTGCCCGCACACGGCTGAGACAGAGCATATAATCCTGATCTCGACGTACTCGAGGCAGTCCGGTCAGAGAGCGCATTGTAACACCATCTGCAATAAAGCTTGTAACGGGACGAAGCTTTGGAGTCATTCATTAAGTTTACTATTCACAACAGATAGTAACAGTGTATATACAACGGAATCAGGCGTATATATGACGTATATAAGACCGCACCATGGACATGTTTATACGCCACTAGATAAGGCATCTACGAGACGGATAACAGGTCGAACTTCTAGACGCAAAATCCTACTGTTAGACGCGTTTCGGATACATATGTAAAGCAGTAGGTTTCGTGCAGTGACAACAATGAACCTTATACTTACAGACAAAAAGTAGCAACCATATATTATAACAATATTCATCAAATAATTAGAGAATACTGGCTTAGGCTTGGTGGACGTTTTTTGTACGTGGTCCCTGGCCTGATTTTAAGGTCTGCACGGGTATATAATAAGCCTTTTTAAGTCATCCTTAGTTTTACAATGTTGGGCTTCAGAAGATAAATCATTCCACATTCTCACCCCTCCCAAATATGGGCAATTCAGGACTAGACTACTCCTTGTATGAAAGATTTTAAAAATGATTTTTTCACTGGTTCTGGTTATTCTATTCACGTTGTCAAACCAATCATTACGAAACTGATATTTAAACATTAAACAGCACAATTGAGCCTTTCTACGTTTACACAAAGATTCAATATTACATTCATTTTCCATTTTTACAATTGATGTCCTACTATTTTCAGGGCCTAGGGCACACCTGATTCCCTGATTATGCATCCTTTCTATTCTACTAATACCTACTTTTTTAAAACTATCAGTTTATTTCGCCTCGGCTGTTCGTGGTGCAGACCGGATATGCTTGCAGCATAACTAAAGCGACCGGGGTGGGTGGGGTGTTAGCTCAGTGGTAAAGAGCACAGGACTAAATCCATATTGATGATCGTTTAAAAGTTTTTTTGTTTTTTTTTTAAACTTTTATTTCATTCTGTCAAAAGACAGATCTTCCATGAAAAAGTGGGCTACATCAGTGTATATACACAAACACATCATGCAAGGTATTTAGTCAAAATCAATATAGAGTGAGAAGGATGAGTATTATGAGGGATGAGAGCAGATTACAGTCTAGTAACATTAAGTCGCATCGTGAAATACTTGTCTTATACTTATTACATTGCTAGAAGTTCTTTAAGTACCAGCACCTTGAAGATTGTCTTTGTTCTGGCTTTTTGGGTCTCAATGTTCAGTTTATTCCGGATGCCTCTTCCCCTATAGGCAGGACTTTTTCTGTAACCCTCAGTTTTGAAAGTGTACTCTCTTAACTTTACTTTATCATCTCCTCTCGTTCTGTTCATACTAGTTACAAGATTTTCCGGAATCTCAGATAATTTGTAAAAGTTCAGAGTCTACACTGCACGAAAACCACTATCTTATTCATGTATACGCCATCACGGAAGTACATGTATCGGCTGAATATAGACTTGTTGTCACATGCATACGCCTATATTTCACGCCTACATATGAGGCGTATACAAGACTGTGTCCTTTTATATACGGACGTGACTTGGCTGTATTTCACACCTGGCATATACGCGAGGAAATATGCTCTGCGCGATATATATACGCGGGGCGTATACATGATGGAATTTTTTTTTTTAAATCTCGACCCACCCCACCCCCGTACTTGAGAGTGTTGGTAGAGGTAGCACCAACACTAACCCGCCACCCGCCGCCACCAAAACAACAATGCTAAATTCAGTCCCTACTTGAGTTGATTTGATGTAAAGATGTTACTTTAAGTATTATGATAAGGATCGATATTACTCGATGTTACGATAAATCGGTATAGTTAACTGTACTAGGAACAAGGGAAATCCCTGTTACTTTTGCATAAACACTTAGGTCTGACAGGTTGCCTTATGGAAACCAGCCGATACTGATGTGCTGATAAGGCTCCCTTAATGGGTTTTATTGAATGTACACATACTATTTTATGGAAACATGGAGTTGTAATATTATATTGCTCAATAAAACCACTTATAAAAAAACCCACAAAAAAAACTATATACGCCGGGCGTATACATATATGTAAAATGGTGGTTCTTGTGTAGTGCTACTAATAAATTATAAATAATCTTATGCATGAATTTTTCTAATACTTTACTCGGAGTACACAGCAACGAAATCGGTCTCCAATTGTCTACCAATTTTGGATTACCATTTTTTTGAATGGGCACTGATATGGCCACCTTCCATGGTGTAGGAAAAATGTGAGTCTCAATAGAACAATTTAATAATCAACAAAAGGTATTATTAGAGTACGTAAACTATCTACTAGTATTGATGTAGGTACATGCTTCAGTCCACTACTTTTTGATGTATTAATTTCTTTAAACATATTTTCCACTACTTCTCTGTTGAACTTAAAATATACATCCAGATTCAAATTACTTTCCCTATTTTTTTAACTAGTCTTATTATTTACAAAATTTTCCGAATTTATTTTGTCAAATAATTTTTGTCCGATTTTAGTGAAAAATGAATTAAAACATTTTCTCCCCTAATAAGTTTGCCTTCATAATCCAACAATTAATCCACAATTATTGACAGTTTTGTCCAGACTTAATAATTCTTTTATAACACACCAAAACTTTTTCGGACGACCTTTCGTTTCTTCTAGTTTGTCTATACAGTTGTAACTTCTTTCTTTTTTTAACATATATCTTACAGTTCTGGACATTCTCTGCATTTCCTTTAAAACATCATTATTCTTTGAAGTAGCGTATTTTCTAACAAGGTCTCGTCTATGTTTTATCATATTTAGTAATTCTTTACTCATCCAGGCAGGCTTCTTATCGTTAAATGTCATTTCCTTAATTGGGCAATGTATATCAAGATAATCTGTAACCATATTCAATATAATATCCCACTTTTTGTTTACAGAATCTGTACTCCAGAAGTTTTCCCAGTTTTTTTTTTTTAATTATTCATATTCGCCTGTTCAAAATTACGGTAATTTTTTCCCTCAAAGGTAATTTTATATTTTTCTCTATATTTTATTTTACAATAAGCAATGACAGGATGATGGTCACTAATATTTTCCAGTGAGACCTCTGCATATGATACATTTTTAGAGTTTGTATATATATGGTCTAATATCGTGCCTCCATGCCAATTTGGACGGGAAGTTTGATTTATAAGTTGTCTCATACCGTATTGCCGTAGGAAATTTTTCAAAATTTTATTCTCCGTTGAGCTAGTACTATTAAAATCCACATTGACATCTCCCATATCCAAATTTCCCTATTACCAACGCTGTCAGATTCAATTATTTCGATTAAGGTATCAAAGAATTTTTTGTCGATTTTGGAGGTGGCTTGTAGACCGTAATCACACACATTTTCCTATTATTCGGCTTATCAACAAAAAGTACCATCATTTCGAGATCTTCACTAGTGATACTTAGTTCATCATTATAAGTTGCATACACAGAGAATTTGTTTGACACATAGCAAGCCACCCCCCCCCCCCCCCTCAACTACCTGTAATCCTGTCTAGTCGAAAAAGCTTATACCCATCCCACTGTAGAATTTGATCATCATAGCCTGCATGTAAAAGTGCTTCACATAAACAAACCTCACACTCTCTAGTTGGTATTCTGTACAAGGTTCTCACTACGCTCTATGGGAGAAGAATACTTGACGAACTAGGCTTAGAGCCTTGAGAATCCACTGGCCTGCCTCCTGTGCTAAACCCGTACATCAGATTCCTATATTGATGCCACCTAGTGGGAATAATGTGTACTTGGCGCCCTAGTGGCTTTATTTGGACTGGAGTACAGAATACCGCTTAGAGAGTGTGAGATATTATGGGAGGGGTGCGATTTTTGAGAATCAGAAAGTAGTGACATGAACAACACTTTATGTCACACCTGTGACATAAACAAATCTCATGTTAAGCCTGTGGTGGTCTTTATTAGCCCTTTAACAGCAGCATGATGCCTCCAGGCATTCTCCTGGCTACAGCAGCATGATGCCTCCAGGCATTCCCCTGGCTACCGCAGCATGATGCCTCCAGGCATCATAGAGTAATCATTGATACTTATATACAAAATACAATAAATAAAAAATAATTTTTTGAATTGAAAGAAATTTTGACATAGTAAAAACAGCATATTGACCTTTGATTTTGTATAACAGAATATCATCAGCTACCAAGGTAAATTACTTAAATCACATGACCCATCATGTGACATTGCTATTTTCCAAAAAAAGGTGCCTGCTGTAGCAGGGTGGTTTATGCAGGCAATGCCTGCTGTACCACGGTAATCAGAGGAATTGGGTGCTCCAGGGAAAGGGTTAAGGGTAGTATAAAACTAGATACTAACCGTTGATGAAGCGCCCTTGCTCTCAATGTCTCCTCTGAATTTATGACACGTACGACACTGACATTCATATATTCACATGTGCCGAATGTATCAGTATGGGTAACTTTGAGAATCATTGGTACAGCAAAGCAAACATGGCGTTTCGACACTGAAAAGAAAGAATGCATCAACAAAATTAGTTCACAGATCAGAATTCTGTATCAAGGTATGGATTCAGGTAAGGAAATGTATTTATCTCACCCCGTAAAAATTATTTATTGATAAAATGAATCACCCAATTTAGCATAGAGTATTGGGTACACGAACTTCACGGCCGTGGAGTACGAGTTTCTAATGTTAAGCCTATGGAGAAAAATACCAACGTGAGATAATAACTGGTTTTGTGTATAAGTGGCCGTAATCTCTGAATAGTTGACGCGTAGTAATATCTGAGCGATTATCTATCAAGTACGCCGAGGTAACGGTCACTCGTATACAAAACCAGTCGTTATTGTATTACCCACCTACAAGATTGATAACAAGTCTATTGCAATAAAAAGGTTTCTGCAAGACATTTAGTTCGAGACACCACAGCATTGCCAAGCATGGCGGTAATTCTGTGTAGACTTGCACCGATAATATAGTTCGCCATTTCCCTGTGATTTCAGAATGCAAAGCATATTATGACAGGGATTTCTGATGGTAAATGAGATTATTATACCTGATTCTAAATAATTAACTCACTTCGAAGTACATGATGATTTGACCTCATTATGGACGGGACTTTCTTTTCTGCTCCTGGAGATTCTGAAGTGCCAGAATCTCCTGGTAGCTGTTTCCAGTTACCCTATACGTACACAATATTACTATACACCTATGGCCGAACATGTATGAAATACTGCCCGCTGCTGGGGGTGTAGTATAAATAATGTTCGCGCCCGCTGTAGCAGCGGGCCGTAGTGAATAGCAGTGGCTTTTTGGGGTGCAGAAAAGTTAATAAAGCATATTTTTCAACGAGTAGGAGGTGTATAGTAATAAGAAAACGTAGTGACTGAGCCCGTACGATGTCTGTTCTCGGTCATTTGTTGAAAAAATACGGCCCTCTAGCCTGCGGCATCGGGCCGTATTTTTTCATCAAATGACCTCGAACAGCCACCTGTACGGGCTCAGTAACCACGTTTTCTCATATAACCATGTGGCCGTATTCTCTGCGTAGTTGACGCATAGTAGTGCTCCGAGCGAGAGTGTCAACTACAAGGAGAATACGGCCACACAGATCAAAATCATGGTAATGTTGTATCTATTACTCACCATTCGACTAATTACTAGGGAAAAAATCTTGTATATAATCAGAAATCCGATGATGCGAGCGCTGTGCAGTCTATTTAAAATAGTTCCTATAATGTCCGTCAGGTGGCCGAAAAAGCTGTATTCTCCTAATAGAATACGGCTTTCCATATTCTACTCAGTAGCGATCTGGAGGCTCCATAGTCTTAGTATGGAGACTCCGTATTAGGTGGGTAATAAATTTCCTATGAAGACTCCGTAATGGGTAGTAATAATATGAAGAGACATCACAAGTTTGAGTGTGAGTTTATTTATGCCACGCATTTTGTTGGCTCCATAATTTCACAAGTCGAAGACGAGTGATATTACGGAGCCAACAAAATGAGTGGCATAAATAAGCTCACACTCAAACGAGTGGCGTCTAGATTTTATCCTACCCTATTTCCATATTTTTTCAATAACAGAAAGTAGTGGCATATACAACACTTTATGTCACACCCGTGACATAAACAAATCCCATGTTAAGCCTATGGCGTTTTTTATTAGGGGTAGGATAAACGTGCACACTCACCAAGACAAGGGTAAACATTGGCAACAGCAACACAGTTACAGTCGTACGTCTTAGTGAGTTTTTGGTCAAGGAATGCATAGTCTTGGTGGCAGGTGTAAGTTGCATGGGTTGAGTTGTAGGTAATGTCAGCATATTCCATGATGGGTATACGCTCATCAGTGCACGGGGTATCTGTCACTGGAAACACAATGTAAGTGCATGATTCAATGGCAATAGCACATTGTCCATCAAAGACTGACATATAATGTTACGAAAGAACCGCATCTGTAGTGTTACTATCCAAAATATCGGTATGTGAAACATACAGATTCTATCCCTAGGCCTAACTGACCAAGCTGGCTGCGTGGCACGCCACTGGAGGTGACCCCTTGGTTACGATCAACAGGGTCGTCCCCACGCGGTAAACACGGAGCCAGTATATAATCCTGATCTCAACGTACTCGAGGCAGTCTGGTCAGCGCAGTGCATTGCAACACCATCTGCAATAAAGCTTGTAACAGGACGAAGCCTTGGAGTCGTTGATTTAGCTTACTATTCACAACCTATAGTAACAGTAGCTACTGAAAATATGCCATGAATTTTGGTTGCACACAAGGCATAGCCGAGTGAGATTATATTGCAAACCAATGAGTACTGAAAATATAAACTATAAAATAGCCAAAATGAAACAGAATGATGGATATCTAAAAAGCTATTGTACTTTTCCAATACATGTATTTCTATAACCAAAACACTGTTTTATGAACATACTGTTCAGGAGATACCAAAAGGGTAGCAATATGGAAAAACTATGCTAGTCTAAATGGCAAGTCAGTAAGGAATAGCTTAGCTTAGATAAATTCTTAAAATTTAAACACGAAAAAATATCTGAAAAAGGGGGCGGATAAAAATGACCACACCAATAATATGGGTTTAAAGGAACATATCTGTATGTCTCTCTGTGCTGTTGAAACATGTACATCAGTTGTAAGAAATCTTATGGATAAATACTTCTTGCTTAAAAAAAAACCACAACACCCCAACCCCCCAACCCCCACCCCAAAAAAGGAAAAACCCAAACACTGTGTAAAAAGCTGAAGTAAGAAGCAGCAACATGCATTGTTTTAATCAAGCTCAGTGGCTAAGTTGTAGGGGTGTTCGCCTCAAGCATGGGAGATCGGGGGTTCAAACCCTGGTCGGGTCGTACCAAAGACTTACACAAAAATGGTACCCACTGCCCATTCGGCTTAACACCTGAATAAGGAGTAGTGGGCAAGGGCCCTTTTGAAAGAATGGCTGTATAGCCAAATTTGGTGGTCATGTACGCACAATATTCCCTTGATAAAAAAAATTACTTTAAAATAAAAAAAAAGATAAAAAAAGTTTCGGTCTCACCTGCTGGGGCTTCACACACCAGATAATACCGGCTAGATTCACCAGTACTCTTCCACTTTCCAGTTATTTTTGACATGATAATATATTTATGATTAGTGTCCTAGAAAGAAACAAATGGGTGAGGCATTAGGATTGATGGAAAAGAGAAAAGATTGTTTTATTCCTCTTAACTGAGGAATAACTCATATAACTTTTTGCCCTTGTGGGATCAGTTCAAGAATACATTTGATAATTGCTGTGTAAACTATGGACAGCATTATTAGAAGACAAAAAGCCCACTTTGAAATGTTAAGAAGAAACTGCAATGAGATCCATTGTCACTGAAAATATGTAATATACGAGCATTAGCGAGTGTATTACAAAGTCAACCTTGAGTAATACACGAGTATTACTCATGAACCTGTCGTGGTTTACGGCCACCTGTCCACAAAACCATCGTTTATTGTCTATATATTTCTATGGTGTAAATAGTTGTATATTTTAAAAAGAACTTATCGATCAAATTTTTTCGGATAAATCGGGGCCTGATTTATGGAAATCGGGTCCCGATTTTTTTTTCTGAGGGTGTCCCCAACATTAAAAAGAACTTACATCGAGAGTTTCCCAGTTGGTGTATGTGAGTAATGTGCCATCACTGTATCGCCACACTCCGTCAAGTTGTTCATTCACTCCATCAACCCAAGCCCAATAACCCTCTATTGTTCTGTATAAAGTAAAAGCAAACAGGCAAGACACGTCCCTATCTGAAGGCCAGGGACCTGGGGGCAGTTTCACAATCTAGGATCGTACATGAAGAACCTTTTCTGTACCTCGTACAAGGGTCATCGTCTAATAATATCGAAGTTAATATAACATAATAAGACAATATTGGCCGTTCATAAGGTCGTCCATAAGTGTTGAATGAAATTGACCCTCATCGTCCCTGGGTCTCTATGGCGTACAGAAAAGGGTCTATATGTACGATCCTGGGTTATGAAACGGGCCCCTGGGACCTGGGACCAGGGAGCTGTTTCAATAGTTGAAAAAACTCTCGTAGTTGGTCGCACTAACAAAATAGCGATACTTTGTGTTTCAATAGGAGAGCATGGCAACAGCGAGCGGCACTTTGAATCAAAGCAGCACCAACAGTGGTAGTACCCGTTTCAATAGTTAGTGAGATCTCGCTGTTGCTGCCACTGTTGTGCCACTGCTCGCAAGAGGGTTTACCATCTCATGCTGATCATAACAACAATTTCAAATCACATTTTATCCAATATTATAACACATTTAAGTAAAGAAAAACATGCTCTGAACAATTCCCTATGTGTGCATTGACCATATATCGATTTTTATAATTCTGTAGTGGTCAACCACTTTGTGAGAATAACTATCACTGCACGAAAATCACTATTTTACATATGTATAAGAAACGCGTCTAACAGTAGGATTTTGCGTCTAGAAGTTAGACCTGTTATCCATCTCGTAGACGCCTTATCTAGTGGCGTATATACATGGCCATGGTGCGGTCTTATATACGTCATACATACGCCTGATTCCGTTGTATATACACCAATCTCAAAAAGTTCCATTCTCTGCCACTTGGGGACACTACTGGTAGCATATTTCATTTGCCATCAACCATCCAAGTCTGTATTATATGAAAATTGCAATCTTATATTACCAATTTATTTTATAAAAAACCTAATTAAGTATAAATTGATTAATTACACATAATAAACCCTGTATTTGTTTTTTTTTACCGTTTTTCTAATAGATTTGACTTTAAAACACCATGCCTATGTGTGGTCAATCTTGGCTTTGCATATAAGCACCCTCTTCAAGGTTATAGCTAACTACTGAAATCATCTTACCCCCTGCAAATGCGACCGCACAGGTGTGAATGCAGCCGCATTCACACCACATGTCTACCCGGCCCCCGCCGACACCATAACACCTCGCGGCGGGCAGCGGCGGGCATGGGCGGGCGGTGGAGGGTGGGGGAGGGTTTCCCACTGAGTCAACCTGTACAAACGCGGCTGGCGGCGGACGGTGGCCAGTGGCCGGCGGGTGGCCGGCGGGCAGCCGGGGGCTTCTCACTGAGGCTGGCTGAGGGTGGCGTGGGGGGGCGGTAGGGGGTCGGGTTGGGAGGTCGCGGGTGGCGGGTCAGTGTTGGTGTATCCTCTACCAACACCCACAGGCCCGGGTGGGCCGCAGGTCGCACTTTTTTTTTGTTTTGGTATCATATATACGCCTGGCATATATATATGTTGCGCAGAGTATATTTTATCTTAAATACGCCAGGCGTGAAAGACAGCCAAGTCGCGCGAGTCTACATATGGAAACTGTCTTGTAGACGCCCAAAACATAGACGCGTATAAGAGGTGTATACAAGTATAAACAAGCCACGATACAGCCGATACGTGCGTTATCGCAATGGCGTATATATATGTAAAATAGTAGTTTTCGTGCAGTGTATGTTATTTGAACCAAGAATTTCAGTAACTGCACTTCTCAGTTGTTTTCATACTGTACTGCTCGACCTTAGCCTATCACTTGCATGTCTCACAAAGCGAGACCTACAGCATGGGGTCTGTACCTTAGCCAAAAATGCACGTAGAAACGTCAAATAAAAACTGAAATGTGGGGAAAAACACGAGGAGTAATTTGGAATCATGGTGCCACTCATTTCCCAAGTGCCGCTCGCTGTTCCGTTCACCTACTAGTGAAACGGATACTATCACTGTGGTGCAACTGAGACCAACAGGGAGAGGACCTTTTACTATTGAAACAGGTCCCAGTTTCACTAGTTTCGTGACAAAAGTGTTAGACAGACACGAAAAGCGACACCAACAGTGCAAGCAAGAACAGACAAAACGAAGTCATGTTTCATAATGCATGTCACATCTTTTGTCACATTGTAAAGTTCGTCTATATATATTAAAGTAATGCGCGAGTGTAGCTAAGGTAAGATTCACAGAGGAACTCAGGGAGTCGTGTGGTAGATTGTAGTACACAAGCAATAGACTGCCGAGGACAATCGGATCCTCTATTTTATTTAAAATAGAGAGAAGGGGGCGGTTCCTTGAGGGAGGGGCTTACTAGGTAGGCTGGCCTACACCTGAGGGAAGCCTCATTTTCAAGCTATCCAATTATCATCGAGGTGGGCCGCGGGTCCAAAGACCACGCGCCCGGGGCGGGTCCGGACCCGGGACCCGGGTGGAGACCTTCCTCAAGTGCGGGCGAGTCCATTGAACCATCGGGTAGATACGATAGGCTAGGTGAACAGGTTGGAGTGGTGCCTTGATAGTGACGCCGATATCTTTGCTTTGAACCTAGCGGGACGAGGATCGTAGATTAAATTACAAGGGGGGTGGGTTTAATAATCAGCGCAGGCTCTCGAGTGATATCGATAGCCTGGCTTTGACCGTTAGCGGCGGCCATTTTGTTTTGCGGTTAATTTCGGAATAGGAGATATAGCAGCAAAGAGAAATATATATTTATATTTAATAAATCATTTTTAGGAGTGTTCTTCTTGGGTAGAAATATCCACCGAATTATATTAAGATGACCTCAGATCTTCACAACATGTTGTGTCACAATGTCGGTGTTGCGAACAGTGACACTATACAGCGCCACTTGTGCCAGCGCTATTTGTGTTGTCATGAAACTAGTCAACCTCAATATCTCTGTATGGTGTCACAGACGCCATCTAGACATGTCACGACACTAGTGAAGGAGGTCCCTGTTTCACTAGTTTCGTGACATGTTTGTGACACCGTACAGACATTGGGGTTGTCTAGTTTCGTGACGACACAAGTAGCTGACCTTAGATAAAGACAGACCCCAAACATAAGAATTAGACAAATCTACACATCATGGACCTGTTTCACTAGTTTTGTTACACAAGTGTTAGACAGACATGAAAAGCGCCACCAACAGTGCTAGCAAGAACGGACAAAACAAAGTCTAATGTCTAGTTCTTATGAAACCGGACACACCATCTAGACGCCATTGAGACATGTCACAGAACTAGTGAAACAGGTCCCTGTTTCCTTAGCCGACGAAAAGGGTGAAGATTTTTTGAGTTACCCAGAAAATCTAGCAGTGGTGCCACTGACTGTGTGTCGGTAAAGCAGGAGACAAACCAAGCGAGAAACGCAGCGATTTTTAGAATCGCCAACACAAAATGGTATGTATATGAGCAGTTATTTCATATTTTGCCTGATTATTACTTCTAATATGCTAAATTATCGGTGGGAGATATCACTATGAAAAAATATCACACATTCATGCCAATTTTTGATGGCGATTCTGGAGATTGCTGCCGTTACTCCCTTGGTGTATCCCCACCCTAAACAAAAATCGGTGAGGGTGGGAGATTTCACTCAGTGACCAAGCTTTCCCTCAGTGGTGGGTGGTGCCACATTGCATAATCTAAGCAGAAAAAGTCATGGGTCATTTCACAAGCTGATTGAATTATCAATGGAGCCCATAAATGTCTGGTTGGAGACCACTTGCTGCAAACTAAAAGTTTCTCAATCATAATTGAGATAATGAGAATAATTTATGTCCTCTATAGTATGGGCAAAAGAGACTTTCCAAATTTTACTGAGAGTTAAAAAGGTTAGAGGGAAACTATGTTCTGGTGGGAATAAGTCAAAGTTACGAGGTGAGGCTTACAAGCCTTACCGAGTAACTTTGACTTATTTCCACTGGTACGTGGTTTCCCTATTCCTATATACCTTCAATTGTCCGCTAATATCGATAAAAACCGAATGTCTCTGAACGTCAACCTAGGCAGTAAACGTCAACCTCGGCAGTAACTTCAACCTGGGCAGTAAACAAAAGTTATTCCACCCCCAGCAGCGTTAAGTAATCATAGGTTGTTCATAGGTATTATCGTAAAACTGGATGAGGTTTAATCTTGGCCACCGTATTCCACGACTGGAGTTTGGCAAAGTGACTTCATGAGGCGAAGCCTAGTGAAGTCCGGAGCCAAAACTTCAGGAGTGGAATGCGGTGGCCAAGTTTAAAACGAATCAGGTTTTGATTTTATCCTACCCCGTCTCCTCGATTTTGGAATATTACATGATAACAGTGCTGTATGCCACTAGTGGCATATAAAAATCTGTATGCCAGTCAGCGTGGCATACGGAAACCAAATGTTAAGCCTATGGGATTTTATATTAGGGGTAGGATAGATAGGAATACTGGATATTTACTGGATTGTCTGTAGAAACTGCTGGTTTTCTGCAGCACTCTCGATCCGTGCGGGCTTGACTCCACTGTCAGCGCAGAACTTGACGTTGAGTCCAGCCCTGGCATACAGGTAGGCGTGTCTGTAACAGACGTTCCTGTCTGCAGCTGAAAGACAAAAATCACAATATGAACTGGGGCCGTTGAATGATCTAGGATCTTACTATCGTAAAACTGGATGTGTTTTAATCATGGCCACTGTATGCCACGACTGGAGTTTGGCAAAGTGACTTCATGAGGCGAAGCCGAGTGAAGTCCGGAGCCCAAACTCCAGGAGTGGGATGCGGTGGCCAAGATTAAAACAAATCAGGTTTTGATTTTATCCTACTCCATCTCCTCGATTTTGGAATATTACGTGATAACAATTCTGTATGCCACTAGTGGCATATAAAACTCCATATGCCAGTCAGCTTGGAATACGGAAACTCAATGTTAAGGCTATGGGATTTTATATTAGGGGTAGGACACTTGTCTGAACCTTTGTACAAGGGTTATCGTTTGATGATATTTAAGTTTGTTTGCTAAGACAGTATCAGAGATCCATAAGGTTGTCCATAAGTGTTGAATAAAGTTGACCCACATCGTTTCTGTCTGTCTATGGCAAACAAAAAAGGGTCTTCATGTAGGGACCTAGATTATTCAACGGGGCCTTGGGGGAAGTTTAACAATGTGGTCCTAGGAGAGTTATGCCTGAAAGAGAGGTCCTAGGACAGTTTGGGTTTAATTATAAAGAGAATCTTAGCGAGGGAGTGTCTTAGCCAAGGATCTTAGCCAGATTGTCTAGGGGGCCATTGAATAATCTAGAATCTTACATAAAGACACTTGTCTGTACCTTTTTTTTCCTTTTTTTTATCTTTTATTTAGACTGGAGTGTCTACGTAGGGTGACACCCTGTTTTCAGTAGGCTCCAGGTTATCGTTTGATGATATTTAAGTTTATTTGCTGAGAAAAGGTAACCTATGAAAGAGCTCGTCTACCATCGAGTTTGAATCGTGTAGTAATTCACAAGGTGAAGCCACATGAATTACATAGCAATTCAAACGAGACGGGATCAAGCTCTGACCCTAAACTTGAATAGGTTTCTGAATTTATCTCACCCTTTACATTGACTAATGGGCTAATATTTGTGACATATCCCCTATTGGATATTTCCCCTAAATATCACATGGGTGTTGGATACAGGTTCCCAGTGTTTAAGACAATTACGGGTAGGTATCGAGGCGCCCCCTGGTTTAACACTGGTGCTGCCATATGGTGTCATGAAAATGTAGCAGTTTCCCATAGATACCAATAGATAAGCAATTACCTTCTTCAGATGGTAATGGAACATCAGTGTCATTTAGCAACAAAGTCAAAATATTGCATTTTCACATAGACACCAATAGTTAAGCACTTACATTTTCAGCTGGCCCTCCCATAGAAATTAATATGGTGACATGCCTTTTTTTGTTGCATTTTCTCATTGCTGATATATGGAACTTATATTATCCTGAGTTATTTGCATAACTCAATAGAATTTAGAAATCGCCCGAGTACCAGCAGTTATCTTTAAATCTATGGGAAAAAATACCAGGGGTGAGATAATTAGTAGAAACCAAACTAGAGTTAGCCTTGTCTATGTTTATGCCACGATGGCCAGGTTGTGTATTACTACACGAGGTATTAGCCGAGTGTTGTGAGTAGCAGACCTGACCAGAGTGGCATAAACATTGACAAGGCTAACTCGAGTTCGATTTGTATTTATCCTACCCCATCTCACCGATATACATAGAAAGTTTTGTAAATATCCATGTTAGTGGCATGTTGACACTCATCGGAAGATGGCCACATTTATCAATGCTGCCGGATCTACTTTAGTAATCTCGTCCCTGATTGGTCTGTTTTTTATCCACCTCGGTGCATAAATAACACTTTATTCAACGCTGCGTCAAATACATTGAGTCAATGTTAAACCTATGGCGTTTTTTATTAGGGGTAGGATAAAGTAACAGATTTATTCTTGACATAATCCCCCATTGGGTATTTTTCGTAAATATTGCATGGGTGTTGAGTAAAAGTTCCCAGTGTTAAATCTATGGGATAAAATACCAGGGGTGAGATATTAAAACCTCCTATCATCCACCTGATGCAAAGTGTCCAGAGTAAACCTTTAGGACCTGTGTATGTGGTTGATGCACCAAGGCAGTGACCAGACGGAATAATAAACAATATGCACAAAAAATAGAGCATCTACAAAACAGAATTATGAGAATAATTCAAGGATATTAGGCCACTCAAAAAAAACAACTAGTTTCTCATCACCAAGCCATGAAAAATATGATGAGGGCTTTTTTTTTTTTTTTTTTTTTTTTCTTTTTTGCTGGATCAAAGATGGCTTAAAAGTGTCATAAAATGGGCTTTAGACATACAGTAAAACCCTGCATAAGCAGTCACCCTCCGTTCCAGGCCAAAATGTCCGCTTATGCAGGGTGTCTGCGTATGCGGGGTTTTCAGATTTATACTGCTCATACATTGAAAGCATCCCTGGCATGAGGAGCTTTAAAAAAAAAATTTGATACCAAATACACATACTTTTCATAATTTCTATCGAGATTTATCTTATTTTAACAAACAAAAAACAAAAAAATCTTCTAAAATCGTTTTTGCAGATGCACGCGGTGATGAGAAACAAGTTGTTTTCTTTGAATGGCCTAAACTCACAAGGACAAAAGGAAAACTTTGTAGCTTGCAGTGATTACGAGGGTAGCATCATTCATGGAAGATCTGTCTAATGACCGAATGAATACATTTCTTATATAAAAAATTAAAAAGATATCAACCCTTTTAGGACGGCCGCCCCTGGCATAACTACATATTTGGGGACAGCTACTTGTGAATATAAACACATTGGCCTTTGCACTCAAAATTTGAAAGTTTATCACGTGATGTGATATATTATTCTTAATATTTTCATTTCCATTACATAGAATTTAAAAATTTGATGTCACTCCTACATTCTGTCAAAATTTCAAGTTGATTGTTAAAATATTTCCTTTTAAAAAACAATTTCATAAATATCCAGCAAATGATGCCTTAAGACACCATCCGCCCTTTAAAGGTTAATTAAACTTCAATCTTGGCCAAAATTTGAAGTGGTATCTCACAGCACATGCTTCGAAAGTATACACTGTTGTAATTTGACCGATTCTTGAATATAGTGGTTTCTTAATCGATGGTGCTAGCCAGAGGGACATAAACTCACTCCAAAGGGTTAAAAACAGGGCACTAAAGGTAATTCAAGGACGTAAATTGTGGTATCAACACTGCACGAAAACCACCGTTTTATTCATATATACGCCATCATGGAAGTGCATATATTGGCTGAATATTGACTTGTTTTCATTTATATACCCCCAGGCCTTATATACGACAGACGCGTCTTGGCTGTATTTCACACCCAGCGTATATGAGAGAAAATACCCTCTGCCCCCGCCGCCTCCCACCCCTTTGTGTTGGTAGAAGTACAGGTGTCCTTAGTAGGAAGCCCTCCCCCCGAACCCCACCCCCCACCACCTCCCCCCGCCACCTCTCAGTGAAGTCCTCTTCACTGGATGCTTATATACGCCCACAGATGAGGTGTATACACACGGGGATTAAGACGACCTTGTAGACGCAAAATACCTACTTATAGACGCCGGGCGCATTCATATGTAAAATGATGGTTTTCGTGCAGTGCAAAGAACTGAAGAGCTACATGATTTACTGAAGATGGACTTCCTGGTCACAAGGCGCAAAATGCAATTGTTATTACAAATGTACAAGTTATCCAAGAACTCAGAAAATGTGATGGTCTACAAAGGCAATATCCGAACACGCAGTTCCAACAAAATTAAGTTGAAGTTACCCAGGATACACAGCAGTTCTATCAGCGTTCCAGCTACTATCGGGGACAGCAGTTATGGAGTGAGTTGGACGTAGAAACGCAAACTGCACCGAGTGTAAAGGAATTTAAGCGTACAGTGAAATCGAGATTCTCGGAGTATGACTGGAGATAAATCTGGAGTGTGCTGGCTGACCTTTACTGTTTATGGTATTTACTTATTGAAATGATCTGTAATCTGTATGTTCACGGTATGTACCCACTGATGTATGTGCCACAGTGGAAGATCTGCTACACGCAGAACTTTTTTTTGTGTTCCAAGTTGCTTTATTGTCAAATTCATTGATTTTACAAAATGTTTCCATATTTTCCCACTAATATCCTGGTTTAAATTGTATGACAATAAGTTCAGACATGTTATCAGCCTAAGTGGCTGGTTTTCATAGCATGCTGCTTTGTACGTCTACGTACCCGTCCTACATTTGAGCATACATTATACTGTAATAATTACAAATTTGCAATAATATTTGCAGGTATTATAAGTTCTCGCCTTATGCTTGTATACATACACAGGAAGTAGACCATAGCATAACAATGTGAGGACAGTTTTCAGTTAACCATTAGTTGCTAGTATAGAAATATTCTTCTAACATGGTATATTCTTAGATTGATTTTGAGTATTGCTGAGAGATAGTCAGAGGCAATACAGCGTTTTCATTTACCCCACAGGTATAGTTGGTATGGACTCACGCATTGATTCTTTATTTATTCGTTTAAATTCGGATAATGTTGGTATTTTTCTG
Source organism: Alentia gelatinosa (assembly GCA_950022655.1). NCBI lineage: Eukaryota > Metazoa > Annelida > Polychaeta > Phyllodocida > Polynoidae > Alentia > Alentia gelatinosa. The sequence goes on from OX465588.1 coordinate 57,616,034, forward strand.
GTGACAGGAGATAATGAGTTCCAGAGAATGTGACCGTAATATTCAATGCTATGCACTGTTGGTTTCTTGTTTTAAAAAAACCAAAAAAAGAACCCCCCAAAAAACCCACATATGTCGCACTTACCTGCGTGGAGAATCAGTCCGATGACAAATAGCAGCAGAGCAGCTGACAACTGCAACCTTATCACGCTGTGCAAAGACATGACTGCAGAATGCTCACACCCTGCCTACACTCACATTCTCATGTTTCACATATCACTCACACTTTGTATGGCAAGCCGTTTTAGAGGAAATGTAAAACTCAAGGTAGATCTACGACATGATGGTAAATTTAACAAATGGATGCTTAAAGTTATCATTTTCCTTAAAGATGAAAAAAAGGAATTGGATATTCTATTCATTTTCACGGGCGTGACATAAAGTGTTGTTTATGTCACTACTTATACTCAAACTCGTGACGCCTCTTGATAGTATTCTGTGAGGCGATAAAACGGCCTGCCATGGGTGTGGTGCATGCATACTTGATATCAGAGGATCGTTGATTCCAGGAAGAGGTGCTGGTTACTAATACATGCTGAGTGGTGATTGGACAGGCACTTGTTTAACAACACATAAAAATCTCTCATAATATTAAATGTCGTCTGCTCAGCCGACCAAGTTGTCACACATCTCTGAGCAGCAGTCTTAGCTGATTACTAATACATGCTCAGTGGTGCTGTTTGAAAACACATAAAAATCTCTCATAATTAGTAGAAACTGAACGAAAGTATGTACTTCTGTATGCTTTCTGTATAGTGATTTGTCCTACAGTGCTTTAGTGCACCTTCATAGCATACTTAGTAGAAACTGAACTCAAGTTGGACTTGTCAGTGTTTATGCCAGACGGGAAGGTCTTGTATTACTACGCGAAGCGTTAGCTGAGTGTAGTGAGAAACAGACCTGACCAGAATGGCATAGACACTGACAAGTCTAACTCGAGTTTGGTTTCGTATTTATCCTACCCCGTCTCTACCCTTTTGGATTACTCAAATATAAATATCGATTGAACGACCAACCGAAGTCCAACCGGAACGTTAGAGTCCAACTGGAACTTTTTTCGGAGCAGCTCACAATCTGGTCGCTGCTCCTAGAGGCATAAATCACACTTTATGTCATGGCATGCCGCATAAAATTTGCCTATGTTATGCCTCTGGACCGTTTTTATTAGGGGTAGGATAAAGCCCAAAACAAATCTACCGATTCAGGTTTGAACGATTAGTTCCCAAATCGTATAGGAGTTGGTGAACTTGTCACAGGCGAATTACATAACTCCTCGCCCGGGCCATTTACCAACGTTCTGTTGTTGGTGACTGGTTTTATCAACATGTTGATAAACTTTTGGCAAGCAATTCAGGAACATTGAACGACAAATAGTCAGCAACAAAAGAACATCTCAAGGAGGGGGTTTCAGTAATCATTGGCTGACTCTTGCCTAGCTGTCCTTCATCTACCGACTGGGGCTGACTCTGCTATGATGGCTCGGCTGAGACAAATTACCATTCCTTTGTCGCCGCCAAAGGTGCGTCAATGTTCTGAAATTGGTAGATGTGTATTGGGCTTAATATTAAAGGGGGGGGGGGCGTCCACCAACCACAACAATGCTACAACAATGGGTTCCCGACAAGGTCCACGACTGGCCTGACTGGAGGCCTTGTCCCACAACTGGACATGTCAGTACCATGGTCGTCTTTTTTACGGGAACCAGCAACGTCAATAACACGCTCTGACAACGCTGTCGCAGACCCCCCCTTCTTACGACAAGGCTGCGACAAGGCGCCGATTGGAACTTTCATGTCGGCACTTGTCGTAGCCTTGTCGTGGTTGGTGAACGCCAACCTTTATGACAAGACTGCGACAAGGCACCGATTGGAACTTTCATGTCGGCACTTGTCGTAGCCTTGTCGTGGTTGGTGAACGCCCGCCTTTACGACAAGGCTGCGACAAGGCGTCGATTGGAACTTTCATGTCGGCACTTGTCGTAGCCTTGTCGTGGTTGGTGAACGCCCGCCTTTATGACAAGGCTGCGACAAGGCGCCGATTGGAACTTTCATGTCGGCACTTGTCGTAGCCTTGTCGTGGTTGGTGAACGCCCGCCTTTACGACAAGGCTGCGACAAGGCGCCGATTGGAACTTTCATGTCGGCACTTGTCGTAGCCTTGTCGTGGTTGGTGGACGCCCCCCCCCCCCCTTCTTCGTCTGCTGAGCCGACCAAGTTGTCACACATCTATGAGCAGCAGTCTTCCCTCCTGTATAATCAATAGTCCCTACCTTTGTTATTTGAATGATTCAGCATGTTGACTGTGTCCTACCATGTCATCCATATCTTAAATCCCTTTTTTTATTGGCCACAAGGGGAAGGTTTTCCAACCCAAACAAGGGAAAGGGGAAAATTCCAACCCACAAGTGGAAGGTTCTTTCCACATTTTCTTTTGGGCCATCCATAAAGTACGTACGCATTGAGGGGGGTTGGGGGGTCCAGAATTTAAAAAAAATTGCGTATGCTCCCTCTTTGTTCTATTGCGTACAAGATCGAGAGGGGGGATGGGTGGGGGGGGTCCAAAATTTCAGAAATTCTACGTACATACTTTATGGATGGCCCCTTTGGCAATATATTCATTATCTACCTGATACAAAGTGTCCATAGAAAACATATTGGGAACGTGTATCTACATACCCGGAGCATATGGATATGTTGTATGCTCCGGGGAGCGCATACGGAACAATAGTGCGTATGGAAAAATAGTGCATTCCTAAATGAACTGATATTGGTACGCCACTTTTCAGGGAAAGGTGGGTAATAAATACAATACGGACTAGTTGCAGATAAAAGCAGTTCTATGCTCCTTGGAGTTGACTCTGCCCATCATCCTCGCATGTGCTCAGATATTACTATGCATCAACTCCTCAGAGCATCCGACTAGCTTGTATCTGTAGCCAGTCAATATTGTGTATATCCTACACTGAAAAAGACGCGTAGTAATACACGAGCGCTAGCGTAGTGGGATATGTACATGTATATATTGGGTATCAATATAGTGTTTTAAGTCAACCAGTAGAACTATCATATAGACCTATGTGTAAAAGAGTTTAAAAAAAAAAGAAGTCTCAATTACTAGGGAATTTCCCTTACAGATCATAGAAAAGTATACTGTATAATGTCATGTGTTGTGGGAGTATAGGTGATGATGTGGCATGATATTATTTATTCCCTCTATAATAAGGAAGCAAAGAAGGGTCAATATAGATTTTATTTTATGACACAGCGCAGTCACAAACTCATGAATGAATAAGACCACTCAATCAATAGACGTGAATAAATAGATAAGTACACATCTATATTTACAGTGTTACTTTCCCAGAAAGGCGTCCTCGGCAGGGTAAAGACAAATGCTGGTAGTTGGGTGATTTCTAAATTCTATTGAGATCTGCAAATAACTCAGGATAATATAAATTCTATATATCAGCAATGAGAAAATACCAAAAAAATGGCATGTCACCATGCTAATTTCTATGGGAGGGCCATCCGAAAATGGAAGTGCTTAACTATTGGTGTACATGGGAAAATGCAATATTTTGACTTTGTTGGTAAATGACACTGATGTTCTATTGCTATCTTCAAATAATTCTAGATTATGATAGTTGGGAACATGTACAAATGAGAAATGCTAAAAAAAGACTATGTCACCATGTTAATTTCTATGGGAAGGCCATCTGAAGAAGGTAATTGCTTATCTATTGGTGTCTATGGGAAACTGCTACATTTCATGAAACCAGATAGCAGCACCTGGGGGGGGGGGGGGGGGTATAGGTGATGATGGTGTATGATATCATTTATTCCCTCTATAATAAGGAAGCAAAGAAGGGTCAATATAGATTTTATTTAATGACACAGTGCAGACACAAACTCATGAATGAATAAGACCACTCAATCAATAGACCTGAATAAATAGATAAGTACACATCTATATTTACAGTGTTACTTTCCCAGAAAGGCGTCCTCAGCAGGTTAATGAGGTATTTTGGTCTCTGATGACTGGTCATGGTCAGCTGGGCACGCTTCTAATTAGACTGAAGGGGGCGTCCACCAACCACGCCAAGGCTATGACAATGGCTTCCCGACAAGGCCCACGATTTGCCTACGATTGGAGGCCTTGTCATGGTTGGTGGACCCCAGTTCCCGACAAGAGTCTATGACAAGGCCACGACAAGGCCACGATTGGAAGCTTGTAGGGAGCCTTCCGACAAGGCTATGACATTATCGAACATGTTTAATTTTTCCCACGACTGGAGCTTTGTTGTGGAGTGTTATGGCGTGTTGGGAGCATGTCGCAGAGGTCTACGATAGGAAATTTTGGTGGAGCATGCTGCCTCCGACAACGCTATCATAAAGGCCGCGACAAGGGCCAATTGGAACTTCCTTTTCTCCGCTTGTCGTAGCTTTGTCATGGTTGGTGGATGCTCCCCTTAACGGGTTTTAGGCCCAGTGTCCACCTACTACGATATGGCTCCGATATGGGCTACGATGCACTTCCCGATAAAAAATTCAAAACCGTGTCGGAAGGTCACCTAATATCGGGGCAGTTGACGACGTTTCTGCGATTAGACACTGATAAAAACCCCATACAGTGCATGGTGGATTGGCACGTCTTGACATATGTCTACGATTTTGCACCTTCCCGATATGTCTCCAATATTTGTTTTTTGTATTGGTGCCATATCGGTAGGTCTAAAATTCTATCATAGTAGGTAGACGCCAGGCCTAAGGCTACTACGATAGAAATTTAGACCTACCAATATGGCACCGATACAAAAGAAAATATCGGAGACATATCACGAAGGTGCAAAATCACTACTATCTGGAGCGCATGCGCGAGCATGCAAAGTGTTGATGTCCACGATTGGAGAGTGAACGATTTGCCGAAATTAAGCATATTACAACATATCACGACATGTAATTCATTTATTTACATTAAAGTAGTAGCACGTCCAATAGTCTGTGCTAGCTGAACCAAAGAACGTGTCCAGACGCATGCGCGTATTGTGTGGGCGATAATTACGGTATATCGCATGGCCATGCAAATTCGCATGAGCCATGCGACTCCCAAGCGACCGCTATGCGACCGTCTGTGCCAATGAAGCGAATTTTGCACTGGAACAGGTTTCAGCGATCAACTCTACAATACCTCACAATTACATACCTAGATGTGTCTTAATGAAATACGTATTTTCACGTTCCTGGTAAGTGGATTCGCATATTTTACATATAATTGACATTGCTAGAACGTATTTCTGTTTCCTGGGTAGTGAACATAGTCTCTGAGGTGTTAGCGCTTAGTAATATCCGAGTGAATACGAAGATATTGCACAGAGTCAAGTCTGAGAATAATACACCCCGAGTATCCGAAACCAGTTGATATTGTATTATCATTTAGTATTGTAAACTTTTAGTTATCACAAGAAAAATTCCATCACTGATGAAAAGGCCAAAAAAAGAACCTTCCTGGATGATTATAGAGGAGCTTTGATGTACTGTGAAATGGCATTGTTGAGTCAGCAGAGCCCAAACATTAGAAATACCACCTTATATTTGTATATTACTAAAAACAAACAAACAAAATAAAACATGATGCAGAAATATGATTTTATTGAAAATGTCTGTTTATCATCCGCTGGATTCCCGAAAGGAGGACAAAGTCATCTGTTTCTGAAATTCAAAGATGTTAAAGTATATTTATTATTATACACCTGTGCACATCATGCTTCTATCTCACCCCTGGTATTTTTGTCCCATAGGCTTAACATTGGGAACTTGTTCTCCATGCCCCTACAAGTATTGCAGTCTATTTTCCATGCTCTATAACCTGTGTGCCATCCATTCTTTTAGTGTGTACAGGGGTGAGATAATACAGAAAGTAACTTGTTTTGGTCAAACTCCTTGTTCAAACTCATTTTAATGCTCCATGATATTCACTCTGCTGTCAGCCATTTCATATCACTCTCCATCAAACTCCCGAGTACCACATACAGACAGCGGTATGGAACTATAGAGTGTTCGTCTATAGGTATATAATACATACAGACAGCGGTATGTAACTATAGAGTGTTCGTCTATAGGTGTATAGTACTACATACAGACAGCGGTATGGAACTATAGAGTGTTCGTCTATAGGTATATAATACATACAGACAGCGGTGTGTAACTATAGAGTGTTCGTCTATAGGTGTATAGTACTACATACAGACAGCGGTATGGAACTATAGAGTGTTCGTCTATAGGTATATAGTACTACATACAGACAGCGGTATGTAACTATAGAGTGTTTGTCTATAGGTATATAGTACATACAGACAGTGGTATGTAACTATAGAGTGTTCGTCTATAGGTATATAATACATACAGACAGCGGTATGTAACTATAGAGTGTTTGTCTATATGTATGTAGTACTACATACAGACAACGGTATTAAACTATAGCGTTTTCCTCCATAGGTATGCAATATACAGACAGTGGTATGTAACTATGAGGTGGTGGTTTATAGGTATATAGCTATCATACTTACATATGGTGGGGTGAAGTTTACTGAGACCTCAACGTGTTGACACCACAGAGTTCCTCAGCTCCGTATGTGTGGTCCTGCTGAAGGTGTGTGTGACCCTTGTTTACAGTTCCCTTGGGGCACTGGAAACGATGCGAACGACCATGCACACAAACAACGAACGAATTCTCGTCATCTACGATGTAGAGGCCATGGTCATGGGAGGCATCACAGTGACCTGAATTTAAAAACCACCGTAACTTGTTAATATCATGAGAGAACATACTTACGGTGGGGCAAATTGGTGTATGTGAATGATCATTTGTCCAAGAAATATATTCCGATGGATGTGGCCAAGTGTCTGAGAATGATATCAATTTCCCCTTCAGTAAAAGCATTTCCTTATCATTACATAAGTGAATTTCATTTCATAATCTACTTCAACTCATTGCAGTTAACAGTTTTCTCAGAGAAATTACACATCTACTTGGTAAAATCAGAACTCCATGTTCTAACTAGAATTGAATCTCAGAATGAGAAAGAAACGCAAAGAAATAAACATAAGCACTGCTTGATCAAAAAGAAAAAAAAATCGGAAAACTAGATTTAAAACAGATATAATCAGTGACAATATAAAACTCAAAGGTATGTGTACAACTTGTCCTACTTAACGACCTCACTGCTGATGAAACGGTCTCCATTTTTGGTCTATCATCAAGTCTATAAAGACTGACACTGTAGGTGGAGGTCTGTATACACTTGACGATAGACCCAAAACGTATATAACTAGTTTGTCAATAGTCAGGTCAATTCCTCATATTACATACCTCAAATAAAAAGATACCTCCATTGCATATATCATATATGTTTTTGATATGTATATATATTTTTTACAATTGAAAGCTTGATGTATTAATAAATCATGCCTGAGATCGTAGTTCACCAGTTAGCTTAGGAAAAGGCAATTCATTAACAGAAAGTAGGAAGACTTTCATTATTAGTCATATTGCCAAAAGTTATTGTCAAAGTAGTACCATACCAGTATATGTTCCAAGGAACTGGAACTGCCCATATCCTTGATGGACAGGGAAGCCCGGATAGGCCCGATAATCATATTCATGATTGTGCGCGTAACCTTCATGGTTGTAGCCATAATCTCCATGGTTGTATCCGTAATCACCAACATTGTATCCGAGACCTGCGAGATTGTATCCATATACACCATGTTGAAGTCCATACAGGTTACCGGGGTAGTATCCATGGTATCCGAGGTAAGGTTGGTCTCCGAAATCAGTGTAGGTTGACGGGTAAGCAGGATAAACCTCAGGCTCCGGAGTGGGCGTGTCGGCTGGGCCGTAGTTGGCATAGGGATGCTCTGCACCATACTTGCCTTCATTCTTATGCTCGAAAGGATAGCCCTCATAATGAGCTGAGGCCAGGGCACTGAGGCCCAGCAGAAGTACAAGCACAGCTTCCATGGTTGACGAAAATCTCCCGAGCTGAGTCGATACCTTTCAGAGTGGGGACCTTTATTGGTCTATTGTCCATACTTCCAGAGCAGGGCTTATTTATACTTGGTAAATTGCGAACCACAATACCATCTGGTTCCAGGAACTTGGGGAATGTTGTTCAAGCCATTCAAAATGAGCGGACACTTCAGGAAGCGCCATGTATTTGGCAGGGACGATCCTAAATGCTGTAAACCCTTTAAATATGTATCCTACAATTAGCAGTGGCAGCCGCTGGTGATTATAAGGGCATATCATACAATACACAGTGGTACCACTCATTTTCAAATCGGCCAATTAACCATTCAAACTAGTTCCTATGACTTATTCTGATATAAAATGAGTGAAATATAAAATATTAGTGAATTTGACATAATCCAATAGGTGAATGAAGGCAGTTTAGATTTGACTGATTTACATGTACTTAATAATTTAGTTTTCTTCAATTCTTTCAAGAACAAGCGCAGTGACTTGTGATTTCTAAAACTGGGATGTGTAGTACTATACATTTACTATATTCTATGGAAGTTTGAAGAAAATGACGTATGACATTACTATATGAAAAATATTTTTTTAGAACTTCAATATATTTTTTTATTATATTATCATAATATTGATCTCTAAAGTGCCCATAGAAAACACATAGGGAGTGTGTATCACCATACCCAGAGCATACAGATACATCCACCTAATACAAAGTGCCCATAGAAAACACATAGGGAGTGTGTATCACCATATCCAGAGCATACAGATATATCCACCTAATACAAAGTATCCATAGAAAACACATAGGGAGTGTGTATCACCATACCCAGAGCATACAGATATATCCACCTAATACAAAGTGTCCATAGAAAACACATAGGGAGTGTGTATCTACAAACCCGGAGCATACAGATATATCCGCCTGATGCAAAGTGTCCCTAGAAAACACATAGGGAGTGTGTATCGCCATATCCAGAGCATACAGATATATCCACCTAAGAAGAAGTGTCCATAGAAAACATATAGGGAGCATATATCACCATACCCGGAGCATACAGATATATCCACCTAATACAAAGTGTCCATAGAAAACACATAGGGAGTGTGTATCACCATACCCAGAGCATACAGATATATCCACTGAATTCAAAGTTTCTATAGAAAACACATAGGGAGTGTGTATCATCATTCCTGGAGCATATAGATATGTTGTATCAAAGGCATATTGGACAATTTGGCTTGAAAATTAAACGTGAATATGATGACATCCTAGTGTTGTAGATCACATAACTAACTTTAAATCAGAGGTTACTGTGCCATTTGTATGCAATGAACTAATATGGCGGCTCTCTCTACCGCTCTTGTATTGCCACTCGCTTGTACAATGTGCCTCCATTTTACTGGGAGAATAAGCAGCAGACTGTTCATTCATTACCTCCACACAACATATCTGTGTGCTCCATGTATGATGATATACACTCCTATGTTTTCTTTATGGGAACTGTGTATAAGGTGGATGTATCTTCATCATCCACTTAATACAAAGAGTAGGGGAGCGTACAAGTTTCTACATATCCGGAGCATATATATATATGTATATGTTGTATGCTGGGGGGGGGGGGGGGGGGGGCACATACCGAAAATAGTGCATACAGAAAAATAGTGCATAGTTAAATTAGCTAATATTGGTATGCCCTTTGATAGGAAAAGGCAGACAATAAATACAAACAAATGTATTAAGGCTTGGCACTGAAAGATTTCTCTAGATCCTGTCATAATGAAACACATTCACATGGGCCTGTCAAAGGCTGATGAATTGTGCTTTGGTATTTTTATTATATTGTTGGCACCGGTACAAAGTAAAAACAACAACAGATGCTGCCTCTATAGGCACACACCACAAGCACCACGCAGAAAAATAAAACATACCACAGGTGGTTCCACAGGTGGTCATTCCACGGTCAGTCCTATAAAAGGAAACTCCATCGATTCCAACTTCAGTCATCTCTCTTCGATTCATTTGAGTGGTGCTCAAGTTTGACATCTACACAATGGAAGCTGTACTTGTACTTCTGCTGGGCCTCAGTGCCCTGGCCTCAGCTCATTATGAGGGCTATCCTTTCGAGCATAAGAATGAAGGCAAGTATGGGGCAGAACATCCCTATGCCAACTACGGCCCGGCAGACACACCTGCTCCAGAACCTGAGGTTCTACCTGTCTCTCCGAAAACCTACACTGACTTTGTGGACCATCCTTACCTCAATTATCACGGATATTACCATGGATACTACCCTGGTAACCTGTATGGATACAACTTTGCAGGCTATGGACACAACCATGAGTATGATTATCGGGCTTATCCAGGCTTCCCCGTTCACCTTGGTCAGGGACAGTTTCACTTCCTTGGAGCATACAAAGGTAACTGTATCATTAAATGTTGTATAAGCAAAGTTGTATTTAGATCATGCAAGTACTTATTGAAATCAATTTTGCTTTTGATGCCTTCTACATCGATTTGGTTAGCATAATAAAAGTTTTCATAAAGATAATTATGATGATATTGTAACTAGAAAATAAACAATTCAATTTCTTTTTCTTATAGACTGCAGGTTCATAGACAATTAATTTCCTATCATGCTTTGCAAATCACATGTCAGTTGATTCATAACTGATCATGAAATCCTAAAACAAAATATAATTCCAGACACCTACTTGTCATACAAATGTTAAAAATCAAGCATTGGTAGATCTGAATGGTAATCTAAAATGAAATTAATCCATGAAAAATACATTTTTTTACTCTTGTTTTATAATTTTGCATCTTTTTCCTCAGGTCACTGTGACGCAGCCCATGACCATGGCCTCTACTTAGCAGATGATGTGAACTCATTTGTTGTTTGTGTGTATGGACGTGTGCATCGCTTCCAGTGCCCGAAGGGAACCGTAAATTCTAGCCAAGATTCCTTCGAGCATGGCCACAGCTACAACCTTCACCAGCTATGCGGAGTCAACACACTGGCCCAATAGACCTAGAGTAAATGATTAAATCGAGCTTTATGGTAAATTATTTCCTGTACCATTTGGCATTGTTTCATAGCTATGGTTTCCTTTTTAATGTACTTTGTATCAATGAAGTATACAAATGATGAGTGCTTTTTGTATGATTAATATTGGACACAATATTCATATATGACAACTTTTCCCATTAGTATTTTATTCAATCTCTATCTGAAAGTCAGTTTTTTCTAAATTTGAACAAAATATATAGGCTAAATCAGAATATGTTTAACAATATTCTTTGTATATAATTTTTTTCATAAATTGCTCTATTTGAAAGTATTTTTGTAATATGCTTTTCCATACTCTAATACAAATTGAATGTAATGAATGAACCATTTTAACTGAATCTAACTTTAATCAATTCCTCTTTTTATTTTGTTTTGGTCAGTTTCGTACGATGCAAGCCGAGTGGATGTCGACTATTCAATATTTTGAAACTTTAATAAAAGATCTTTTCAGCATCTTTTTTTTGTTGTTGTTATAGTGTGCTTTATGGCCATTTCATAGGAGTTGCATGCATGATATTTCAATAGTTTGCCAAACATGTACGATCAAAAAAGAAATTCAATATAATATAAAGAAACATTCATAAACCAATAGACACTCATCCATACATGACATTTGTATCGCAGTAGACCATGCACCCACCAATGCCTTACAACTAATTTTCTGGTTAATATCATAAATTTCATCGAGAGGCCAGACAAAATTGTAGTAGTGCACCACACTTCTATGATTCACCCTATGATACACACTGACATGCCACCATTGGGTCCTGGCACACCATAATTAAAACCCGAATCAAAGGCCTCCCATAAGATAGAAAATGTTCTATTTTTTGTAGCCTATCAGTGTGCATTGGGAGCCTATTTGACAGAAAAATATCTCCTGCTTGGGGAATACTTGATGGAAAATGAAATTTTAGAATTAGGTAGATATAATCGCTGTAGATATTTGATTCATTCAATATTTCTAAAATTCAGTATATTTTGATATCAATATTCTGAGTGAGATAAACATTGATACACAGATTGAACTGTGAGTTAATCCTAACTATGGTCACCTTTTTTTTGTCCCACAAAAGCATTCTATGCACTTTGATACAGACCACTTGGCTACTATTAGAACTCACGGCGACCTCCTGATGCACCATGATTTTGCCATTTCTAATTGTAGCGTATCGGGAGGTCTATTGTGGTACATCGGTGTTGGCGGGTGTGTGGTCTTAGAGTGATATCATATGATCCAAAGCACAATAAAACATGGAACATCATTATTATTATTATCACCAAAATTTCTAATACCCACCATGGATATATATTATATGAATTTAGATAAAAAGGGAAACTGTTACCACATGTATTGTTCTAATATGTATGAAACACATTGTTCAACCCCTGTTGTGATACTAACTCATAATTAGCATTATCTCATTGTGTTAAACCACGTCATGTTAGCCCACTAGATGGGCATGGACACACAAAACAGAACAAAGCTGGAGAGGGTGGAAGATAGGTGCTAGCTCGCCTAACCTGTTTCTCCAGTATAAATAAAAGCTTTAAAAAAAAAATAATAATAAAAAAACCAGTATATAGATACACATTATCACAGAAATACAACACTTTAATTCTTCTGATACTTGGGCCTATGTAAGTCCTCAATTATTTGTTTATGTTGTTTATTTACCCTGGATCAGATAGGGCAATATTTGCCTGTTTACAATCTGTAGCCTGCTTTGTGGTTTTTACAGGAACAGTAGGATATATACAATGTTAGCCTGACAGACTAGATGAATTTGATATATTGTTAATTGACTTTGGCTTTTCCATACATAGCACAAGCAGAGCATTATCTAAGCCAAAGCAGATTATAAATACACAGAATATGAAAAAAATATGACAATGAATGAAAATATTATACAACTCCTCCAAATCTTCTGATTTTGGGCATATGATATTAGATATATCCAAATCTCCCTAAACCGATAAAAACTTGTGTTTTTAAATGATATCTGGCAAAATAATAATGTAACAAAGAGCTGTGTTATCTCAGGCAAGGTTCATGTCCACATAGTTTCCTTGTTCAATATCCACTTCTATGGACAGTAATTTTGGTTTTGATCTCATGAAGTGTTTTTTAAGGTATATTCCTCATGAAATGGTGATCTTCCATACATCGATTCTTAGTTGTCAACAAACATGCACCTAATATACTCTCTATTTCTAGGGGTACAAAATTGGTTGGTATGTTTCTGCATGTCTCGTTCCCATTGGCCAATATTCTAGGAAAAACCCTGTGTTATTGATCAGTGGATGGACAAATCTATCGGTGGTAGGGGTCAACCAATGGAATCCCCACTATGACCAGGCAGGTATCAGACAGGGGTCAGGGAGTCCCCAGTATGACCAGGCAGGTATCAGACAGGGGTCAGGGAGTCTCCACTATGACCAGGCAGGTATCAGACAGGGGTCAGGGAGTCTCACTATGACCAGGCAGGTATCAGACAGGGGTCAGGGAGTCTCCACTATGACCAGGCAGGTATCAGACAGGGGTCAGGGAGTCTCACTATGACCAGGCAGGTATCAGACAGGGGTCAGGGAGTCTCACTATGACCAGGCAGGTATCAGACAGGTATCAGACAGGGGTCAGGGAGTCTCCACTATGACCAGGCAGGTATCAGACAGGGATCAGACAGGGGTCAGGGAGTCTCCAATATGACCAGGCAGGTATCAGACAGGGGTCAGGGAGTCTCACTATGACCTGGCAGGTATCAGACAGGGGTCAGGGAGTCTCCACTATGACCAGGCAGGTATCAGACAGGGATCAGGGAGTCTCCACTATGACCAGGCAGGTATCAGGCAGGTATCAGACAGGGGTCAGGGAGTGCAGATTAATGTTTGACTTTGTGTGCAGAGCCGGTCAGAGGTGTGAAGGTCAGATTTCTACCTTGCCTCACAGTGACCGCTGGGTGGTATATTGATTTGTTTTTCCTGCCCTCTGCCCCTTAAAGGCATATACTACAATTCACTGTGGCGCCACCTTTAAATAATACTAATCATCAGTGAAAACTGGTTCTTTGTGATTCATTTCAAATTTTTAGACAGGGGAATGTTATGTATAATGTTTCCATTTCTATAAGTATCAAATTTCATAAAAGACAAGCCCAAAGTATTTGTATGGCTTTAGAGCTACTGATGTATAGAGAAAATTCAATTGATAAAATGAGGATCATAGAACAGACCTGAGAATTACACTCCAATATTGTTCTTCCTACTACGACAGGACCATTACCAGATATAGTTCTTCATACTATAATGTAACCATTACCTAATACCTTTCTTCCTACTATCACACTGCTATTACCTAATACCTTTCTTCCTACTATCACACTGCTATTACCTAATACCTTTCTTCCTACTATCAATCTGCCATTACCTAATACCTTTCTTCCTACTATCACACTGCTATTACCTAATACCTTTCTTCCAACTATCACACTGCTATTACCTAATACCGTGTTTCCTACCTTCACACTGCCATTACCTAAACCTGTGCATGTCATAAGTTATAAGTTATAACATATTGTAAGGCTTTGTGATGTCGTGTGTTAGTCCTGTACTTTGCACTATGTTTGATGAAAACTAAGTACTGATGTATGGAAGATCACCCTTATAAGAAGAATATACCATCAAAAACTACTTCATGAGACCGAAAACAAAATTACTAGCTATAGAAGTGGATATTGAACATTGAAACTATGTGAAGATGAACCTTGATTTAGTAGTCAGATTAACATCATATATCATACTATTCCTGTAAGTACTACAAAGCTGGTTACAGATTATAAAAAGGCAGACATTGCCTCATCTTATCCATGGTAAATAAATTACATTTGAAAAAATCATTGAAAATTCAGAAAGTGCCAAGTATCAGAAGATTTGAAGGGGTTGCATTTCTATAATAATGTGACTTATATTTATTTAAAGATATTCATATATTGTTTTTATGATATTCCTTATTGTGCATGTACTTTTATCTAGATTGTATCATATCACACCCAGCATCATGGATGCACCATAATAGACCTCCCGATACACTACGATAAGAAATTCCAAACCGTTGTGTATCGAGATGTCCCCGAAAATTCTAATATTAAACCTTGCACCCACCAATGCGGATTTTTACAATCTTTTACCTCTTCACTTTCATTGGGAGGTCAGACAAAATCGTGGCAGGGGACCACGTTTCTAAAAATGACTGTACAATAGCCCATGATTAATTACCAACAGGCTACAATTGGAAGCATCAATTGTAGAGCTCCGGATAAGATCTAACATTTTTCGTTGCCTATCGTAGCCTATTTTCAGACACTTATACTTGATCAAATAATATCATATTTAAAGCAATTATATATCTACCTAATTCTGAAAATTTATTTTCCGTCATGTTTTCCACACGTAAGAAATATTTTTTTGTCAAATAGGCTCACGATACACATCGATAGGCTACGAAAAATCAAACATATTCTCTCTAACCAGGAGGCCTACGATTTGGGTTTTTAATAATGGCATGTTGGGAACCGATCATGGCGTGTTAGTGTATATCGTAATGTGGTACACTGCTTCGATATTGTCTGACCTCCCGATGAAATTTAGCATATTAATCAGAAAGATAACTGTAAGGCGTTTGTGAGGTGTGCAGTCTAATGCTAAATAAATGTCATGTATGGATGAGCAATCTCACAAAAGTCTCTTCTCATAGAGACAAATAAATGTCATTTACAAATGTATTTTTTTATCATATTGAATTTTTTTAAAGATTGCACATGTTTGGTAAACTATTGAGATGTCATGCATGCAACTCCTATGAAATAGCCATAATGAACATTACCACAACATAAAAGATGCAGGAAAATATCATTTATTGAAGTTTAAAAATGTTGAATAGTCGACATCTACTTGGCTTGCATCGTCCATAACTGTACAATAGAAAATAAAAAGGAGAATAGATTAAAGTAAGATTCAGTTCAAATAGTTCATTCATTTCATTCTATTTGTAATAAAGTACAGAATTCAAGCATATTGCAAAATTCTTTCGAATAGAGCAGTTGATGAAATGAATTATTTACAAAAACTTGTCAAACATATATATTCTGTTTAGCCTAGATATTTTGTTCAAATTAAAAGAAATACTTTCAGATAGAGATTAAATACAATACTGATAAATAAGTTGTCATATATAAATATCTAGTCAGTATTAGTCATACATAAAGCATTCAACATTTGGATACTTCAATGATACAAATTGTACATGATAAAAGAAATCATATTCATAAAACAATGCCAAATGATGCGGGAAATAATTTACCCTAAATCTCCATAGGGTCTATTGGGCCAGTGTGTTGACTCCACACAGCTGGTGAAGGTTGTAGCTGTGGCCATGCTCGAAGGAATCATGGCTCGGGTTTACAGTTCCCTTAGGGCACTGGAAGCGATGCACGCGTCCATACACACAAACAACAAATGAGTTCACATCATCTGCTAAGTAGAGGTCATGGTCATGGGCTGCATCACAGTGACCTGAGGAAAAAGATGCACAATTATAAGACAAAAATCAAGAAATGTATTTGGGGTCGGTCCATCTAATGTGATAAACCTATGTGTATTAATCTCTATTGGTAAGTTGTAAAGGGTAAAGAAATAGGTGTTACCAAAATGTTGATAATATATATGTGGTTTTACTGTTTTAAAAAGGTTATTATATGTTAATGACAGCTCGTCAGTCTATATACCCTTATATAAAAAAAGTCTCTTCTGATAGAGACAAAATTTTTTGAATTATTTCGGGTACAGAATATAGATATTACAAAATGGATATTAAATCTAAAAAACAATTATGAATTCTGAATATATACTAGTTATGCGTAATTGAATATCTGTAAATTATTTCAATCAATGACAGTGATTCATAAAATACATAAAACTCACATTCTAGTTGAAAATATGAGAAAAAGGCATTGAATTGTTTCTTTTCTATTTTCAATATTGTCTTGAATATTGATATGAACAATAATTATCATGTTGATGAAGGCATCTAAAGCAAAAATGATTGCAATAATTACTTGCATGATTTCATTACCACTCTGCTGATACAACACATAATGATGCAGTTACCTTTGTATGCCCCGAGGAAGTGAAACTGCCCCTGACCAAGGTGAACGGGGAAGCCCGGATAAGCCCGATAATCATACTCGTGGTTGTGTCCATAGCCTGCAAAGTTGTATCCAAACAGGTTACCGGGGTAGTATCCATGGTAATATCCATGATAATTGAGGTAAGGCTGGTCCACAAAGTTAGTGTAGGTTTTCGGGGAGACTGGTAGAACCTCGGGTTGCGGAGCAGGCGTGTCGGCCGGGCCGTAGTTGGCATAGGGATGTTCCGCACCATACTTGCCTTCATTCTTATGCTCAAAAGGATAGCCCTCATAATGAGCTGAGGCCAGGGCACTGAGGCCCAGCAGAAGTACAAGTACAGCTTCCATTGTGTAGATGTCAAACTTGAGCACCACTCGAATGAATCGAAGAGAGATGACTGAAGTTGGAATCGATGGAGTTTCCTTTTATAGGACTGACTCCGGAATGAACACCTGTGGAACCACCTGTGGTATGTTTTATTTTTCTGCTGGTGCCGTTGGTGTCTGGTTACAGAGGAAGCATCTGTTGTTGTTTTTACATTGTAATGGTACCAATGATAGAATCCAAATACCAAAGCACAATTCATCAGCTTTTAGGATCACACAAAGAAGTTTCAACATGACACGATATAGACAAATCTTTCCATGCCAAGCCTTAAAACTTTTGTTCGTATTTGTTTTGTGCTCCTATTCCTATAAAATAGCATACCAATATAAGTTCATTTAGGTAAACGCTCTTTTTCTGTATGCACTATTTTCCGATATATGCCCCCTGGGGCATACGACTTATCCATATGCTCCTGGTATGTTAATTTATGTATGCTCCCCATTCATTTTCCATGGACACTTTGTATGAGGTGGATAATAAAAATAAGTGTCCATAGAAAACAGATAGGGAGTGTGTCTCTACATACCTGGAGCATATAGATATATCCACCTCATACAAAGTATCCATAGAAAACACATGGGGAGTGTGTATCACCATACCCGGAGCATATAGATATATCCACCTCATACAAAGTATCCATAGAAAACACATAGGGAGTGTGCATCATCATACCCGGAGCATATAGATATATCCACCTCATACAAAGTATCCATAGAAAACACATAGGGAGTGTGTATCATCATACCCGGAGCATATAGATATATCCACCTCATACAATGTGTCCATAGAAAACACAGAGGGAATGTGTATCACCATACCCAGAGCATATAGATATATCCACCTCATACAAAGTGTCCATAGAAAACACATAGGGAGTGTGTATCACCATACCCGGAGCATAAAGATATATCTACCAAATACAAAATGTGTGCTAGGTTTTGATTTAGAGATAAATATCATGAAAGAATATATTATATAATTTCTGTATATATACAGAAATTCTACAAAGATGTTTTTCATATAGTAAGACCCATGTCGTTTTCTTCAAACTTTTACAGACTATTGTAGATGTATAGCACCGCACATTTAAGCAAAAAAGATCAAAATCACTGTCTTTGCTTTTGAAAGAATTGAAGAAAACCATATTTTTTTAGTACAATTACCATCTAATCAAACAAAAATAAAATGGCCCAATTTACTTATTAAGATTTGATAAACTGGACAAAATGTCAAAGATATTCATTAGAGTGAATCACAAGGGCAAGTTTTCTCTGATTTTTTAAAATCATCAGCTGGCCTCACCGTGAATTGGAGGATATACTTTTAAGGTGGCAGAGGGCAGAAGTTGGAGTCAATACACCATTCAGTAATCAGTGAGGAGCCACCTCTGACCAGCTCTGCACACACGGTCAAACATTAGTCTGCACTCCCTGACCCCTGTCTGAGACCTGTCTGATACCTGTCTGATACCTGCCTGGTCATAGTGAGACTCCCTGACCCCTGTCTGATACCTGCCAGGTCATAGTGGAGACTCCCTGACCCCTGTCTGATACCTGCCTGGTCATAGTGAGACTCCCTGACCTCTGTCTGATACCTGCCTGGCATAGTGGGGACTCCCTGACCTCTGTCTGATACCTGCCTGGTCATAGTGAGACTCCCTGACCCCTGTCTGATACCTGCCTGGTCATAGTGGAGACTCCCTGACCCCTGTCTGATACCTGCCTGGTCATAGTGAGACTCCCTGACCCCTGTCTGATACCTGCCTGGTCATAGTGAGACTCCCTGACCCCTGTCTGATACCTGCCAGGTCATAGTGGAGACTCCCTGACCCCCGTCTGATACCTGCCTGGTCATAGTGGAGACTCCCTGACCCCTGTCTGATACCTGCCTGGTCATAGTGGAGACTCCCTGACCCCTGTCTGACCCCTGTCTGATACCTGCCAGGTCATAGTGGAGACTCCCTGACCCCCGTCTGATACCTGCCTGGTCATAGTGGAGACTCCCTGACCCCTGTCTGATACCTGCCTGGTCATAGTGGAGACTCCCTGATCCCTGTCTGATACCTGCCCGGTCATAGTGGAGACTCCCTGACCCCTGTCTGATACCTGCCTGGTCATAGTGGAGACTCCCTGACCCCTGTCTGATACCTGCCTGGTCATAGTGAGACACCCTGACCCCTGTCTGATACCTGCCTGGTCATAGTGGAGACTCCCTGACCCCCGTCTGATACCTGTCTGATACCTGCCTGGTCATAGTGGAGACTCCCTGACCCCTGTCTGATACCTGCCTGGTCATAGTGAGACTCCCTGACCCCTGTCTGATACCTGCCTGGTCATAGTGGAGACACCCTGACCCCTGTCTGATACCTGCCTGGTCATAGTGGAGACTCCCTGACCCCTGTCTGATACCTGTCTGATACCTGCCTGGTCATAGTGGAGACTCCCTGACCCCTGTCTGATACCTGTCTGATACCTGCCTGGTCATAGTGGAGACTCCCTGACCCCTGTCTGATACCTGCCTGGTCATAGTGAGACTCCCTGACCCCTGTCTGATACCTGTCTGATACCTGCCTGGTCATAGTGAGAATCCCTGACCCCTGTCTGATACCTGCCTGGTCATAGTGGGGACTCCCTGATCCCTGTCTGATACCTGCCTGGTCATAGTGGAGACTCCCTGATCCCTGTCTGATACCTGCCTGGCATATTGGAGACTCCCTGACCCCTGTCTGATACCTGCCTGGTCATAGTGAGACTCCCTGACCCCTGTCTGATACCTGCCTGGTCATAGTGAGACTCCCTGACCTCTGTCTGATACCTGCCTGGCATAGTGGAGACTCCCTGACCCCTGTCTGATACCTGCCTGGTCATAGTGAAACTCCCTGACCCCTGTCTGATACCTGCCTGGTCATAGTGGAGACTCCCTGATCCCTGTCTGATACCTGCCTGGTCATAGTGAGACTCCCTGACCCCTGTTTGATACCTGCCTGGTCATAGTGAGACTCCCTGACCTCTGTCTGATACCTGCCTGGCATAGTGGGGACTCCCTGACCTCTGTCTGATACCTGCCTGGTCATAGTGAGACTCCCTGACCCCTGTCTGATACCTGCCTGGTCATAGTGGAGACTCCCTGACCCCTGTCTGATACCTGCCTGGTCATAGTGAGACTCCCTGACCCCTGTCTGATACCTGCCTGGTCATAGTGAGACTCCCTGACCCCTGTCTGATACCTGCCTGGTCATAGTGAGACTCCCTGACCTCTGTCTGATACCTGCCTGGTCATAGTGAGACTCCCTGACCCCTGTCTGATACCTGCCTGGTCATAGTGAGACTCCCTGACCTCTGTCTGATACCTGCCTGGCATAGTGGAGACTCCCTGACCCCTGTCTGATACCTGCCTGGTCATAGTGAGACTCCCTGACCCCTGTCTGATACCTGCCTGGTCATAGTGGAGACTCCCTGACCTCTGTCTGATACCTGCCTGGTCATAGTGGAGACTCCCTGACCCCTGTCTGATACCTGCCTGGTCATAGTGAGACTCCCTGACCCCTGTCTGATACCTGCCTGGTCATAGTGAGACTCCCTGACCTCTGTCTGACCCCTGTCTGATACCTGCCTGGTCATAGTGGAGACTCCCTGACCCCTGTCTGATACCTGCCTGGTCATAGTGAGACTCCCTGACCTCTGTCTGATACCTGCCTGGCATAGTGGAGACTCCCTGACCCCTGTCTGATACCTGCCTGGTCATAGTGAGACTCCCTGACCCCTGTCTGATACCTGCCTGGTCATAGTGGAGACTCCCTGACCTCTGTCTGATACCTGCCTGGTCATAGTGGAGACTCCCTGACCCCTGTCTGATACCTGCCTGGTCATAGTGAGACTCCCTGACCCCTGTCTGATACCTGCCTGGTCATAGTGAGACTCCCTGACCTCTGTCTGACCCCTGTCTGATACCTGCCTGGTCATAGTGAGACTCCCTGACCCCCGTCTGATACCTGCCTGGTCATAGTGAGACTCCCTGACCCCTGTCTGATACCTGCCTGGTCATAGTGGAGACTCCCTGACCCCTGTCTGATACCTGCCTGGTCATAGTGAGACTCCCTGACCCCTGTCTGATACCTGCCAGGTCATAGTGAGACTCCCTGACCCCTGTCTGATACCTGCCTGGTCATAGTGGAGACTCCCTGACCCCTGTCTGATACCTGCCAGGTCATAGTGGAGACTCCCTGATCCCTGTCTGATACCAGCCTAGTCATAGTGAGACTCCCTGACCCCTGTCTGATACCTGCCAGGTCATAGTGGAGACTCCCTGATCCCTGTCTGATACCTGCCAGGTCATAGTGAGACTCCCTGACCCCTGTCTGATACCTGCCTGGTCATAGTGGAGACTCCCTGACCCCTGTCTGATACCTGCCTGGTCATAGTGAGACTCCCTGACCCCTGTCTGATACCTGCCTGGTCATAGTGGAGACTCCCTGACCCCTGTCTGACCCATGTATGATACCTGCCTGGTCATAGTGAGACTCCCTGACCTCTGTCTGACCCCTGTCTGATACCTGCCTGGTCATAGTGGAGACTCCCTGACCCCTGTCTGATACCTGCCTGGTCATAGTGAGACTCCCTGACCCCTGTCTGATACCTGCCTGGTCATAGTGGAGACTCCCTGACCCCTGTCTGACCCATGTATGATACCTGCCTGGTCATAGTGGGGACTCCCTGACCCCTGTCTGATACCTGCCTGATACCTGCCTGGTCATAGTGGAGACTCCCTGATCCCTGTCTGATACCTGTCTGGTCATAATGGAGACTCCCTGTCCCCTGTCTGATACCTGCCTGGTCATAGTGGGGACTCCCTGACCCCTGTCTGATACCTGCCTGGTCATAGTGGAGACTCCCTGACCCCTGTCTGATACCTGCCTGGTCATAGTGGAGACTCCCTGACCCCTGTCTGATACCTGTCTGATACCTGCCTAGTTATAGTGGAGACTCCCTGACCCCTGTCTGATACCTGCCTGGTCATAGTGGAGACTCCCTGACCCCTGTCTGATACCTGCCTGGTCATAGTGGGGACTCCCTGACCCCTGTCTGATACCTGCCTGGTCATAGTGGGGACTCCCTGACCCCTGTCTGATACCTGCCTGGTCATAGTGGAGACTCCCTGACCCCTGTCTGATACCTGCCTGGTCATAGTGGAGACTCCCTGACCCCTGTCTGATACCTGTCTGATACCTGCCTGGTCATAGTGGAGACTCCCTGACCCCTGTCTGATACCTGCCTGGTCATAGTGGGGACTCCCTGACCCCTGTCTGATACCTGCCTGGTTATAATGGAGACTCCCTGACCCCTGTCTGATACCTGCCTGGTCATAGTGGGGACTCCCTGACCCCTGTCTGATACCTGCCTGGTCATAGTGAGACTCCCTGACCCCTGTCTGACCCCTGTCTGATACCTGCCTGGTCATAGTGGGGACTCCCTGACCCCTGTCTGATACCTGCCTGGTCATAATGGACACTCCCTGACCCCTGTCTGACCCCTGTCTGATACCTGCCTGGTCATAGTGGAGACTCCCTGACCCCTGTCTGATACCTGCCTGGTCATAGATTGGACTCCATTGGTCAACCTCTGCCACCGATAGATTTGTTAGACCACTGACAGATAAAACAGTGCTTTTCATGGGATATTGGCCAATTGGAGCTAGACATGCAGAAACATACCAACCAATTTTTTTACCTTTAGAAATAAATAGGTTTTTTTTTGGTTGGTCAAAGGTCATCTTTTTGCTTCATTTGTCAGCAAACTTTAAGTAACAAAATAAGTAATTGATTACACTGTTTATTATCTCGATATAGCTAAGATCAACAACAAAAAAGAGAGCAAGGTCTTTTATATGACAATGAAACATACAAAATGATCAGTCTATTATGGTTACATATATATATGAGGTGCATAATAGTTCCTGATAGGCCCAGAAACACTGTACATCAATCATGATCATGATAGTATTGAACCACCTTTTTCTGATTAGGATTTTTGAGAAATTGTGATTGCATCTCAAAGTTTTAGGCAAGAATAGATCTGAAATCAAGAATAATTAGTGATTCATATTTTGCTTAAAACCCCCTTTATTAAATGTAAAAGGTAATCAACGGTTTTATGATGAGTGTCAAGCAATGAGGTCCTCAATATATTTCCTTAGTTGTGGACCAATCATTTCAATGAGGTGTCCAAAATTAAGGTAAGAAATTGATGTAATTATAATTTCAGGTGATTTTAATGCGTTGACAAGGAAATGTTATGTATAATGTTTCCATTTCTATAAGTATGAATCTCTTACATTTAGAGATGAGCCCTAAGTGTTGGTGTGTTTTTGTATAACTAGTGAGGTAAAAAGAAAATTCAATCAATATACTGAGTTTCATATGATATAACAGCCCCTCAGAATAACACTCTACGTTCGTCCTACTATGAAATGGCTATTACCTAATATTGTTCTTCCTACTATGACACTTAATTACCCAAAACTGTGATTGTCATAAGTTATGACATATTGTAAGGCTTTGTGATGTCTTGTGTTAGTCCTGTACTTAGTACAATGTTCAATAACAACTAAGTACTGATGAATGGAAGATCACCATTTTATGAAGAATATACCTTCAAAAACCACTTCCCGAGACCAAAAACAAAAATTACTGTCCATAGAATTGGAAAATGAAAATGGAAACTATGTGGGGAGAAAACTTGTTTAGGTAACACAGCTCTTTGTAACATGATTATTTTGCTACCAGATAACATTTAGAAACACAAGTTTTTATCAGTTTAGGAATATTTGGATATATCTAATAGTAAATGCCCCAAAATCAGAAGATTTGGAGGAGTGGCGTATCAGGAGATCCCTGTAAATTTTGATAGTAGCATATTGGTCTGTATCATAGTGCTCAGACAGATTCTGAAGCGTGGAGGGTAGGCGGTGACGGATCCCCGTTGAGTGAGGTCGATCCCTGGTCCTGCCCGTCCTTTTATGGTCTGGTATCAATGCCCTTTGGTGTCAGGTCCCGGAGTTGCTGGTCCCTGGTCCATGAGCGTTGGGGTCCCCTGGTGAGATTTTACTGGACTACTATTTTATATGTCCATAAAGCCTAGACTTTATGATCCACATATAACATCCCATTATATTATATTTTAGACAATCAATTTTAGAATATAACTGTGGCAGATTTATAGACACTGATAGGCCATAAAAGAAATCTGGAGGCCTATAATTAATGGTATTCTGTACAAGGTTCTCACAATACTCTATGGGAGAAGAATTCCTAATGAACTAGGCTTAGAGCCTTGAGAATCCACTGGCCTACCTCCTATGCTAAACATGTACATCAATGCAACCCAAAGATTCCTATAATCTCATTGATCCCACCTAGCGGGAATACTTGGTGCCCTAGTGGCTTTATTTGGACTGGAATATAGAATACCACTTAGAGAGTGTGAGATCTTATGAGAGGGGTGATCTTGGTTCATATCTGTATTGCCTGTATTCTAAGATATGATATACTCTCTTGAATCAATTGTACATATGTTATTATATCTTATATGCGAATGGCATCAACACAGCAAATTTATAAGAGAGGACATTATAACATTGAATTCCAGTATAGATAAAATTTTCAGCAAAAAGGAACAACAAAAAATATGCAGGAAAATATTGTTTATTGAAGTTTAAAAATCTTGAAAACTCGACATCCACTTGGCTTGCATCATCCGAAACTGAATAAAACAAAATAAAAAGAGGAATAGATTAAAATAAAATTCAGTTCAAATTGTTCCTTTACAGTCAATTTGTAATAGGGTATGCAAAAGTATATTTGTAATATGCTTTTCCGAAGTTGATGAAATAAATCATATAAAACAATATTGTCAAACATATTTTGTTCAAATTAAAAGAGATATTTTATAATACAGATCTAATACAACACATATAAAAAAAGTTGTTATACAAATATTTTGTTCAATATTAGCCATACATAAAGCACTCAATATTTGTATACTTCAATGAAACAAAATGTACAATATGAAAGAAATCATATTTATAAAACATTTGTACGGGAAATAATTTACCCTAAATCTTCAAGGATCTATTGGCCTAGTGTGTTGACTCCACACAGCTGGTGAAGGTTGTAGCTGTGGCCATGCTTGAAGGAATCGTGGCTCGGGTTTACAGTTCCCTTAGGGCACTGGAAGCGATGCATGCGTCCATACACACAAACAACAAATGAGTTCTCATCATCTGCTAAGTAGAGGCCATGGTCATGGGCTGCGTCACAGTGACCTGAGGAAAAAGATGCACAATTGTAAGACAAAGATCAAGAAATGTATTTGGGGTCGGTCCATCTAATGTGATAAACCTATGTGTATTAATCTCTATTGGTAAGTTGTAAAGGGTAAAAAAAATAGGTGTTACCAAAATGTTGATCATATATATGTGGTCTTACTGTTTTAAAAAGGTTATTATATGTTAATGACAGCTTGTCAGTCTATATACCCTTATATAAAAAAAGTCTCTTCTGATAGAGACAAAATTTTTTGAATTATTTCGGGTACAGAATATAGATATTACAAAATGGATATTAAATCTAAAAAACAATTATGAATTTTGAATATATACTAGTTATGCGTAATTGAATATCTGTAAATTATTTCAATCAATGACAGTGATTCATAAAATACATAAAACTCACATTCTAGTTGAAAATATGAGAAAAAGGCATTGAATTGTTTCTTTTCTATTTTCAATTTTGTCTTGAATATTGATATGAACAATTATTATCATGTTGATGAAGGCATCTAAAGCAAAAATGATTGCAATAATTACTTGCATGATTTCATTACCACTCTGCTGATACAACACATAATGATGCAGTTACCTTTGTATGCCCCGAGGAAGTGAAACTGCCCCTGACCAAGGTGAACGGGGAAGCCCGGATAAGCCCGATAATCATACTCGTGGTTGTGTCCATAGCCTGCAAAGTTGTATCCAAACAGGTTACCGGGGTAGTATCCATGGTAATATCCATGATAATTGAGGTAAGGCTGGTCCACAAAGTTAGTGTAGGTTTTCGGGGAGACTGGTAGAACCTCGGGTTGCGGAGCAGGCGTGTCGGCCGGGCCGTAGTTGGCATAGGGATGTTCCGCACCATACTTGCCTTCATTCTTATGCTCAAAAGGATAGCCCTCATAATGAGCTGAGGCCAGGGCACTGAGGCCCAGCAGAAGTACAAGTACAGCTTCCATTGTGTAGATGTCAAACTTGAGCACCACTCAAATGAATCGAAGAGAGATGACTGAAGTTGGAATCAATGGAGTTTCCTTTTATAGGACTGACCGTGGAATGACCACCTGTGGAACCACCTGTGGTATGTTTTATTTTTCTGCGTGGTGCCTGTGGTGTCTGGCTACAATTGCAGCATCTGTTGTTTTTACTTTGTATCAGTGCCAATAATAGAATTAAAATACCAAAGCACAATTCATCAGCATTAGACAGGCCCACAGGAAGGAGTTTGATTATGATAGAGGTAAGGGAAACAGGTAGGAAATAATGAAATTTTCCAACACCTCAAGGTAGATAAGTCAATGATATTACACAAATATAGAATCACCATGATTTGCCCAACTCAAAGGCAGTATATTTAATCTTTCTTAATTATAGTTAACTTAGTTATAAAACAGCATCACGCTCATGTGTGTTGGATTTTCTTTTTATTTCAGGGAAAATGTTTTACGACAGACATATTCGTAACCAAGCCGTTATTGGTTTACAGAGCCGTTTGCACAAAGCCATCATTTGCTGTATTTGATATCCATCGTTTGAAATAAATCAAACCCAAGATTTGACATATTATTAGGGTATCTAATTTGGTATAGCATTGTATATATACAAACAAATATATTAGATATCTGATTAAAGAGTGTATTCTCCATATCAAATAATTCTAAATTCCGTATGCCATGGCTTTAAAATCTGGAATAAAAGGATCTGAATCTGAATCTCCCTCCCTGCCTTCCACCTCTCTACTGACCTCCATCCCTTCCTCCCACCCTTTATCCCTCCCTCCCTACTGAATCTTCTCCCTTCCTTCCTCCCTCTTTCCCTCCTTTCCTCCCTCCCTCCCTCCCTCCCTCCTACTTTTTATTTTTAGTTTTCCGTTCGGACCCTCTTAGTCAGCAGTGAGCACAGACCGGATCATTTTGTTGTTATACAAGTGAGTTAAACATATCATATTTTTCATAGCCATTTACTGACCTTCCTCCCTCCCTCCCTCCCTCCTTTTCTCCCTCCCTCCCTCCCTCCCTCTCTCCCTCCCTCCCTTCTTCCCTCCCTCTCTCATCCTCCCTTCCTCCTTCCTTCCCTCCCTCCCTCCTTTTCTCCTTCCCTCCCTCCTTCCCTCTCTCCCTACCTCCCTCCTTTCCTTCCTCCCTCCCTTCCTCCCTCTCTCCCTCCCTACCTCCCTCCCTTCCTTCGTCCCTCCCTCCCTCTCTCCCTCCTTCTTTCCCTTCTTCCCTCCCTTCCTACTGACATCCCTCCCACCCTCTCTCCCTCTCTCTCCCTCCCTACCTACCTTAGCAGGTGACATTGTTTTTTGTGAGTTTCAGGTGACTTTTTTCAAGGCTTTATTCTGCAAACCAATCAACACTATAAGCATACACTGTGCAACAAGCACACTGTGTACTGTCTATATCTTTATCCAAAATAATGATTGGAGAAGAAAGAAGGGGGACAATGTTGGCATCCCAGCCCTTAAGATGAGGTTGACAAGGCAGTTGATCTAAGCTCCTGTACATAATTAAACATTTTGTCTAAATATCTCAACTTGATATTGTGAGAACATTTGTGAGTCTTGTTCAGACGACACGACAGAATCAACTCTGCCGTGCCATCTGTCACTGACGCCACCTGGTGGAGTGATGGAGGGTTTCCATGACAACAGGACGGCGTGAGCTTGTACCTGGCCAGCTGTGTGCTTGTCTCTCATAGATCTGGCTGGTTACCAGCGTACCAGGCCTACACAGACCACTCCAGGGGCCCGTTTAATAATATCTTTAAGGGTCTAACAGAGCAAGGCTCCCATTTGCCAGTTCCCTCTGCCTGATGGGAGAAAGGAACTTCATGATTGGCTGTTCTAATTTTAGCACCAACTCAAAGCTGAGAATACCACAATTCTGGTTAATCATTATAACTCTCCAAGCTGATTTATTTGGTACATGCCAAGTAAAAGCTAATATATGACCTATGCTTGAAGAGTAACACACTGGTTACTGACACAAACAAACTGACAAATCACTCAGGGTAGCTGAATACCAGCAGAGGCAGGAATCCCTGACTCAAAATGCCACCCCATAACAGTCTAAGTTTGAGCCTGTGCGCTCTGGCCCTGGCGAAAACAGACTGTACTAGAGTCTACTTTTCTGTATGCCATGGAGACCCAGGGATGATGTTGAACTTTATTTAACACTTATGGACGACCTTATGGAAGACTAATACTGTCTTAGCAAACAGACTTCGATATCACCAAATGATAATCCTTGTATAAAGTACGGATAGAGGTTTTCATCTATGAGTCTAGATTATTCAACAGGCTCCTGCCTTGTCTCGACCCGCTATAATATAGACTTGTATTTTAAAGACCAATGCTGGTAGATGGGCGATTTCTAAATTCTATTGAGTTTTGCAAATAACTCAGTATAATATAAGTTCCATATATCAGCAATTAGAAATTGCCACAAAAATTGCATGTCACCATGCTAACTTCTATGGGAGGGCCATCTGAAAATGTAAGTTCTTAACAATTGTTGTCTATGGGAAACTGCAGTATTTTCACTTTCTGGCTAAATGACACTGATGTTCTTTTGCTATCTTAAAAATAATTCTGGATTATGATAGTTGGGATTATGTACAAATGAAAAATGCTAAAAAAAATGCCATGCCACAATGCTAATTTCTATGGGAAGGCCATCTGAAGAAGGTAAGTGCTTATCTATTGGTGTCTATGGGCAACTGCTACATTTTCATGAAACCAGATGGCAGCACCAGTGTTAATTGGGTAGAACCAGGGGGCGTTTGGATACCTGCCCACATTTGTCTTTAAATGTGTTATGCTCATACACTCAGTCATTCCATGCAGGTTGTTTGTTTGGCTGCAGGCATTGCGTAACCAATTAGATAAGGTGCGACACCGGCCTGTGGAAAAAGGTCTCTGCTACATCCTGACTTTTCACATCGGAAAAATGATAAATTCTGATATTTAGCATGAGTGTGAGTGACTCTGCAGTGACACTCACACTCACTTGTTAACCAAGTCCATTGCACATCTACCGATTTCAGAACATCGATGTTCCTTTGTCGGCAACAAAGGAATGACACTTTGTCTCAGGAGAGGCATCCTAATGGAGTCAGCCCTAGTTGGTAGATGTGGGGCAGCTAGGCAAGAGTCAGCCAATGATAAGTGAACCCACCCACCTGCCCACAGCCAAAGCCTTGGGCAGTAATTTTTCCAAGCCTCACCTCGTAATTTAAATTTCTCTCACCGGAACATAGTTTCCCTATTCCTATATACCTTCAATTAACATTATTTACTCACCCATCATCAAATCCAAAGGCAGATCCAACCTTATCTAGTAACTTGACAACTTTGGATAGCATACAGCAACCTTAGGTAGTATACATAAGTTACTCCACCCCCAGAACGTGGTGTAAGCATAGAGTGTATGGCCATAGGTATATAGGAATATGGTTAAATACTTATTAAGCTTGCTAGCTCCTTACATCCAGTGTTTAATTCACTATTGAACTCTTACTAGCTTCCAGAATAAATGGATTTTGTCTTACTTTCAATCTAACCTAATCTTATAAGTTGACTAATCATTTCCTACGGTTTCATAATTCAGAAACAGAGTTTCACTTGCGATGTTGGAGCTGATGGTGCAGCGTTACTGCACACACTATCTGATGTACACAGTGTTTCTTTAATATTTAATTAACTCCACGGAGCTGTTTCAAAAGTCGGGAGGGTGCTAAACGAGAGTACTCACCGCCAAAGCGAGAGCTAACAATGGCACTTGAAGCGTCGCTGTCGAGGTGTAGGTGTTGCTCGTCATTGGGTATTAGTACCGGTTTTGCTGCCGCTTTGATTCAAAGTGCCGCTCACTGTTGCCGGCCTCTGGCTTTGAAATGCGACTGGCGCTGGCGAGACTTCACTTGACTTTTGAAACAGCTCCCTTGTTCCAATGATATTTACTTGCTGAGAGCTTGATACAGAATATCGAACTCTCAAAATCAACTTTCTATTGTCCTAGCCACTAAGTAATTCATACCGTTTCAGTCCTAATAAACTATGAGTTTGAGTACTAAATAATAATCCATTGTTCAGTTCAAAATCCCTGAAAAAGTTTTAGTCATTTTCCATCGTTACTTCAAAAATGGTTGTTCTTAAATCACTTCAGTGTCCAACTCCTATGGTAGGGAGATTATTCCATATTTTCTCTCCGTGAGAATCAGTCTAACACTGCGCGAAAACCACCAGTTTATATATGTATACACCCGGCGTATATAGGTATGATTTTGCGCATACACGGTCGTTCTATTTTCCTTTGTGTATGCACCTCTTCTATAGACGTATAAAATGTATACGACCCGCGTATACATGTCCCCCACACGATATTTCTCTTTATATACGCTTTGCGAAAAAAACAGCCATTACGCTGACGTATATATATAGAAGAGGAAATATGTCATTCCTATATAACCATTATCGAACTAACTAGAGTTACATACCGCTGCTGGGGGGTGCATTAAAGGTTCACGTTTTCGTCCCGCTCTCATGTTTTCGTCCCGCTCTGACGTTTCGCTCTACGAAAATTTAGCTAATGCAGTTACTCGATAAGGGTGGCCATTTTTCGGGAGCTATCGCAGGAAAAGAGATAATCATTTTTATCGATATTTGGAGGTATATAGGAATAGGGAAACCAAGTACCGGTAATCAAAAGTCAAAGTTACTCGGTAAGGCTCGGAAAAATTACTACCCGCGGCCAAGGCCTTTGGCAGTAATTTTTCCAAGCCTTACCTCGTAACTTTGAACTTTACCTCGTAACTTTGAACTTTTGCTCACCGGAACATAGTTTCCCTCTAATATGCAGCCGATACATGCACTTACGTGATGGCTTATACATGAATAAACTGGTGGTTTTCGTGCAGTGTAAAGGGCCGATTCCACCAACAGGATGGATTTGCCGAGGTATATTTTTGTATGTCTTTTAGTGTCTTACTGTGTCGCAATGTGTCGTACCTCACTTGTCTCAAAACGTAGGCGAGTGTCGGGTGTATATTCTGATGCTCCACCACCGCGACACCTCAAGACACATCGCGACAAATACGCACGCGATGATTCAATCCTAGCCCGATCTAGCAAGACAACCAAATCGGGCCAAATCTTGCTACATCTGTGTGTAGGTGGAATCGGGCCTTAACCCTTTCTGTCAGGACAATGCCATATGGAATTCCCCTGGCCATGGCAGGACAATGCCATATGGCATTCCCCTAGCCGTGGCAGGACAATGCCATATGGCATTCCCGTATGGAATGGCTCAGCAATGCTATATTTTTTCCTTTGTAACTTTTTGAAAAATTATCGGAGAATTATGAAAATTATATGACATACCAGCCTAAGTGTTGCCAGTAAGTCATCAAAATATCGGAAAGTTCTGATAGAAAATACAGATTTACTGGGATTTCTAAGTTCGTTATTTCATCTAATAACATTGACTACAAAAGTGGGCCTTACAAAAGCCACATTTTTTTTTTTTTTTTAATAGATTTTATTATACGAAAAGAGAGTTCACATCAATACCGTCGTGATCTTCCACTCAGATCCGTCACAAACTTACACAGACAATACAATAGCACAAAGACAGTTACACAATTCTGGCCGCTTCATGGCTGGGAGTACAAGCATTTAGTTATCACAAGATATTTATGCAAGTAATCAGAAATTAGTTTGTTACTATATAATAATAAAACAGTAAATATCAATACTCCGACCATAAATGAATGAGAATACAGACATAGTGACTTTACATATAAAGAGATTTAACACAGAAACAACGAACGACTGATACGGTAGGGGAGAGGAAGCACCTGAAACTAAAACGATTGGTACGGGATGCCAGTTTGTAGGATTTTGCCTACATGTAGGATTTTCATTTTAGCCTCAGAGTGATGAAAAGTTCAAGAAATTGTATGTTTTGAGAACAAAATAGACTCCAGGTTCCCTGAAATCTAGATCTTGGAAAAACTTGTTCTGTAATCTTTCAAAATTCCGAATTTAGCTACCCCGAGTACACTCAGTTAGAGGCCCTATAGATCCCAGTGCTCCAACCTAGAGCTGTAGGATGGTAGGATTCCTGTAGGAAATGCTCCTACGGATAAGGGCAAACTTGAATACTGACTTCTGATTGGCTTAAAATATATGCCCAAGAATCTGCTAGGAGAGTGATGGGGATTCCCCATACACCATTTGCGTTTTAGGTGATACATAGACTGGCCTCAGTCCCCATGTAGGAATTTTTTCTGACCCCAACTAGCATCCCTGATTGGTACGGGTATGAGTAAGGAGCATTTGGTTCTGGTACCTGCTGTAGTATGGGTACATGGTGAATGATGTGTGGCTCTTGAAGGGTTAAGGCCCATGGAGCAGTCTTTTCCACACACACACACACACCTAGCAGGACGACTCTTCTCCAGGTGGAATATTATGGAGAAACCAAACAAGAGTCAGTCGTGTTGTTGTTTATTGCACGACGGCAAGATCGCGTATTACTGCGCGAGGTGAAGCCGAGAGCAGTAATATGTGATCTTGCCGGAGTGCGATGAACAATAACACGACTTACTCGAGTTTGGTTTAGAATTTATCCTACCCCGCCCGACTAAATTACTTCTACATTAACAGATGACGTCATTTGTCAAGTGTATCCCACTAGAGCGATAATTTTCATTTTTCTGAACTCCAGACCGAATACAGTGACCCAATGCTAAGCCTATGGAATTTTTTATTAGGGGTAGGATAAGGCCTCCAGTGCCCACAGGAGCGTTGGTAATGGTCCTCACACAGCAAATACCACTCACACAGCTGAGTTCCTACCAGATGGTGCTTTCTTACTCTCCAGTACTCATCGCACAACTCACAAATATACTTGAATATCAACCAATACGCTAGATGCTCCCGTATCACATGAATAACCATACCATATACATGTTTTTGATTGTTGTAAATCAGAAACAATCTTTGTGCTGCTAACCGGCAGACAGCAAGTTACAAAACCTGCCAATCCCGGACTGCCAGGTAATTTTTTTGTGCTTCTTCTTTTTCAAATTAAAAAAATATATATATTGTGTTCCATAAGGGGGGGGGGGGGGCTAAAGCCCCAAAAATCAACTGCCCTTAGTTAAGGCTCATACCAATATATGTCTTGTATCTTGTTGGTGTAATACTACTCAACTACATTATCCTACCCCGCAATAAATCTCCATAGACTTAACATTGTGTGACTATGCCACAGTTATGCCATATGATATTTATATGCCACGGATGACATGCAATTAAAAACACGTGACGGGGTAGGATAAAATCTAAACGTCACTCAATCTCATATATGATTGTTTACATGGCGTTCATTGTCTTCTGCTGCAGATATCACTCAGCTCCGCTTCGTGCTATCCTTCCGCAAGGACAACTCGTGCCATATAAACAATCATATGAAATTTCGTGACGTTTCTTGATAATATCTTGTATCTTGTTGGTGTAATACTACTCAAATACATTAGTGTATACCCAAGGGTATCAATAAAGTATCTGAGAAAAAATATTGCATCATTATCTTCTTTTTCTTTTCTTTTTTTTTCCCTTTTTTTTTATGAGCTTAGCTCCCTTTATTAAGGCATATAGAAAATTACATATCTTCTTTCAGTATCATGAGTCAGTTATTCATCTCAGTCGTAACCCAAAACATCATTATCAATAATGTTCTTAGAAAGTACTTAAACTAGCTTCAGCTTGGCTAACAATTCTTGTAATCAGGGGAATATCTCCATCACACTTCTCATCTTATATATCCTTGTTCATTTCAGCTATTAACTTCAATAGAACACATAAAACTAGATTAAACGATAGAGAACCGGATAGTATTTCCAATGTTATCAAGGATGCCACAAGGCTCGGTCCTTGGACCACTAATGTTTATCTTATTTATAGATGATATCATAACTGAACTGAACCATAGTAGAGCAATATTATATGCTGATGATTATTTAGCAGGTGATGACCAAAATTAAAAAGTTAGAAAAATTGAGTATGATCTTACTCAAATTGATAACTGGATAAAAGGAAATCGTATGGCTGTAAATCATAAAAAGTCCAAATTAAGCTGGTTTACCATAAAAGCTTCAGTGAATATAGACGAAGGCGTTAGACGAAGCTGTGAAAATGGGAGGAGATATGCTAGAAGTGGTTAGAAAACATAAAAACCAAGGTATTATTTTATATGATAAACTAAAATTTGATGTACAATTTGATGAAATATGCTGCGATTATCTTATGAAATTGTCCAAATTTAGAACAGGTATTTACTAAATCAAAAGAGCAGACTAAAGATATTCAAACAAATGCTGATACCGCAGTTAGAATATGCTGATCTAATATATTGTTAAAAATGTATAGTTTTATGTGAGTCATTACCCACATACACACCTGTGTGCCCTGTGTACGTTTTCGTTTGATGTATTGTGTGCCTGTGGTAGGCATAGCCTGCTCATATCCCTGTACAAACCTTGGACCCTAGCTATTGAAGATCAATATCGTGGAGCATTGAATATCAACAAAAAGGTTGATAAATATTTTCTAAAATGAAAAAAAATTATTTACAATTACTCAAATGTATCAAATGGAGGTTTGAAAAAGGAGAATCCACCCACATCCTGAATTATAAAAGCGTATGTGACAATTTTCCATATACCATCAGAAGCTTTTTCATTAATCAAGTTGTTTACTACTCCAAATATCTTGTCAACCACAACCTTTGTTTGTCATGGGTGGCAAGCTATGTAGATATATAGTTTAAAATACAGCATAAACAGCTGCTGGTAATCACACACTAGAGTTAAAAACCTTCATTTCAACTCGATATAGCAGCAAAATGGTGCTAAAGGTGGCTGTGATCGGGGCGGGAATAGCTGGACTTGCCAGCTTGCGACAACTCGCCACCAATCCAGCCATGTTTGAAGTGGTAGCCTTTGAGCAGACATCTGTTGTCGGTGGTTTGTGGGTCTACAATAAGGAGACGGTGTGTGATGGGAGACCTGTCCATAGCGCCATGTATGCCAATCTCAAGTGAGTATTAAAAAAAAAAAAAAAATTTCATATCACCTTACCACGCAACCCCACAGGGAGGGCAGTAACGGTGTATATACATTTTTTTCAAAAAAGAGTATTACCTTTAGTATTATATATTGCATACAAGTATATGGGACAAAATCATGAAAATTATACAATTGGTTGTTTTAAAGGGAACACAAATTCAGGTTTCAAAATTGATTTTTTTTTAGGTTATTTCCTGACAGAAGAGGGTCTCAAGTATACATTCCTAAAATCCCTGCCATTAATGTAAGATAACATCTGATAAACAATGTTAGTCATTGAAGTGCTTTAGACATCGTTTTCGGACTATTTAAAGAAAAATTGAAGTGTTCTTAGCATCCCATTTTTCTTTTGTCAAAGCAGATAAAAAAAGGGTCAGCTTTATTTAGATATAGGTTTAACATTACCAGTGACTGTAGACTGGAAATATCCAATTAAACCGGTCTCCAGACAAGACTGTGGAATATGATACGCACATTGTTTTATAGGAAATGGCTTGAAATTTGTGATGGTTAATACATTTAAACTTAATTTTTGCCATTTACCATACATATTTATAAATATACAAAAGTTTAGGGTATTTGAGTATGGTTTGGTCTATTGATTTGAACTGTTGTCATGACTAAAGAGAGTATAAATATCATATCATTTCATGTTTTTTTCCTATATAGACACATAAATGAGAAATTTATATATCCATACAAATGATACTGCTGACCCATCTATGGACCACTAAATATGTTGTCTATATTAAAAAACCAGGTCACATTACAGGTTTTATCAACAAATCACTCAGAAGGTGACTACAAGCAGCAAAAAAATGTATGACAGTGAATACGGAAATAGTAATGGTGAATACTGGTCACTCATATGGATTTCTTAAATGTTTAATCCTATTTCAAAGCAGGCAGATGCTTTTGTTTTGATCAAACTCATACTATAATAAGTTAACAGAATTCCCCTTCCAATGAAATTTGCCTGAGTTTGATCAGTTCATGTTTTTACAATGAATTTGTTTCGTACAAAAGGAATTGACTTTGGAACAGCACCACTTTGAACTAATATCTAACCTGAGAGTTACTGTATGGGGGAAATTGTTTTAATGAAATATATATTGTTTTTTTTGTTTTTTTTTGGTAAACATTTCCTTTATTGATGTCAATTTGAAGTACAGATTTACATTTCTGTTTTGTTCCATAGGAACAAGGAGAAAAATTTCTCCAGCTTCATAGACAGGCAATAAAAGAGGCCTTGAGTATCAGCTCAAACAGGAGCTGGTTTTCATTACTCAGGCCTATTGGCCAGATAGGGATAACAGGAATATATTACAGTCAGGAACACACTTCCTCGACGAGATAAAT
Organism: Alentia gelatinosa; assembly: GCA_950022655.1. Classification (NCBI taxonomy): domain Eukaryota; kingdom Metazoa; phylum Annelida; class Polychaeta; order Phyllodocida; family Polynoidae; genus Alentia; species Alentia gelatinosa. The sequence continues at coordinate 57,653,555 of OX465588.1, forward strand.
GATAAGAGCATATATGAAGAAAACTAGTGAGCAATACAAATAGGTTACCCACGTCTATGAGTTGACCTCTCATGTTTTGATTTCTCCATAATTTATTTACAAGTTAACATATGGTCAGTTTTAACCAACATTTGGAGAGTACTATATAACCAACATTTTCTATTATTAAATTGAAAACATTAATGTGATGGTGAATACATGAATGGTGACAGTAAATATGGACTAGACTGGGTTAAGCCCATAAGACAGCGACATTTTCCACAGATTTTCACCGATCCGATCACCGATTATAATCGGGAACAGGAATGTCGCTGTCTTATACCCTGAACGACGCTTCCCGTTCACACCTCTCCACTTTATGGCCTTGTACAGCGACCCGAGAGAGATCAAAGTGAGCCGCCGGGAGCCGAGCCGCGGTGAGCCACGGGGCCACTGGTGTGGATTCATAGAAAATAATTTAAAGTTTTATAACTTCCAGTCCAATTAATATATCGGGAAATGGTTTTCAGATCCATCATCGCCTATATCTCCCCTACAAATCGGTATAAGACACTTGTAAATCGGACTCAGGGAAAGGTAGCATCGCTAGTCAGACGGCCTGCTCAGAATCGGGAACAGTCGGTGAAGTGTGACAAGATTATGGTCGGGCAGTGTCGGTCATTACCCCAAGGCAAGTAAAGCCCGACCCGATTAAAATCGGGTCTGTGAAGTGCGTACAGCGACCCGATTCTGACCGACCCGACGGATACGTCGGGGAAAGGTGTGATCGGGCACAATGGTCAGGTCGCTGTCTTATAGGCTTTACTATACATGAACTTTTTAAAGCTTCAATTTGATTTCAAACTACACCAATGTTCACATGTTCATCACCTGACTTTAAATAGTACTATAAGAAGGCACAAATGTCTCTGGAAGCCTTTTCTCCTTTTTTTTTAAAACTTTATGCACACTAAGAGAAATTTGTTTATATCACCACATTGGAGTTGCCTCACACTAATAGGACTAATATTGAAACATTCAAGATGTAGTTACTACCTTGTCCATCAAGCAGTTAGGCATGCAAAATCAGTTTTTTTGTATCATTATCCTTGGATAATCTGTATTCACCTTCAGGCTTGTGACATTGAATACAATGAAGTTTTCCTATTTCTGTAGATATGACCATGTATACTTTCTCTAAAGTGTGTTAAAATATAACACTCATTGTTTTTCACTAATTGCCTAATTTACTGCCCTCTACTGCCTTCTCGAATTCTACACATATGTATATGCCCAGGTAAGTCTTGCTCAGGTCTACCTGGTTATAAGTTATAATCATCTGTTTACAGAGTTTGCAACAAAGAGACATGAAACCTTCAATTGTACATTTCTTATGCAACAGGCCCATATAAATGTACAATCCTTCAAAACAAAATAGGATCTTTCCTAAACAAGCAAGTTGTACATCATAAACATATTTCAAACATTATATATATTTTTAACTATTTTGTACTGATCTCAATCAACATAACTCCTTTTCTGGCTATGCATCTGTTCATTTCGCCTTATATCTTGTTAATCTTTCTTTTTTTTTTCTTCAATTTATTGGCATTTGAGATGTTTTTTTACAAAGTGAGTACATGTCTGTTAGGTAATTGCCAGCAAAGGATGGCAGCCTGTCAGCAAAGGTCAATCCATTAGCTGGTTTTCATCAGGCGCCATCACTACATAGTGAATAATAAGCATTTTAAAGACTCCTTTACATATATCCATGTATAGAACACACCGTGTCAAGTTACATTTAGTATGGCAGTTGTAAATTTGCTTTTATGAATTTGGTAAAAATACAATTATTAATATTAATTTTTTTCCAGGTATATTCTCGTACATAATAGATTGGTGAGGGATTTTAACATCTTCATGGTCGGTGTATTTCGAATCTTACAGGTCCAATATACCCAAACAACTGATGGAGATTCCTGATTTCCCATTGAAGGAGCCCTTGCCTACCTATTTAACTCATCAGCAGGTGGCCTCATACCTCAATGACTTTGCTGACAATTTCAACATCAGAAAGTATATCAAGGTAAATATCGACTAGATGCTAGTTTGGGTGGTTTAACATCCAATATGTATCATTCCTATATACCCGTTTCCGAAACTTCTATAGTTACATACCGCTGCTGGGGGTGCTGTAATTATAAGTTAAGTAGCGAGGCTGACGTTTTCGTCCCAGGCTGACATTTTCGTCCCGGGCTGACGGTTTTGTCTCGGCCTGACCACGTGACATAAAGAGCAGCGGGATGAAAACTTAGCTATTGCAGTTACTCGATAAGGGTGGCTATTTTTCTGGGGCTATCGCAGGAAAAGAAATAATCATTTTTATCGATATTTGAAGGTATATAGGAATAGGGAAACCAAGTACTGGTAATCAAAAGTCAAAGTTACTCGGTAAGGCTTGGAAAAATTACTGCCCACGGCCAAGGCCTTGGGCAGTAATTTTTCCGAGCCTTACCTCTTAACTTTGAACTTTTGCTCATGGGAACATAGTTTCCCTGTATTACACTTTCTTCACTTCGCTTCAGTTATAAGTATGTTTAGTTGATCCTGTTGAAATCCCAGGATATTCTATTTGGGTGATCCAAACAGTTTACTTTTTGAGATAATGCCTTCCCAAAAAGTTCGCATTTATTCAAGAAGTCAAGAATTTAAGGCAACTTGTTTGATCTGTGTATACTTGTGTTATAATGAATATTGATTTCGCCCCAAAGGTAGATCTATACAGATCCCAACTGCTTGCCTTGCTACTGTTTGCCATTGCTCTCTGGCATCATGACCTTGTGTCTTATCGAAGGGGAAAGGACAGGGGAGTGGAACCTCGAAATATTGTGTCCCTAATTACTCCAAGCATAAATAAGACGAGAGGCGCGACGGCAGTTAGGAATTTTATTTAGGTATAAAATAGGTAGACAGGTAGTACAACCAAGTATACTTTGAACGTGAAGTATAAAGGTATACTAAGAAACCTGTAAAATACATGAGGAGTATAAACACGAGTCCAGATTTTTATCCTGGTCGAAGGACCGGATAAAGGAAATATGGTGTGGGTGGGCGGGTCAAATGTTGTTTGAAGTTCTGCAGCGCGCATGCTGGCGTGACGTCATAGGGATACGTCACGGATAGTAGTGTCGTGTCGCGCCGAGAGGTAGAGCCACCCAGGTTATCCGGTACTGCCGCCGCGCCCTCGCTGACTTATCCTCGTGTACTCGTTCTGAATAAGACGAGAGGCGCGACGGCAGTAAGGAATTTTCTTTAGGTATAAAATAGGTAGACAGGTAGTACAACCAAGTATACTTTGAACGTGAAGTATAAAGGTATACTGAGAAACCTGTAAAATACATGGGGAGTATAAACACGAGTCCAGATTTTTATCCAAACGCCAAGGATAGGGCGTGTGGGACGCGTCTAGAAGCTGGTGGCAGGAGATACGGGGCCGCTGAGGCCGACAAAGCCCATGTCCCGTGAGCACAAATCTGCTCCAGCAGGACTCTGAGGTGAGGAATACAGGTCACTACCACCCGTGCCACAATCCCCCGGTCACAATCTCCCGTCGGCGCAACACCGACTTCGGGTAGCTTTTTTTGCCCGCTTGTACCCTCACACACGCGGCCGCGGCCGGGTACCGACTCTGGGCATATTTTTTCCCGACTTCTACTACTCTGTGCTTGTACCCACAAATGCACAGCATTTACAAGGCAGAAATGGTATACATCTTAACTGAATTGCATTAATGTGGTTATATATATATTATGAATGAAAATAACAATGAAAATGTTTGGAATTTTTTCTATAGGTACTTGCTCAAGGTGGAAGGTTTAAAAACCAATACAACACAGATGCAACATATGTTGCAGATTCCATTTTATTTTCCACAATATGCGTGTAATGTCTTTGCTGCGATATATATTATATATAAACATAAACATAAGACACATTTAATTCATCACATTCCTTACACTATCATATTCCATCCACCATCGGCCAGACTACTACCCACTCACTACTAGGCTTTTACACGGGGCATTGACACCTCCCACATGCCGCACGCGGACAGGTATAGACGGCCGAGCTTCGACGGGGGAGAAAGTGACCGGGTGATTGTGGGGCGGGTGATAGTGACGCGTAACCGAGGTGAATGGCGGTGTGGGCGCCCCCCCTGCGAAAGGAGTGCATCGTGAAAGCACTGGCGTCAGTGAAGCCCGCAGACGAGAGAGCTGAGCGGATGTGGGCGACCAGAACCGCGGGGGTGAGCGCGCGGCCCGAGGCGTCCAGGAGGGCCGGCGCGTCGAGAGGTGCCGGGACAGCTGAAGAGTAGGTATCCCACGCCGATACAGGACATTATCTCACCCCTGGAATAAATGTCCATAGGCTTAACATTGGAAACTCGTTCTCCATGCCCCATCAAGTATTGCAGTCCGTTCTCCATGGTCTATATCCTCTTTGTTACCCATTCGTTTAGTGTGTTCAGGGGTGAGATAAATACAGAAAGCAACTCGTTTTGGTCAAAGAAGTCATTCTGCAACTCGTTTGAAAGCTATTAGATATTCACTCGGCTGTCGCCTTGTTCATATCACACTGCATCAAACTCGTGGAGAACGACAACTTTGACCAAAACTTGTTGGTTTCTTCTTTAGTACCTGGGCCACGTGGGGAATTGTGTGGTGAGTCTAGGCTTATTCTCCCGTTTCTTGTTGTGGTCGTTATCGTGACGAGGATGCGATCGGGGGGCCTCTACACGGGTCATAGCCGTACGCAAGTGTTGGATGGCCCCCTCATTGCCCTCCCCCCCCCCCCCCGTATTCTCCCCTCCGAGACACGAGAGAAGGTTTCCTCGGACCAAAAATGAACCCGCTCCCAGGGATAATCCACAGCGTCCTCGTGAACTTCCCTGAAGTGGAGAACAAGTTTCTGGCGTAATGGAGCTCCTGTAGGTTGGTCTTCTATCATACGAAGGAGCCCCCATAAATACTCCTGGATGGGGAGAGAGCCTAGAGAGGCTTTCTCTTTCTTTGGGCCTCTCAAAACGTACTGATGAGGCTGAATCTTACCTTGTGCACCTAGAACATGTGTCGCTGAATTGATGATGCTGTCAACCTGAGGAGTCGTAGGCTGCGTAGGCCTCAGTATTAGGCCCTGATGCGCATAGGTCCACGGTGAGGCTTGAGACAGGCGTTGATGGAGCACGGCGCACTGCAGGCCTCGGAGCTGTGGAGAAACTATGAAGAGATGGCGATCCGTCCTCGAAAGACTCGTTCCCCGTGGATTCGTTCTTCTGAAGGAGGTTTCTCTTAGATCTTAGAGTTCCGCGAAGATCACGAGCAGAATTGGTGGGCTGGCGGCCTGGACAACGGCCACCAGCGCCATTTTGATCTCTTTGATGTCTGCTCTGAACTCCCCCATCTTCTTTTCGACCCTTTTCTCTAGGGAAGCCTTCGCGGGAGACTTTGGAGCAGTTTTCAAAGTCCCGGCGACCTTCGTTCGTCTTGGTGCCATTCCGGGGCACGCCTTTGCGAAGAGAACCAAAATAAGGCCACAATTCTCTCCCGATAACAAAAAGATCAAATGTTGTTTGAAGTCCTGCGGCGCGCATGCTGGCGTGACGTCATAGGGATACGTCACGGATAGTAGTGTCGTGTCGCGCCGAGAGGTAGAGCCACCCAGGTTATCCTGTACTGCCGCCGCGCCCTCGCTGACTTATCCTCGTGTACTCGTCCTAATTATTTTTCTGTAGGTCTATTCTGTTGTTATGATGGCTTGATGCACTATGCCATCTTTCTTAACATAGTTTTGTGTCTACTGTATTGTTAACTTTATCTTACCCCATGTATTTTGTCCCATAGACAGAAAGAAACTCATTTGGTCAAAGGTCATTAGAACACTATGTGATATTCACTTGGCTGTCACCTTGTTCATATCACTCCACATCAGACTCATGACAGCTTTGACCAAAACCTGTTGGTTTCTTCTTTAATAGTTTACTTATTTTATTACAGTTTAACACACATGTGGAGAAGGTGCGCCCACTAACATCAAATGCCAAAATTCAGTGGGAAATTACGTTTCGTGATCATCATGCATCTGAGACTACAGTGGAGACATTTGATGCCGTCTTTGTGTGTAATGGGTGAGGAAGGTTTTGATTAATAACCACAACTCCAACAAAACAAATCTTACCTGTTCAAATTATGTATACGGCAGTGGTGGTTTTGTCTTACCCAGCTTTCTCCTCGGGCTGACCCAGGAGTATCTGCATCTTTGATTATGTACACTAGTTTTAAGAAGCCATGACAAAATGTAAGCCTATTTTTTAGGCACAGATGGCATTATGAACCCTCTAAAGGCTGGAGAGGCTGGAAGATAGGGCCATTGTTTATCTGACCCTAAGCCATCTTCCAGGGTAAATAAAAACCTAATAAAAAAAAAAAAATCTGTCCACTCATCTGTGTGTGAAACCGTTTCTACAATATGAAACATGGGCTAATCAGGTCAATCACTAACAGAGAATAAAACATAGCCTTACCTTAGATAAAGCGATGAGTGTTATAATGTTCCCTTATCGTGATAATGTATTGTCTGAAATGCAACCATAATCTGAACCAGGCTTACTGTCTTTATACATAAAAAATATGTAGATATATTATTATCAGATACATTGCTCCTCCTACAGCATCAAGATGTATCTGATCGATAATATGACCATGTATTTTGACATTGAAGGACAGTCAACCTGTTTTGTATTGTCATATGTCATATTGTAAAGTCTTGGACCCTACTTGTGTAAGGAGTAGACCTTAAGAAGAGAGAGAAGAACACAAACACAGAGGTACTATACATGTACTACTATGAGTCAAGAACTTAACTGTTTTTGACAGGAATGGGTCTTGGTTTTATACCCTTAGCAGGGGGTTGACATGACAGGCTTGGCATCTGTGAGCTCAGGAGGCCGCGCATGACACTGAACAACTCAAAGTGTCATAGGTAGAGCGACCTGCCCTCATGTGGGCAGACTGGGAACTAAAGCTGAGCAATAATAGGGGAATTATATGCCATTCAAAGTATGGCAGCCATACTGTAAACATCAGGGAGGAGGTTACTAACCAAAATGGCGACTGGTCCAATTCAGTCAATTCGTTCCCTCAATAATTAGGGGTAATTTAGATAATTACTTTCTTCTCATAGAAACCAATATTACATGGCCACGATAGGGATGTATAGACCAGAACTTTACAATATATCCTAAAAATGGCAATATTTTATGTAGTCACCTAGTGATTATATACACTGTATGTTACACTGTGATGTATAACCATAAATAAGACATTGCAGAAGCCAAACCACATGAATTATATAACTCTGACCCTAAACTTGAATAGGTTCCTAAAATTAACTCACCCTTCACATTGACTAATGGTCTAAGCTTTGTGACATAGTCCCCCATTGGGTATCTTTTCTAAAACTTCATTGGGCGTTGAATATGAGTTTTTGCTGTAAAAAGCATGTACATGGGTCTGTCCAACTTTCAGTCACCATTCCTCGCCATTTGTGCCAGACATTATTGGTCAGGAAACATTTACTGGGCAGATCCTGCACAGCTGTGACTACCGTCGTCCAGAACGATTCTCAGGTCTTTGTGTTGTCTGTCTTGGTGGAAATTATTCTGGACAGGATATTTCATTTGACCTGGCACCATATGCCAGTCAGGTGAGTCAATGCGGCACATTAGACAATGATGTATCAAAAGATGTGGCGTATCTGTTTTACAAGTCTGTCTCCTACCACATGCGACCACTGACCACATTAGACAATGATGCTTTGGTTTTGTATTTTGTATGAGATAGCAATTATATATACACAACAATGACTGGTTTTGTATATGAATGTCTGAAATCTCTGAGCAGTTTATGCATTGTAAAATCTGAGCCATTAGCAAAGATATTACATTGTCAATTATAAGGAGATTATTGTCACTCATATACATCACCAATCATTATTCTATGTATTACCCATCAACACAATTGATAACAAGAATTACTCTGTGCCTTAAGTAGGTAAAATGATACAAACCTTTGATTTATGAAGATAAATGAGATCAACACTATCAATTTTATCAACATCAAAGTGACCTTCACGACATCATCTTTTAGTTGACCTCAAAATCCTGAGGCACTTTTAGATTCCGGAGATTCTGGCATGTCTGAATCTCCGGGAGGTGAGTTCCAGGAGCCTTCTACATTTCCTATGGGGACCTCCAAATAGGTGGGTAATAATACTTATTTAATGTATGATTAAGGGGATAAACCATCAACTTGGCTTTCAGAATGTGCTGTCTGGAAGCAGGGTGTACATTCACATACAAATACATACATAGTGTACATACTTAAATGAATCCACATTGGATAGGAATGCATACATAGGCTCTATGATCCTTGTGAATCTGATTTTTACAAAATACTTTTGTTCACAAGGTATACCTGTGCCATAGAAAGGAACGGCTAAGCTACTCAATGCCATCTAATGTGGAACAGAAGATGGGAATCAAAGCCGTTCATGGAAGAACAGTCATATTAGAAGATGGAGAGGAACTTAAAGAAGTGGATGCAATCATTCTCTGCACTGGCTACAATTATAACTTCCCATTCCTGGCCCCAGAGTGTGGTGTTCAGGTGGAAAATGGACGAGTCTTCTCCACTTACAAACACATCATCCATACCAAGTCCCCAACTCTCATGTTCATTGGCATTTGTGAATCTGTCTGCCCATTCCTCAATTTCGAGCGTCAGGTATGCCAATGTCAATTACTTTGCATGGGTCATTTATTCATTTTTTGTAATCATCAATCATAGATGAACATTTTCTATTCAAAGTTGTGATAAACATGTGTTATTTAATCTTGAGACTTCAGATAGTTCATAAAGTGCTCCTTGATCTTCTGAGCACCTTACCAAAGTTAACAATGGTCTGTTAAAGTAAACAGTCACCTAGATCAAGTGAAGTAATGACTATAACTGGTAAAAAATTTACAGTTCAACTGTTTCTTCATTTTCATAGTACTTTCATCCATGAAAAGAGAAGCGTAGCATATTTCCATAGTGGGAAAAGAGAAGCATAGCATATTTCCATAGTGGGAAATTATTTTCTCAAATGATGAAAGACCTCTGAGCTCAAATACACTGTCTATATATTCTCTAAAACAAAGACAAGAAGTTATAAATTTAGTTGCAGTCCATATAGAAACCAACTCTCCCACACTGTTTTGTCGTTCCTCATCTCAGCTAGATGATTATGTGGACCAAGTTCAGACTTTAGCATGTCTGAGCAACAAGGAATTAAGTGTCTGTCCCTATGTTACTGTTACAAAATCTTTTACCTGCAGGCAAGGTTTGCTGTGGCTGTGCTGGATGGAACGGTGAAGCTGCCAACCCTGGAGGAAATGGAGAAGGACATAGAGGAGGACTACCGGTGGCGACTGGCTCGGGGGATACCCTCTCGATCTGCTCACTATTTGTTTAAATGGGAAGAAGCTTATGACAATATGCTAGCAGGGATGGCTGGATTTGAGCCGTTGCCTCCTGTGCTTTACAAGATCTTTATGCATGTAGCTGGCTTGTATAAAATGGATGCCCTGAACTTCAGAGCAAAGACAGTTACCGTGACTGACTCTGAAACCTTCATTATTCACTCAGATGAAGAGCAGTAATATTAAATACTGATGTATATTCTCATAAAACCAATGCATCGATGATGCGTCAAAATAAGATATCAATACTATAGAAACCAATTTAAGTCAAAATGAAGCCTCAGATATTGGGTAACATAGATGTAGAAAAGCTAATTCATGCAAAGACCAGTTGAAATAGAGATTATCTGCTGAGGAAGATATCATGGGAGTGATATGGGACCATTTCATTTGTGGTTTCGACCCTATTTTGGGGGTCTCGTCAGGAGAGGTGCGTTTTTCACCCCTTCATTTAGTTAGAAAGAGTTTAGAGAGTTTTAAGATGTAAGTCCTGGTATGGGTTTTTTCTCCTGTGGGAAAAGGACATGGTCACTGTGCTGCAATGATGGGGCTAACACCAAATTGTTAACATTGTGTTTGTTATTGTAACCATACAATGAGTTTGTACTGTCTGATGTCTACTTTATCTATTTCAAGTTTACTACAATTATATAAGGATGAATAAATATTTTTATTCAATGCTATATGCAAATATGGATTAGGATATAGATAGGATTTTTACTTTATGGTTTAAACATAACATAACATGGAGGGAAATATATGCTCAACATCAAGAACGTTATGAGAAATAATTATACAGTTATTGAAGATTACTGACATGTACCATGTGTTTGAAAGTCAACAATAAAGAAATGTTCTGAAAGAAAATGACCTAGTCTATGTAATGTCAGAAAAGGCAACAAACAAAGTTTGAAATGCAAGAATAAAATATTGTGCTGAAATAAACATTGTTCAGAAAGAAAGTTGGATAAATTGAGAGTTTTATGTATCTATGAGTTTCACATATTAGGGCCTTAAGACACAGCCTGAATCTCAATACAAGAGAGGGTTTTTTGGGTGGGTTTTTGATGTTTCTTTATGCTGTCTAGTGACACAAGTTTTCTCTAGTCCCTGGTGATTTTCTCCCCTTTACCTAACAGATAACAACCAATCTTCTGCCAATCTTCTGACAGCTTCCTAACTTTAATGAAGTGTATCAACCAGCTTTGTAACTTTTATAAAATTTTCAGGTCCTACACAAAGTGTATCACCCTCTAAATGTGACAAAGTCACATGCCTTGATACAGCCTAACTATAAGATGCCTGATGAGTCCGATCCGGATGAAACCTTGGGGCCCCATCCCCCCTCTGTCAAATCTGACAGTGTTCATAACCAGAAATCTGCTTGGTCATTCACCTATTCACTCACTAAAACATGCCCGGAGAATAACCACGATAGTGTGATGTCACTGTCATGAAGGGTGGTTGTAATACTGCAATGTCTCCTGGGAGATCGCATAGCAACGGTTTGGTTCTGACATGTAGACGTCATTTTTAAAGTAGCATCAGTTGTGTATAGAAGTGTATCTGCCTTATATTTTTATCCTCAATACAAGATATGTGATTTAGTGCAACACAAAGGCAATGGCCACACTTGTGAAGTACTCACATCATATGTATTTTTTTTTAATTTTTTTTTTACATCTGTTGTGTGTAGAAGTGTTCCTGCCTCGTATCTATAACTCACATCATATATGTAATTGCTTTTTCCTGGTTTAAAGACAAATACGGGTAGGTATCGCTGCTCCCCCTGTTGCTACTCAGTTTACACTGGTGCTGCCATCTGGTATCATGAAAATGTAGCAGTTTCACATAGACACCAATAGTTAAGCACTTATCTTTTCAGATGGCCTTCCCATAGAAGTTAGCATGGTGACATAGTATTTCTTTAGCATTTCTCATTTGTATATGTTCCCAACTATCAGAATCCAGAATTATTTAAATATAGCAATAGAACATCAGTGTCATCTAGCCACAAAGTCAAAATATTGCATTTTCCCATAGACACCAAAAGTTGGCCCTCCCATAGAAGTTAGTATGTGACATGCCATTTTTTTTTATCATTTTCTATTTACTAATATATGGAACTCATATTATCCGGAGTTATTTGCAAAACTCAATAGAATTTAGAAATCACCCAACTACCCACATTTGTCTTTAAGATGCCTGTTTCAGGGGTGTTATAGTCACATTCGGAGTCACTACAAAAATGACATGGAGTCACCTCTCTAAATGTCACTGTAAAGATATTTAAATATGTAAAGATGACAATCCAGGTTAACAATAAGACAAAATTAAGTCTCAACTTTCACTCTCTCTTCCATCCCCCCCTGTTGCCTTTCCCGTCCCCCCTTTCGTCTAGTCCAGTACTGTCTTGTCTTACTTATTTGTTGATTATTTCCTTACTCCTTCTATGCATGTGCCATTTTTCTTTTTAAGTATACGTCAATTTTCTTCTTCTTTTCTCATAATAACTAATATAAAAAGGAAAAATAAAAGTGCTAGCTAAGATGAAGATTACTCTCAGAGTGAATTTCCACAGCAGAAATTTGCAGCTTTTATTCTCGATGTCCTGAATATGTACCAGATTAACATCGTCTGACAACTTGTGTCTCTCATGACTTGAAAAGTACTTTTGATATGTATGTCAATATGTCGCGTGTTTCTCCTTAAATTTGTTGGCATTCATTTTTGTATGGAACAATTTTCAAGTACAACATGGTGATTTATAAAACAATTCTTTTTTTTTTTTAATAATGTTTATTAGGGAATATTTGTGTTTCACAATCACCGAATTCTGATATAGAGCAGTTCTTCCATTTGGGCCCTTGCCCCTACTCCTCATTCTAATTGTGGGTGTTAAACCGAATGGGCAGTGGCTATCATTTTCGTGTTAGTCTTTGGTGTGACCCGACCGAGGTTTGAACCTATGACCTCCCATGCTCGAGGTGAACACCCCTACCACTTAGCCACCGAGCTTATTCTTGTCTAATAAAAAAAGGCAAAGCTCGTTTAAAAAAAAAGAGAAATGACATGGTAGGTCGAAGGAAACAGTTAATCACATATTAGAAAGGACAAGCACAGGGAGGACAAGACGCTTAGTAATCTGCGAGTGATAGCGAGGTGATTACGTGGAGCCTAGTCCAAGGAGATTACAGTTGCTTTTATCTGAAACCAGTTTATATTGTATTTATTAACCGCCGTTCCTTGCTAATAATTACGATGCTCATCTAAATCTTGATCGATGCGCCTTCTATCGTCGATAAGAAAATATAGTTCATACATAGCCCATTAGGTGGCAGTTAGTATCACTTCGCCATGTTGGTTTCATTCTGTCATCGGAGGATGCATTTTACATTAGAATAGAGGACAAAGCAAGGTAGGAACTTGTTGACGACTGTAATCGGACCGATTATAGACCAATTATAGATTTAGGGGATCCTATCACAGATGAATTTACCAAACCTCAACTGTAAACGCTGTTGATTACGATCTAGTGATCGTAATATTGTCTGCTGCTGTAGCATTGTGGCGACAGTTCTAGTTTCGCTAGCTAGTGCCCCGATTTACGTTTCGGGAACTATTTCCAGTAATCTCCTGATTCTAAAGTCAGGAGATTACAGGCCTCAGTAATCTCCTGGTAGCAAAATACTCACACCCAATGCTATTCCTATGGAGACTCCGTATTAGGTGGTCGATAAATAGGAAAATACAGCGGGGTTGTATGTGTTCCAAATATATACGCATTACAAGTTCAACTTAAGACTTTTCCCTATCATCCACACTATTGGAGTATAATCAGTTTGCTGTTTTTATCCCAGGGCTACTAATTCTAGATAGGAAATTCGGCATTTCTTTCATGTAATCATGAAACACAGCTTTAATAATTCTCCATCTAACACCTCCAGTTTGTATTTGAGTCATAATAAACATATTTCCGCTAATGTAAATTAATAAGAAAAATGAACGGCGATCTTCCAATGTTTCCGTCAAACAGGGACAGACAATGACATACAGTAAGATGTTAATAGCACATACACAACTCTAAGAGAGTACAACAATATACCTTCGTTGGTATTCGCACTTGTTATATGCCTTCTGGCACAGTAGGAAAAAACACCACATAGGTGCATAACTTCTAAAGATATAACACATTCCTAACTGTATGTTTTCGAGTTTTTATGAAGCCACAATACTTGTGTACAGTTGTATCCACCTGTACCTTATTTACTTAAGTCAACTCTTGTGGGTAAGTGTTGAGTTACTGGGATGTAACACTGTACTGGGGTGCCCTCTTGTGGGTAAGTGTTGAGTTACTGGGATGTAACACTGTACTGGGGTGCCCTCTTGTGGGTAAGTGTTGAGTTACTGGGATGTAACACTGTACTGGGGTGCCCTCTTGTGGGTAAGTGTTGAGTTACGGGGATGTAACACTGTACTGGGGTGCCCTCTTGTGGGTAAGTGTTGAGTTACTGGGATGTAACACTGTACTGGAGTGGCCTCTTGTGGGTAAGTGTTGAGTTACTGGGATGTAACACTGTACTGGGGTGCCCTCTTGTGGGTAAGTGTTGAGTTACTAGGATGTAACACTGTACTGGGGTGCCCTCTTGTGGGTGGATGTTGAGTTACTGGGATGTAACACTGTACTGGGGTGCCCTCTTGTGGGTAAGTGTTGAGTTACGGGGATGTAACACTGTACTGGGGTGCCCTCTTGTGGGTAAGTGTTGAGTTACTGGGGTGTAACACTGTACTGGGGTGCCCTCTTGTGGGTAAGTGTTGAGTTACTGGGGTGTAACACTGTACTGAGGTGCCCTCTTGTGGGTAAGTGTTGAGTTACTGGGGTGTAACACTGTACTGGGGTGCCCTCTTGTGGGAAAGTGTTGAGTTACTGGGATGCAGCACTGTACTGGGGTGCCCTCTTGTGGGTAAGTGTTGAGTTACTGGGATGCGGCACTGTTATGTTACTCTGGCCGCCAGAGCTACACTGACGCTACCCTGACGTTAGCTCTGGTGGAATCCTGAACAACTTTGACTTTCACTCGCCTAGCTGATCTTCTTACTATCAGAGTCAGAATCTCTGCTGGAAGAGTGAATCATTCTTCGAGCAGATTTTTTGTCTTGGTAGTCTCTGTCACAACAGGCTATTGTGGTTGAAGATTGTAGTACTCTTGAAGCCCCTTATCCATATTATCATTTTCTTTTTTGTGTATTTTGATAGAAAGAACATGAAATAATATTTTGTTATCAATTAGATGAATTGATAATGCTTTGTAGTAAGTATTCATGGTTTTTATTATCCATTGTATATAAAGACCCCATTGAAAATGTATGGGAAATCAGTAAACCACGACCCATTATATAAAACCTGTCCGATACCATTACTGTCGTATACGGATTCATATCTGTGGTATACGGCCTGAAAAACCATGGTATACGGGGAAAATAGCCCCTTGGTGCTGCAGAGCAAAGAAATAGTCCCTATTGTCATTCCCTTTCATATGACAATTAGTGGGTTTAATCTATTCGGAAAGATGAATAATAAATGCAATAAACGATGGTTATGTGGACAGTCGGCTCTGTAAACCACTCGAGGTTGACATCGTAATAAACTCGCTAGCGCTCGTGTATTACTACGCGTCATCCTCGTGCTTTACGGCCTGTCCACTAAACCATCGATTATTGTCTATATATTCCACTATGTCCCAAAAGTCTACCCTGCTTCGAGATATTTGTCTCGGGCTCAGAGTCAGAGTCAGGGGGATTTGGCACTGTTCGGTGGTGCCCTCTTGTGGGTGGGTGTTGAGTTACTGGGATTTGACACTGTTCTGTGCTGCCCTCTTGTGGGGGTGTGTTGAGTTACTGGGATGGGACGTAGACTCTAGTACAGTCTGTTATCGCCAGGGCCAGGGCACACAGACTCAAACTCAGACTGTTATGCATTGCTATTTTGAGGCATGAATTCATGCCTCTGCTGGTACTCAGCTACCCTGAGTGATTTGCCAATAACCAGTGTGTTACTCTTCAAGCATAGGTCCTATAGTATCTTTTAATGGGCGTGTACCAAATAGATCAGCTTGTAGAGTTATAACTCTCACTGAAGGGGACTGGCCAATAGTGGTCATGCTCTGTTAGACCTTCACGTACCGTAAGACTAAGGCGGCATGGTGCGTAAAAGGACTAGGATGGGACGCTGTTCTGTTATACTGGTTCCCCGGTCATCTGCTAGGGGGCTCGGCAGAATAAGACAGCAAGGACAGCCCGAAGAAATTAGGCAGAATTCTGACTAATTCTGTGAGCTCTTGCGTAGGCTATAGAATAAAAACCAACAAGATTGCATGTCTGAACGATGTATAGAGGCAGGGGTGAACTGCAATCACACTCGATGTAAAGAATAATGTAGAAACAAGTATATAGGGTGGAAATGATGAAGTATAACAACTCTTTTATTGTTTAATGTGTTATAGGTACTGACATTTTATTCCTAAACTGTCCTTAAAAGGCCCTTTTCAGCAGTTTCGAAAGAAATCTCATCAGGATATGATTGGCTGTTGCTTATTAGAGCTTGCTTGCACAATCTATAGGGGACAGAGCCATTGTTAGTTCATGAAGCAGTCCCTAGGTGGTTAGCAGTATGGCTGGCCCCATTGGGGGACAGAACCTGTATTGTGGCTCTTGTGCTATAGGTACTGACATTTGATGAAGTATAACAACTCTTTATTGTTTAATGTGTTATAGGTACTGACATTTTATTCCTAAACTGTCCTTAAAAGGCCCTTATCAGCAGTTTCGAAAGAAATCTCATCAGGTTATGATTGGATGTTGTTTATTAGAGCGTGCTTGCACAATCTATAGGGGACAGAGCCATTGTTAGTTCATGAAGCAGTCCCTAGGTGGTTAGCAGTATGGCAGGCCCCATGGGGGGACAGAACCTGTATTCTGGCTCTTGTGCTATAGGTACTGACATTTGATGAAGTATAACAACTCTTTATTGTTTAATGTGTTATAGGTACTGACATTTTATTCCTAAACTGTCCTTAAAAGGCCCTTATCAGCAGTTTCGAAAGAAATCTCATCAGGTTATGATTGGATGTTGTTTATTAGAGCGTGCTTGCACAATCTATAGGGGACAGAGCCATTGTTAGTTCATGAAGCAGTCCCTAGGTGGTTAGCAGTATGGCAGGCCCCATGGGGGACAGAACCTGTATTCTGGCTTTTTGTTCTTACGAAATTCAACTGCCTTTCAATGTTTTAACATGGTTCCCTTGACACTCTACACCCATCCCAGAGCAGGATGTCATAATGATTAAACCCAGGACATGATGTTTTTCACATGGAACACTTTATGTACATATGTGAGCAAGGGTAGAGTTGTGACACTTCTCAATTATCACTCACTTCTTTTGCACCTCCATTAGTGAAGAACACTCCCTTTTTCACCTCCATTAGTGAAGAACACCTACTTTTTCACCTCCATTGGTGAAGAACACCTACTTAGGGGCATCATGGCAGCGCCCATGTATCATAGGTTATATGCCCTATATATGTTGCCTATTAAAAGTCAGAGTGCTCACATACACTTTCAGCGTGCTGAGAAAAATCTATCCCTTCACTATCTGCATGCTATTCACTGTGATAGTGGGAAACGAGCAGGGTGCCAGTGTCTCAGGGTCTCAAACGCATGCCCAACTGACCATGACCAATCACTAGAGACCAAAATACCTCATTGACCCACTTTTGCTGAAATATTTGGATCCTAGACTCAGGCGGTTGCAGATGTGGGTTGATTGGGTGCAAGTGGGTTACAGAAAACTATCCATAGACTGAATGTAAACCCTTTATTACTATTCATTCATAATTGCACGCTCATTCATTAATGATGAACGTTCTATTTGCTCCTAGTTCCCTGTTTTTGTGTATATCATCTTTCCGAAATCTTTACCCCTCCCAACCCCCTCCCGATTTTGTACGCAATAGAACAAAGAAGGAGCATACGCAAAATTTCCTAAATTGTTGACCCCAACCCCCCTCAGTGCGTACATACTTTATGGATGACTCCTTATGTTATTTGAATTGATTATGTTTTATGAAAATAAAGCTGGTTTCAAAGCAATATGTTAACCTGCGAATCATATCTGCAACCTATAAGATGTATCAATATATTTCAGAAACCTTCAGAAGAAAAATGTTATTTTGCCTTTATGGTATTAATAGTAGGGAATCTTTTTTTGCATCCGCAGATAACAATAATTTAATCAAGGTTTGGTTGCTCTAAAACCTCACAAACCTTCAGAAGAAAATTGTTATTTTGCCTTTATGTATGGTATTAACAATAGGGAAAGATATTTATTTCACATCAGTGAATCACAATAGATTTTCATTACGAATTTAATCAAGGTTTGGTTTGTCTAAACAATTAATCGCAAGGAAAGAAACGCCACAAATCTGATTAGACTGGTCATCCCCAGTAGGAATTCAAAGGAGATACACAAATAGCCCACTAATTTGAATCCTCTTTATTAATTTCACTAAATTCCTTTCAGATTGGGGCTAGAGGTGTTTTTCTGTTTTCAGAAACAGTGTCTTATTGATCTTTTTTTTTAGTTGGTTCTGCTTAACGATGACGATTCGGCTCCATCTATTAATTATTTACCGCCATGGTTCAATATTGGTGAGGTGGGGTTCATAGCGGACTTGGCTGATTGCCTGGCTTGATGATTCATTGAACCAAACTACCTGGGGTTGGATGGCGAAAGATGTCCTGCAATATTCGCAGCGCAAGAATGCCTAATGAATTCTGACCAAAAAATGTTTTCCTAAAATGACCAAACAACAGATTCATTACCATTCCAGGGCTACTTTTTTTATTTCATGTGATTAGGGATTCTAGAGATTTGTCCAATTTTCCCAAATGAAAGCTGTAAAATAGGTTTAATCTAATCTGAATTGGAGCAGCAACAGGCAGAGAGGCCCTGATTGGGGCACTGAGAGGCGACAGGAGGGCAATGAATCGGTCAACACAGGGCAGTTAATCGGTCAACACAGGGCAATGAATCGGTCAACACAGGGCAATGAATCGGTCAACACAGGCCAATGAATCAGTCAACATAGGGCAATGAATCGGTCAACATCAGTCAATGAATCGGACAACACAGGGCAATGAATCGGTCAACACAAGGCAATGAATCGGTCAACACAGGGCAATGAATCGGTCAACACAGGGCAATAAATCGGTCAACATCGGTCAATGAATCGGTCAACACAGGGCAATGAATCGGTCAACACAGGGCAATGAATCGGTCAACACAGGGCAATGAATCCGTCAACATCGGTCAATGAATCGGTCAACACAGGGCAATAAATTGATCAACACAGGCCAATGAATCGGTCAACACAGGGCAATGAATCTTGCAACACAGGGCAATGAATCGGTCAATACAGGGCAATATATCGTTTAACACAGGGTAATGAATTGGTCAACACAGGGTAATGAATCGGTCAACATCGGTCAATGAATCGGTCAAAACAGGGCAACGAATCGGTCAACATGTTGCAATGAATCGGTTAATACAGGTTAATGAATCAGTCAACACATGGTAATAAATCGTCAATATAGGGCAATGAATCGGTCAACATAGAGCAATGAATCGGTCAACACAGGGCAATGAATCGGTCAACAGAGGGCAATGACTCGGTCAACACAGGGCAATGAATCGGTCAACACAGAGCAATGAATCAGTCAACATCGGTCAATGAATCGGACAACACAGGGCAACGAATCGGTCAACACAGGGCAATGACTCGGTCAACACAGGGCAATGAATCGGTCAACACAGGGCAATGAATCAGTCAACATCGGTCAATGAATCGGTCAACATCGGTCAATGAATCGGACAACACAGGGCAACGAATCGGTCAACATGGAGCAATGAGTCAGTCAATACAGGGCAGTGAATCGGGCTGTACTGAGGTCAACTCCGGTCAATTCCCCGCCTGTTTTCTTGGCACGTATCGCTGTTTGTCTGTCTGGGAATCACGGCTTATTAGACACCTCTCTCCACTTTCTCCTCACCCCTCACTCCCAACCCCGCCGGGCCAATTACTGTCTGAAAAACCCACCAATAATAAAAAAACAAACCAAAAAAAACCAAAAAAAACCCTCCCCTAACCCCCACCACCTTGTCTATAATCCCTCCCCACTCCTACCCTTACTCCCCACCCTCCCCATCCACACCCCTACTAGCAGACCCCTCCAATGACCCCTCCCCATCCCCACACCTAGTCTCTGCCAATAAACCCTCCCTCACCCCCATCCCTCACTCCTGTACTTAGTGTAGGTTTGAGAAGCTACCAGTACTTCTCTCCAGCTCCCTGGTTGTCATCGTAGGTTCAACTCGACACACCTCACACCTCGGTAAGTACGTCCTGAGGCCCTCTTAATAATCTAGGATCATACATGGAGACCCTTTTCGTATGCCATAGAGACTCAGGGTCAACTTTATTCAACACTTTATTCACGACCTTATGGACGGCTAAGACTTAATAAATCTTAGCGGACAAACTTAGATATTATTTATCTGCAATCCTCGTACAAGGAACAGTAAAGGGTCTTCATGTACGATCCTAGATTATTGAACGAGCCCCAGGATTTAGTCTCCTCATTTTTCTTTCCTCCTTAACAATTAGTGCAACCTTCTAGTAATATCAGAAGTTGGGCAGTGAAATGGAGTGCGATGAAAAGGGTATTTTTTCCATAGACATTTAATCAAAGATATACTGAATGGGTTTTTTTCTGTTTTTTTTTTATAATTCTTGAGATTTAAAACTCTATCTTTCTTCGGGATTCAGGAAAAGGAAATTGTTTTGCTATCCACATTTCCACTTTATTTATAGTTGAGTATGAACTAATCTTTAACCGATTTCATTTGTATTTTTTTAGCTTTCATTGTTATGGTTGTAGATATATATTATTAATTTTGTAACAGAACTATTTTCTTCAGACAGCAGGATCCCTCCTCTCCACTGTAGGACATCTGAAATAAAATACAACATGAAAACTATCATTGTCTTGGCATTTCTTGGACTTTTGCTTCCAGGTAAGACTAAAGAAATCATGACTGATTGACGATCACAATAAACATTTATTTTAGAACAATTTGGACATGGTACAATTTCTACGATATATCCTGGATAATTCCACAGGCCACAGGAGAGTTTTAGACGACAAATTAGAGGACAAAGGGGAGTTGTAGATTAAATTTCTGCAATGACATTTCGTAGCCTAGAGGTGATCGTTTCCTTGAACCCTCCAAGCTCTTTCACAAAAATGCTTATACAACGACATTAGCCCCAGGATGCTCGGAAGACAATGACTACAATATATCCTGAACATGAGCTTTACAATTATTTGTGGGAACTCCTCTGGCATAAATCGGTACCCCGATTTCTGTCAATCGGTCACCCGATTTCATCCCAAATAATTTTTTCGGAAATCGGGGCCCCGATTTTATCCCTTTTTTATTAGCTTTACAATTATTGTTGGATTTCCCACCTGTTAACGCCACCAATATTTTGTAAGGGATGGGTTTTATGAGGGGAGGAAAATAGCATAGACAAATTACAAAAGGGGAGGAAAAAAGGAGCAAAGATGACCACACAACAAAAAAATGTTACTAGGCTGTTCTGCAACGATTGTACTGAAGTGTATTTATGGAAGAGCAAAGCTCGTTTATAATAAGTAAAAAAATATAATAAGTAAAAAAACGAAAACTCTCATACGAGGTCTCCTTGTACCCTCTACTTTTGTAAGCACAACTCATCATTTGGCTATGTTGACTTTTACAGCTCATCTGGATGCAATAAAGTGTTACACATGTTCCGTGGGGACGGCGACCTGCAAGGATAAGTTCAATGCTGACAACAGTCAGACGGCGGTTGAGTGCGGCCTCCCCACGCAGGACTCATGTCGGGTGCGCCATATTTCTCCTGGTTCTCCACCAGTGTCACGAACGTGAGGCGTCAGAGTACCGCTGTCTTTTTATCTCACCCCTGGTTTTTCTGTCCCATGGGCTTAACATTGGGAACTCGTCCTCAATGCCCCTATGCGCATTGCAGTCCGTCCTCCATGGTCTAAATCCTATGTGGTGTCCATTCTTTTAGTGTGTACAGGGGTGAGATAAATACAGAAAGCAACTTGTTTTGGACATAGACGTCATTCTCCAACTCATTTGAATGCTATTTGAATGATATTCACTCTGCTGTTGCCTCGTTGATATTACTTAATATCAAACTCATAGAGAATGACGACTTTGACCAAAACTTGTTGGTTTCTTCTTTAGTCCACTTCTAAGAAGACTAACAACACTACAATGGCATTAATACAGATCTATCTATAGATTTCATACAACCATGACCAGGGCATCTATCTAAATGTCTGGCAGAAGTGATCAATAATGCATTCCTTTTCAATATTGGACTTGAAACTTTGCCAGGTTTTTTTCCCTTAAAGAAAAGAAAAAGGTAATTTCACAGACTATGATTCGTTATTCTTTATGCCACCAATGAATGCCTCTTATTTTGTTCCCACAAGAGCTGCTCCAATAATATGTGATGTTTATTTGTTGTCCAGAAAACTAAATTTATGACGGGTGATGTCAGTCGAGGATGCGCGACAGGTTGTACGGAGGCGTCACTCGCCGACAACGCCATTTACTGCTGTAAAGGAGACGGATGCAACTCAGCAACCAAAACCTCAACAAGCATCGTCACCATTGTCTCCTCCGTTGTGGTGATGCTCATGGCGAGAGGCCATCTTTAAAATCACAATTAACTAGTAAAATGGTTGAGTGCTTGAGAATCATTTTACATATGATAGCTAATACTAAGGACGAAACCAACAAGTTTTAGTCAAAGTCATCATTTGATGTGGAGTGATATGAATGAGGTGACAGCCAAGTGAATGTCAGTAGCATTCAAATGAGTTGGAGAATGACTTCTTTGACCAAAACGACTTGCTTTCTGTATTTATCTCACCCCTGTACACACTAAGAGAATGGACGCCACATAGGATTTAAACCATGGACGGCTTATTGCTATACTCGTAGGGGCATGGAGTGCGAGTTCCCAATGTTAGGTCTATGGGGAACAAATACCATGGGTAGGATAATAAGAAGGAACTACATCGAGAGCTGTAGCCTATGTAAATATGGCATGATTCTTAGTTGCGCTGCAAAGCCGGGTGAGATTATGTAGCAAACCAAAACGAATGGCGTATTATCAGTGGCTATGGATCAAGTTCAGACTTTATCTCACCCCAATCATTGACTTATTTGCTATTGTTTGTGTCACCCATTGAATTTTTCTTTTTTAATATACTCCATGGGTATTGAGTATGAGTTCCCAATGTAAAGTCTATGGGGGAAATACCAGAGGTGAGATAAAAATAGGTAAGCAGGTCTAGTGTGACTTCTGTCATTGAGTCACTGTACAAAAACAGAGCCGTCCTGCACGCTCTATATACTGTGACAAGAGGTACCTCAAGCCATACTGCATCCTGTACTGCACCCTGTACTGCTGTACTGCACCCTGTTCCGTAAGTCGGTGGAATTATGAGTTCCTTCAAATCTCTTCATGAATTTTCTTCATGTACTTTTGAGAATTACATACTACTATACCTTATGAATGCTGTACTGCACCCTGTGCAATACACTGTTATACGGAACACGTTGGAACATAGACGGAGTGTAAATTTTCACTTCTACATGGTTTCTTTGCACCTTTATGGTAAAATATTATAAAAGTCTAATAAATGGGAACCGATGTAATTCACAGAACTCGGCCTGGGGCCTCGTTCATTAAAAAACTCCCCATTTCGTTTTGTAACCTGCACAGCATGGTCAGATCGTTCCATATAAATACTATTTCCTATTTCTGTCTTTCCCTTTCAGGCTACATAATATTGGTAAACATCCGTCCGTAGAAAAGCTTGTTGAAATAGTCTTACTCATTTTGTGTCTGTTTCATGGATCAATTTTAGGTAATTTCTTAAATAAACATCTTCAATAAATAGAAAACGGTGTACATGTTATATTGGTATATAAAATTCAGAGAAGGTAACTGGAGGAAAGCCTCATTATATAACTAGCAGCATTG
The DNA here is from genome assembly GCA_950022655.1 of Alentia gelatinosa. Lineage (NCBI taxonomy): Eukaryota > Metazoa > Annelida > Polychaeta > Phyllodocida > Polynoidae > Alentia > Alentia gelatinosa. The sequence continues at coordinate 57,677,298 of OX465588.1, forward strand.
TAGGTTCATCATTTCATAAAAAAAAAGAACAGAAAAATGGTCTGTGTTTCATTAAGTCTATGGATCATTTTCTGTAACCCACTTGGCACCCAGTTAACCTGCTATTTCTACAACTGCCTTTGTAGGGTCTAAATATTTAATCACCAGTGGGTCAGTGAGGTATTTTGGTATCTGGAACCTGTTTCACTAGTTTCGTGACATGTCTAAATGGTGTCTGTGACACCATACAGACAGATTGGGCTTAACCTTTTTACGTGACAACACAAGTAGCTCTGGCGCAAATGGTGCTGTAGTGTCACTGTTCGCAAAACCGACGTTGTGACACAACATGCGACAATAGACCTAAAAACCTCCATTGGAACGATAAATTTCACCAGAATAAGTCTTATCTTCATGTTTAGCCTACTGTGATGATATAGGACCTGGGTCAGGGCAACAAGTCTATACTACTACCTTACCCGAATGCTTAGTTTACTGTGATGATATAGGACCTGGGTCAAGGCAACAAGTCTATATTACTACATTACTTTAATGCTTAGTTTACTGTGATGATATAGGACCTGGGTCAGGGCAACAAGTCTATACTACTACCTTACCCGAATGCTTAGTTTACTGTGATGATATAGGACCTGGGTCAAGGCAACAAGTCTATATTACTACATTACTTTAATGCTTAGTTTACTGTGATGATATAGGACCTGGGTCAGGGCAACAAGTCTATACTACTACCTTACCCGAATGCTTAGTTTACTGTGATGATATAGGACCTGGGTCAAGGCAACAAGTCTATATTACTACATTACTTTAATGCTTAGTTTACTGTGATGATATAGGACCTGGGTCAGGGCAACAAGTCTATACTACTACCTTACCCGAATGCTTAGTTTACTGTGATGATATAGGACCTGGGTCAAGGCAACAAGTCTATATTACTACATTACTTTAATGCTTAGTTTACTGTGATGATATAGGACCTGGGTCAGGGCAACAAGTCTATACTACTACCTTACCCGAATGCTTAGTTTACTGTGATGATATAGGACCTGGGTCAAGGCAACAAGTCTATATTACTACCTTACTTTAATGCTTAGTTTACTGTGATGATATAGGACCTGGGTCAGGGCAACAAGTCTATACTACTACCTTACCCGAATGCTTAGTTTACTGTGATGATATAGGACCTGGGTCAAGGCAACAAGTCTATATTACTACATTACTTTAATGCTTAGTTTACTGTGATGATATAGGACCTGGGTCAGGGCAACAAGTCTATATTACTACCTTACTTTAATGCTTAGTTTACTGTGATGATATAGGACCTGGGTCAAGGCAACAAGTCTATACTACTACCCTACTTTAATGCTTAGCCTACTGTGATGATATAGGACCTGGGTCAGGGCAACAAGTCTATACTACTACCTTAACCCAACCCTTGCGAACGAATTTTGTGCTGCATCTTGAAGGTGGCGATGCCAGCTCATGTGTATGGTTGGTAAGGGCGAGCACCAAATTTCAAAAATGGTGTCATGTGACCTGATCTTTGTCACTATGGCAACCATTTCAAATTTTTTGTCAATAATTATGTTGGTCATATCTAAATACATATTTTGTGTAAAAATGGTGTTACAGTATTGAGTATTTCATGAATTATGGGCCTAAATATTAAAATGTCAAATGATGCCATTTGGCATCATTCGCTCGTGGCTGGGGAATGCCATATGGCATCATTTGCCCGTGGCTGGGGAATGCCATATGGCATCATCAGTAAGGAAAGGGTTAATGCTTAGTTTACTGTGATGATATAGAGGTATTTAAGGCTTATTGAGGATTATATATATATAAGTCTTGAATCTGACCACGTTTAGCCCTCAATGTCTAGAAGTAAACGCCAAATGCATCTGATTATATCAGATTACACAATTAGGCATCACCTGACGAATATTGGACATGCTCTGACGCCGGCGACTAATTCAAGCCGGCTTAGAATAGTCGTCTAGATGGACGGCGACTCTGTGAAGACTCGTAGTAGTCAGTGTAAATGTTCAGGTACATTCTAAAGCGCCAGATCCACTAAGGCGATTTTCCATGCGAATTTGGGTTCACAGACATTCGCAGACGTTCGCATGGACATGCGAATGCCTTGCAACAATAATCAATATACTGAATATCATCGCATGGGATTCGCACAGTCGCATGGAATCACAGACGCATTCACTTGGTCGCCTTAGTGGATCTGGCGCTTGACATGTGAATGCCAACACCAAACCCACTACAGCAAATGCTAAGCAACTATAATGCCACTGAATTTGTCCTTTCTAGAATGCATTTTAAAATGTTTTCCCCCATGTGGGTAACTATAAATTATTGTCCTGCTACTAGCGCTATCATGAAAAAATTATGCGACTATATGTGCGACTACAGGCGACAATATCAAAAGGTTTTAATATCATTGCAAGCCAGTCGCATGTCCATGCAAATTCGCATGAGCCATGCGACTCCCGAGCGACCACCATGCGACCGTCTGATCCACTAAAGCGAATTTCCTTGCGAATTTCCATGTGACCAGGCCACCTCCCTGTGCGATCACAAATTCGCAAGAAATTTGCCTTAGTGGATTTTGCGATTTTTTTTTTTTTATTCATTTATTTATCCTGGAAAATTTAGGCTTTAGGCTTGTCTTACAACCATCCAGCTCACTGATTATCGTCACTGGAACGGTATTGGTATAAACATTGATACATTTAAACATAATATTCAACTATAACTTTGTGATGATATAATAGGCATACAGCCAAAGTGTAGGTAGTTAGTAAATGTGGACGCAGTGAAAGTTGATGTGATGGTTGTTTTCATATTTGCCAATGATTTCCTAGTAGTGTCCTAACATTCACTTATATGATTTCATTCTTCATTGGGCAATCTATATCATATAGAAACGAATATACGACAGCTAAAACAATATTTTTTTTAAACAGCGAAATTGCCAAACACGTATCTAAGAAGTTTTTCTTTATTTTGTTGTTACCAGTCTTGTGTGGGTGGTGTCCCTTAATGCACCGGTATAGGTTTTCTTTAGTCTTGCGGTCTTTATGGTTTCAAGTTGCTTTCAGATAATCTTTTAGTTTTTTACGGGTTTCAAGTGCACGGACATTAGGGGGTAGCTTATTCCACAGGTTTGATACATTACATTTTTTGTATCACTGCACGAAAACCATCATTTTACATATGAATGCGCCCGGCTTATATAAGTAGGTATTTTGTGTCTACAATGTCGTCTTAATCCACCTCATCTGTGGGCGTATATATAAGCGTCCAGTGAACAGGGCTTCACTGAGAGCGGGCGGGGGAAGGTGGTGGGGGTTGGGGTTCGGGGGGAGGGCTTCCTACTGAGGACACCTGTACTTCTACCAACACAAAGGGGCAGGAGGGGGCGGGGGCAGAGGGTATTTTCTCTCATATACGCTGGGTGTGAAATACAGCCAAGACGTGTCTGTAATATATAAGGCCTGGGCGTATATAAATGAAAACAAGTCAATATTCAGTCAATACATGCACTTCTGTGATGGCGTATATATGAATAAAACGGTGGTTTTCGTGCAGTGTATATTTTGCAGTTTTCGGTTTTTTCTTTATTAGCATTAGTGTGTTGAGCTTTATCTCATAGACGGCTGTTGGCCAATAATTAAACAGCGTAAATTCAATGACCTCACGACGTTATAAATGTTGTAGAAATGTTATATAAATGTTATAAAATCATCAATTTACTAAAGTAGAATCTCAATGAAGGACTCGAGCAGGAAGGTGTGTGACAAGTTTCATCAGATCTGTTAAGGAAAACACAGCAGGTTTATTGCCTATAAAATATACTTGTGACAAAAACTGATGGAACAATTATCAGGAAAGGTTTACTGAAAGGTAAGCTTAAGATAATATCAAGAGACGTCACGAGTTTGAGTCTGAGTTTATTTATGCCACGCATTTTGTTGGCTCCATAATTTCACGATTCGAAGACGAGTGACATTACGGAGCCAACAAAATGAGTGGCATAAATAAGCTAAAACTCAAACGAGTGGTGTCTAGATTTTATCCTACCCTGTTTCCATATCTTTTCAGTATCAGAAAGTAGTGGCATAAACAACACTTTATGTCACGCCCGTGAAATAAATAAATCCCATGATAAGCCTATGGCGTTCTTTATTCGAGAGTAAGACCTACACAAAATCACCAATGTACAGAGGACTAAAATTGTGGAATGTCCCGCCAAACTACAGCAAGCAGGAAACAAAGAAGAATTTAAGAAAGGGATAAACCAATTCTACAATAATAAATGAGTAACTCCTTGTTGTTCTATATATCTAGTAATGATGTGTAATCTGAATCTTCAACCGTCATCTTTTTCACCCACTGTATAAACATTTATTAAATGTGAAGCGACGTTGATGATGCGACATGCTGTTTTCACTGGAAGATCTTCCAAATTTGAAAGAAGTGAAATAAAAATTTATAAACAAAAAATTATAAAAAAATTAGGGGTAGGATAATTATAATAACCGTGTCATATCTCTGAGATAGAAAACATATTCTGCCCCTATTCCCATGAAGTCATTTTTTTTAGAACTTCACATCTTGAATACTATATTCCTTATATTTCTTGAATGTGAGACCTGTTGAGAGATATACTTCATATCACTGTTATTGTTGGAATTTTCTATCAGAATCACACCTGTTCTTCCTTTCATGTATGAAAAGGGTTACCATCCCACGAAAAATATATGCAGCCCTTCATCAGATATAGTCCTACATGCTGTGTTTTTGGCTGTTATGCCATCATAGATACTTTTGTGTATTTGCTATATATATAAGTATAAAGCCACTACCACTCTGTATGATAAACCAGATATGTTACTAATTGGAAACATTGGAATACAGATCACAATTTGAGTTGAATTTTATATATCATTAATAAAAATGAAGGCTGCTTAAACAATAAAGTGAAAAAAGACGCATCTTCGCATATGAATGTACAGAGACACACTGTTTATTTCACTCTAACAAGCGAAAGCAGACAACAGGGCATTATTCATTCCTTTTTGTATACTGAGGAAAATATATCAGTTTTTGGGTTGCTGGCAGATATGAATTGTAAATCTACAGGAAAGGCTAGAAAGTATCTGTAATGCATCTACGTACACTGCTCCTGGTTGGGACCGCAGAGAACAGGGACATCAAAAAAGTCTAGAACTGGAGAAAACCAACTCGCCCCATGATTTACTAGCCCCATAATCAACTCGCCCCATGATTTACTTGTCTCATAATCAACTCACTCCATGATTTACTTCCCCCATAACAAACTCGCCCCATGATTTACTCACCCCATAACAAACTCGCCCCATGATTTACTCACCCCATAACCAACTCGCCCCATGATTTACTCACCCCATAACCAACTCTCCCCATGATTTACTGGAACCATAACCAACTCGCCCCATGATTTAATTGCCCCATAATCAACTCGCCCCATGATTTACTTGTCTCATAATCAACTCACTCCATGATTTACTTCCCCCATAACCAACTCACCCCATGATTTACTTGCCCCATAATCAACCCGCCCCATGATTTACTTACCCCATAACCAACTCGTCCCATGATTTACTCGCCCCATAATCAACTCGCCCCATGATTTACTGGAACCATAACCAACTCGCCCCATGATTTAATTGCCCCATAATCAACTCGTCCCATGATTTACTTGCCCCATAATCAGCCCGCCCTATGATTTACTTGCCCAGAAACCAACTCACCCCATGATTTAGTTGTCTCAAAAGCAACTTGTCCCATGATTTTCTCGTCCCAAACCAATTGATCCCCTGATTTACTCACTCCAAACCCACTCGCCCCATGATTTACTTGCGTAAAACCAACTTGTCATCAGCAACTATCAATAAAGATTGAGTGAATGGAAGGACAATATAGCGATAGTACATACACAGTATTGCATTGACCCATCATTGTTGGGTTGAGACGTTCACTGTTAAGCGCCAGATCCACTTAGGCGATTTTCGATGCGAATTTGGGTTCACAGACGTTCGCAGACGTTCGCATGGACATGCGAATGCCTTGCGACAATATTCAATTTATTGAATATTATCGCATGGGATTCGCACAGTCGCATGGATCGCAGACGCATTTGCTTGGTCGCCTTAGTGGATCTGGGGCTTTAGGATGCTCGCTAAAAGCGATCCATTTATAATAATCGTTGTATATATCGCTCCTCACCTGCCAGCTACCAATATGACCACAAAAATATTAAGGTAATTGTCTTGCTGTGCTTCACTCCAAAAATCAGCAACGATTTGTCGCTGAGAACTGCCAGTTGTCAGCAGCTGACGGACAATTGGTATTTTTCGCCAATGTTAGGATCATTCAACATCATGCCCTTAAAATGGTTGCTATCAGCGATCGTTGCGACTATAAAATACCTCCCAGAGATTTACCCACCCACCAACACCTTAATTTCATATATCTACCTAATCTACCATTTTGTATTTGAATTTCAAACATCAAATATTAAAGCGTATGCTTTATCCCAAGCTTGCCGCTGCGTATCACCAGTTGACATTGCTTTGATAATGAAGAGTTCCAAGACGTTACTTGAGGTATTTAGATTTGAAACAGTTTTCTTCTTCGATGATGACTGGCAAGGGCTCAGCGTGTCACACAACATTAATATCAACACTGTGGGGAATGACATTGAGCACCAATAAGGAATAACACCAACAAAAAGACAACAATCGCTCAACTACATGATGTTAACTGGGTGTTCGCTACTTCTGGTGCTCCTGGTTCTCGTTCTGGGCATGCATTGTTTATGTGGTGTCTTTCGGTTTGATTGTTGAATGAAACAGTTTCCATGGGTTTTATCAACGCAGACCCCGACTGAAAACTGGTGTCGGGTCTTATAGATGTGGACCCAGTCTGGAAGCTGGTGTCGGGCCGTATAGTCGTGGACCCCGTCTGGAAGCTGGCTTGACGGCGGTACTTGTACTGCCGGGCGTAGATCTTGCCATGAACACAGATGCAGAGCGCGTACTTGAAGCTCTCTCTGAAGTTCTTGGACATGAAAGCGTAGACTATCGGGTTGATGCAGGAGTTGAAGTAGGACATGAAGACGAATGTTTGACGCATGTACTTCAGGTGACCGTAGTTCATCTTCTCCACATAGCCGTAAGCCACAAGTAAATTGTCGATGAGCGTAGGACCCCAGCAGACTGTAAACAAGATGATCACTGCCACCAGCATCTTAATCACCTGCAATGTAAAAGTAAAAAGTCAGAACTCTAAACTCAATTCTCAAAAGTTTTAAGTTTTTTTGGTTTTTTTTCCTGTCCTCTATGTCATGTCTTGTCATGTTCATGTCCAGTATAACCATGTATCTCCCAAAATGGGGGGAAAGAAAAAAAAAGAGCACCGTCTTTCTATTGTTCTTGGAGGAATGTAAATTGTTGTGAAATGCATCCAACGCTTCAATTAGTACGAGACAGGAAAAGAACTTAGTATAAGTGTGCTATATTGTTCTTGCAAATAGTTAGATAAGCTTTTCAGAGTCTCCTCTGTACAATCTTTGATTTCAGACATTGTTCTACGTTGGAGTGATGACTTGTAGCCCTTTGGATAGTCCATTATGTGCTGATGGAAAGTTCACATCTATTTCCTACCCGAACTTACTGTAACTCTTTCAGTTCAATAAATAGAGCGAAGCTCGATATTCTACAAAAAAAAACAACTTTATCATAACTTGGCTTTTCTAGAATGCATCGGTCCTTTTGCTGACGGGGCATACTGAAAAGAATTTTCCAAAGATCGTGTTAAGCATTGGAGAACTCTTTATTAATATGTCAGTCCTTTGTTGAATTTCTGAAAACAGTAAGTGGTAAGAAGACTTGGTATAGATGAACTGCATTTAGATGTAAAATGTATTAAGAATGTCCATATAAAATCCTATGATAACAAAACTCCTATTCCGTATTTGAATGTCAAACAACATTCTACCAATCTGATAACAGTTTCTATATTCTAAGCCTACTGCTGCTTTTTACCAGTTGACATTGCTTTGATAATGAAGAGTTCTAAGACATTACTTGAGGTTTTTTGATTTGAAACAGTTTTCTTCTGCGATGACGGCTGGCAAGGATTCAGCTGTCACACAACATTAGCATTAACACTGTGGGGAATGACATGAGTACCAGCAAGCCGAACGTCTATGAAATGCTACCTACTGCTAGGGGTGCAGTATGAATAATGATCAGGTGCGCTATGCTTAGTACTGAATGAGCACAGCATGTTTGGGGTCTGTCTCTTCCTAAGGGCTGCTACTTGTGTTGTCATGAAACTAGACAACCCCAATATCTGTATGGTGTCACAGACATGTCACGAAACTAGTGAAACAGGTCCATGATGTGTAGATTTGTCTAATTCTTATGTTTGGGGTCTGTCTTTACCTAAGGGCAGCTACTTGTGTTGTCACGAAACTAGACAACCCCAATGTCTGTATGGTGTCACAGACATGTCACTAAACTAGTGAAACAGGTCCCTGGTCAGTATTGAATTGATGACTTCGTAACTAAGCAGTAGAACCCTGCGTAAGCAAACACCCTCTGTTCTGGGCCAAAGTGTCTGCTCATGCAGGGTGCCCACTTACATGGGGTTAAAATAAACTTCTAATAGAGTGATCCTTTCCGAGTTAAGGTGTTCATTAATGTTAGGTGTCCGTTTACGCGGGGTGTCCTCTACAATATAGGGTTCTACAATATAATTGCATTTTTTCTTGTTATTTAGGTTATATATAATGATTAAGTAAACGTAGTGACTGAGTCCGTAGGGATGTCCTTCTTGGTCTTTTGCAACATAAATTCACCCTCCTCCAGCATCAGGACATACTTTATGTTACAACAAACCTTGAACGGCCATCGCTACAGGCTCAGTAACCATGTTTTCTCTTATCAAGGCTGTCTACACAAAACCCAGGGCTAACATTTGTGACATAATCGCCCATTGAGTATTTTTTTCTAAATACACAATGGGTGTTGGATATGAGTTCCCAATGTTAAGCCTATGGAGAAGAATTACCAGCACTGCACGAAAACCACCATTTTATTCATATATACGCCATCGCGGAAGTGCATGTAGTGGCTGAATATTGACTTGTTTTCATATATATACGCCCAGTGTTTAATACGGACGCGTCCTGGCTGTATTTCACGCCCGGCGTATATGAGAGGAAATATCCTCTCCCCCGCCGCCTCCCGCCCGTTTGTTTTGGTAGAAGTATAGGTGTCCTCAATGGGAAACCCTCCCCCCCCCCGCCGCCCCCCTCCCACCCCCGCCACCTTTCGCCACGCTTATATACGCCGACAGATGAGGCGTTTACACACGGGGAATAGGTTTACCTTGTATACGCAAAACACTTACTTATACCGCCGGGCGCATTCATAAGTAAAATGGTGGTGTTCGTGCAGTGCAGGTGTGAGATAAAACAGTGTAATGATACTAAGATCAAGTAGTTGTGAAAAGCCCATGTGGGATGGGTGGCAGGTTTTTTGACGAGAGAGACTAAATAGAGGGAACGACTGGGTTGGTCATACGATTCAGAGAACAGCCGATGGGTGGGGGCATTTTTTTATCTTTACATTAATTTTCATTCTGGAGTGTTCCACTAGGGTTCTTTAGGCTGGACGCTTGGAGGGATCCTTTTGCTGTGTATGTTCATCTTGTTCACCCCAATGACCCCTAGTGGATGATGGGAGAACCAGTATATGCAATGTCTAAGACCTAGATTTAGAAAAATGTTTCTCACCAAAGGGAAAAACAGAGGGAAATTATGAAATTTGGGATAAAAGTACACCATACGTATAGGGGACAGAGCCATTGTTAGTTCATGAAACAGTCACTAGGTGGTGGGGGGAGAGAATTTTGTATTCTGGCTCTTTGCTCTTACCAAATTCAACTGCCTTTCAATGTTTTACCATGGTTCTGTTGACTCTCTACTCCCATCCCATAGCCGGAAGATATAATGCTAAAACCCAGGACATGACCTTTTCAAATGGAGCACTTTATTTACATATGTGAGCAAGGCAAGAGTTGTGACATTTCCCAATTATCACTCACTTCTTTTGCACCTCCATTAGTGAAGAACACCTGCTTTTTCACCTCCATTAGTGAAGAACGCCTACTCGGGGGGGGGGGGGGGGCGTCATGGCAGCCCCCATGGATCATAGGCTATATACCGTATAGAATCTCCCGCTGAAAATATGATGTGATTTTGATAAGTTTTAGCATGAAGGTCCTCGAGGAACTCTTGAGGTCACTAAAATGACCTTGAGTCAGGTTCAGTTTATTGTTGGCTGATGAACTAATGGAACCTCCATTCTTTCTACATTGACTTTCTCATGTCAACATTTCTTTTGGCATTCCTCGTTGCCAAAAATAGCCCCGGGCATGAACTGGCTTCGGCCTGCCAATACATTCAAATGCTACTACTTTCTTTCACTCCTAGAATAGTGTTTTGGCCGCAGAATGCATTAAGGACGAACCCATTATCAGAATGGGTTTTAAATCTCTCTGGTTAAACTACAGCCTCAGTTGATTTCCTGCTCTCTCCAGCTAATAGCTCCGTTCCGACCAAGGCAGGTATTTGTAAAGTCACTGCATTAAGGATAATGGAAGTTCATCGAGAGTTTAATCATACGATGTGACTTTTTTTTCTCCTGGGTCAACATGTGTTTCATTCCTTTAATTTCATCACAAATCAGGACAATGCAATGTTTATGCTGTTTCTGTTCCTCACACAGTCTCTGCCTCACTCTCCCAGCAGAGATTTTGCGCTCTACTTCCTGTGGCCGCTTTAATCTCTCCCCCAACCTGCCTGTTTGGGCCCAGATCTGGCCCATACGCCAGTTTCTGAAATATCCTAAATTCTTAGGACTTTCGGGTGTACTTCACGGTTTACTTGTAAATAGAGATGTACACATCTATATGGTAAATGATATACACTAGTTTCTCTTATATGTTATGTCAAATCAGACACAGTCATAGGGATTATCTTCTTCAGTGGATGGCACCTCATGTGTTGCAGGGTTTTGTTTGTCAACATGACACATGTGCTCATTCAAAGGAGCAGTCTAATCAACTGTAGATTCACATTATAAAGTGGTTTAGAGCTGAAAAACAAACAGCTGGATTGTCTGTGAAGCTCCTTTAACAATTCCTATATTTCCAGCGACCCAACTTCCGGTGCCCCACTTCCGGCCGACCCACTTCCGGCCGACCCACTTCCGGCCGGCCTCTTCTAGGCTAGTTAAATGTATTTTGATCTAGATGTCAATCCTGCTTATCCTCTGTATACCACACTACATCTGAAAAACTCAGACTGCTGAGAGATGTTTTGATCTAAAGAGAAAAAAAACAAGAAAGAAAAAACAACACTTCCGGTATAGTGCGATAGTTTGTTACCCTGCGATAACATGTTATTATCGCCCACTAGTATCTGGTGCGCATGCCAAGCATGCGCAGTCTTGTAGTACACAATTGGAGGGAGAAAAATTTGCTGAAATTAAGCATATCATGACATATTACGACATATTACGACATATAGTTCTCATGTCTGTCTAACAGTTTCTGTTGGTGAAATACTATTCTTTTCATTTATTTACATTGAAATCACATCAAAATAGTAGTAGGTCCAATAGTCCATGCAACTGAACGGAAGAATGTGTCCAGATGCATGCGCATATTGAGTGGGCCTTAATTACGGTTTATCGCAGGGTAACAAGCTTGGAACACACCGGCCGCCCAACTTCCGGCCGAACCACTTCCGGCAGACACACTTCCGGCAGACACTCTCCTGGTAGACACTCTTCTGGTAGACCCACTTCCGGCTGACCCATTTCCGGTGCCCCACATCCGGCCAACCCACTGGCGGCCAACCCATTGCCGGCCGTCCCACTTCCGGGTCCCACTTCCGGCCGACCCACTTCCGGTCGAACCACTTCCGGTCGAACCACTTCCGGTCGAACCACTTCTGGTCGAACCACTTCCGGTCGAACCACTTCCGGTCGAACCACCATGACTAGGCTTAACTTGATGGTACATAACGAGTGTAATACGTAGCGTTAGGGTCTAGTGATGCATAACGGTGGATTAGGCCCCATGATTCTTGGGAAAATAATTCTATTTTTATTCACCTGTTAATTATGTCCCCTACTTTTTGTAAAGTAAGCAGAACGATCGTCGACCCCAGCTTTACTTCTCCCCGAGAAAACCTCCAGTGAAATAATTGCCCACCTCCCGCACCGTGATTTTAAATTTTCATTTTCATTTTGTAATATTTTCACTGAATTACCCAGTGATTGGTTTACAGATATTTAATTTCGTTTTTAATAGAAAATAATAGCTTTTTCCTTGCAGTGAGTGTGAGTGATTAAATAACGAGGGTTGTTTGATGACAATGTTAATGTTCATAATAATGACTGATTCGCATTTCTGTCGGTAGGTGGCAATGTAGGTTACAGGTTGGGAGGTTGGTGTGCGGGTTCAAAAACTTGTATTTATACTGGAGGATAGGGTTAGGGTTAGACTATAAGTCTTATGAACATTCATTAATCACAAGTTACATACAGTGAACATGCAAGTCAAAATCACAGAAATAGAGAATGCAAAGATACTAGGTTAGCTTCAAGTGGGCAAAGAAACCTCGTTTTCCTGGTTAACAAGCCTGATGCAGCTGTATTCTCAGTTTGTTACGTGTATGTGTTTGGATATTCGAATAGGCTGGGAAGCACCGTGTGTTTGCATCTAGGTTATTCCATAGGGTGCCGGCTTTGTATTCCGCTGATCGTTTATATTTTTCACTCTCCCAATCACCTGCCCCTCACTCTGCCCCTCACTCCCCCCATCCCCTGCCCCTCACTCTCCCCATCCCCTGCCCCTCACTCTCCCCATTCCCTATCTCTCACTCCCCCCATCATCTGCCCCTCATATGTATCTCACCCATTACCATCACCCAGTATATGCCCCATTATCCCCATCACATGCCCCCTGCTCTTTCCATCATCTACCCCTCACACCCCCCATAACCCGTCCCACACTATCCCCATTCCCTGTCCCTCACTCCCCCCATCACCTGCCCCTCACCTGTTTGTGTATAGAGTCATCATAATCTATCATCACCCATTATGAGCCCTGCTCTCCCCATTCCCTGCCCCTAACTCCCCCCCATCCCCTGCCCCTCACTCTGCCCCTCACTCCCTCCATCACCTGCCCCTCACTCCCCCCATCATATGCCCCTCACTTTGCCCCTCACTCCCCCCATCACCTGCCCCTCACTCCCCCCATCATATGCCCCTCACTCTGCCCCTCACTCTCCCCATCACCTGTCCCTCACTTCCTCCATTACCTGCCCCTCACCTGTTTCCATGTCGTTATAATCTGCGATCACCCATTATGTACCCCACTCCCCATCACCTGCCCCTCACTCCCCCCATCCCCTGCCCCTCACTCCCCCCATCCCCTGCCCCTTACTCCCCCCATCCCCTGCCCCTCACTCTCCCAATCACCTGCCCCTCACTCTCCCCATCCCCTGCCCCTCACTCTCCCCAACCCCTGCCCCTCACTCTCCCCATCTCCTGCCCCTCACTCTCCCCATCCCCTGCCCCTCACTCTCCCCAACCCCTGCCCCTCACTCTCCCCATTCCCTGCCCCTCACTCCCCCCATCCCCTGCCCCTCACTCCCCCATCCCCTGCCCCTCACTCCCCCCATCCCCTGCCCCTCACTCTCCCCAACCCCTGCCCCTCACTCCCCCCATCCCCTGCCCCTCACTCCCCCCCATCACCTGCCCCTCACTCCCCCCATCCCCTGCCCCTCACTCCCCCCATCCCCTGCCCCTCACTCCCCCCATCCCCTGCCCCTTTCTCCCCCCAACCCCTGCCCCTCACTCTCCCCATCACCTGCCCCTCACTCCCCCATCCCCTGCCCCTCACTCCCCCCAATCACCTGCCCCTCACTCCCCCATCACCTGCCCCTCACTCCCCCCATCCCCTGCCCCTCACTCCCCCCATCCCCTGCCCCTTACTCCCCCCATCACCTGCCCCTCACTCCCCCCATCCCCTGCCCCTCACTCTCCCCAACCCCTGCCCCTCACTCCCCCCATCCCCTGCCCCTCACTCCCCCATCCCCTGCCCCTCACTCCCCCCATCCCCTGCCCCTCACTCCCCCCATCCCCTGCCCCTTACTCCCCCCATCACCTGCCCCTCACTCCCCCCCAATCACCTGCCCCTTACTCCCCCCATCCCCTGCTCCTCACTCCCCCCATCCTCTGCCTCTCACCTGTTTGCGCGTCGAGTCGTCCGTCACGGCGCTGCCCTGACCCCAACATGTATTATCACCCATTATGAGCCCTGCTCCGCCATCCCCTTCCCCTCACCCCCCCGCCCCATCCCCTGCCCCTCACTCTCCCCATCTCCTGCCCCTGACTCTCCCCATCACTCCCCCATCCCCTGCCCCTCACTCCCCCATCCCCTGCCCCTCACCTGTTTGCACGTCGAGTCGTCCGTCACGGCGCTGCCCTGACCCCAACATGTATTATCACCCATTATGAGCCCTGCTCTCCCCATCCCCTGCCCCTCACCCCCCGCCCCATCCCTTCCCCTCACCCCCCCCCCCCCATCACCTACCCATCACTCCCCCCATCCTCTGCCCCTCACCTGTTTGCGCGTCGAGTCGTCCGTCATGGCGCTGCCCTGACCCCAACATGTATTATCACCCATTATGAGCCCTGCTCCGCCATCCCCTTCCCCTCACCCCCCCCCGCCCCATCACCTGCCCCTCACTCCCCCCATCACTCCCCCATCCCCTGCCCCTCACCCCCCCCCATCACCTGTCCCACACTCTCCCCATTCCCTGCCCCTCACTCCCCCATCACTCCCCCATCCCCTGCCCCTCACTCCCCCCATCACTCCCCCTATCCCCTGCCCCTCACTCCCCCCATCACCTGCCCCTCACCCCCCCCCCATCCCCTGCCCCTCACTCCCCCATCACTCCCCCAGCCCCTGCCCCATCACTCCCCCATCCCCCGCCTCTCACCTGTTTGCGCGTCGAGTCGTCCGTCACGGCGCTTCCCTGACCCCAACATGTATTATCACCCATTATGAGCCCTGCTCCGCCATCCCCTTCCCCTCACCCCCCCCCCGCCCCATCACCTGCCCCTCACTCCCCCCATCACTCCCCCATCCCCTGCCCCTCACTCCCCCCATCACTCCCCCATCACCTGCCCCTCACTCCCCCCATCACTCCCCCATTCCCTGCCTCTCACTCCCCCCATCACTCCCCCATCCCCTGCCCCTCACCTGTTTGCGCGTCGAGTCGTCCGTCACGGCGCTCCCCTGACGTCGCCGTCTCACGTCGGACGTTGCGCGGGGGTCCTGGACCTGCGACTCGCTGCAATCAGACAAGAGATGAATTATTCACGAGGTCGGCGCTGATCTCTGTCGGCGAGGACGTGAGGCTGAGGGCTACACGCTTAGCCTCTGCATGGCAGATATTCTGCCCAAATCTTCTCTTGACATTTAACACTTCTTTTGACATTCGTAACTAGTTCTTCGGTTCATGTAGATATGCAAATATATGCAACAATATGATGTGAAATGATGAAGTAATGGCAGAATGGGAAAAAGTGGGATCGCCTCGTTGATATTACCGCGCACTCCCAACGCGATGGTGAATGAGGACACAGACCAAGCACTCATTAGAATGTATCAAAGAATATGTTATAGGAATTTTCTCGCACAATAAATCCTATAAGCGTCCGAAATTACCAGAAAAAATGCGCGCTTCCACCGATATTTCCCAATTTCCATTTCGGCATGTTTCTGTTGCTCGGTGGAATCAGTGCTTTAATATGCCCTACACCCTATCCCTAACCCTATCCAAAACCTTAACCCTGTCCCTATCCCTAACCCTAACCCTAACCCTATCCCTAACCCTTTCCCTAACCCTAACCCTAACCTTTTCCCTAACATTAACCCTATCCTTAATCCGCGAAAGCGGGAGCGCTAGGGGGTCGAGATGACCGTACAAAAAGGGGTCCGAGATGCCGAAGGGGCCGAAATGACCGTGTACCGTAGTGAGTGTCAGTCTCTGTGACGTGAGTCTTGTCTGTCAGTCTCTGTGACGTGAGTGGTGTCTGTCAGTCTCTGTGAGTGGTGACTGTCAGTCTCTGTGACGTGAGTGGTGACTGTCAGTATCTGTGACGTGAGTGGTGTCTGTCAGTCTCTGTGACGTGAGTGGTGTCTGTCAGTCTCTGTGATGTGAGTGGTGTCTGTCAGTCTCTGTGATGTGAGTGGTGACTGTCAGTCTCTGTGACGTGAGTGGTGACTCAGTCTCTGTGAGTGGTGTCTGTCAGTCTCTGTGACGTGTGTGGTTTTTGTTTTGTTTGTGTTTTTATTCAATAAAGAGGATAAAGTACAATCATCACAATATTGGACGATCTTCCTTGCACGAATCCTAATCTAAAACAAGGTGCTTACAGACATACCCGGGTTTATCTCACCCCTGGTGTTTTTGTCCTGTAGGCTTAGCATTGGGAGCTCGTTCTCCATGCCCCTACAAGTATTGCAGTCCATTCTCCATGGTCTATATCCTGTACTAATCTTTGCCTGTCCATGCTATTTATTCCATTATCATGATAGGGAAAGTTAGCAATATTTCCTTTCAGTTAGTGACCTGGCCATGCATGAGCTGTACTGAATACAGACTGGGTACTAATAATTGCTTTTTATCTCTCCCCTGGTATTTTGGTCTGATGGGTTTAAAATTGGGAACTCGTTTTTCATGCGCCTAAGAGTATTGCAGTCCGTTCTCTATGGTCTATATCCTGTGTGCTGTCCATTCTTTTAGTGTATACAGAGATGAGATAAATACAGAGAGCAGAAGGCTCAAGTAATTGGACATTAAAAACCCACACAGCTGCCACTTTGACAAACATGATGTCAGAACCTTTATCTCACCCCTGGTATTTTTCTCCCATAGACTTAACATTAGGGATTTATTTTCCATGGTCTATATCCAAAAATTGGATGCACATTGTCCAGTCCTTCACTATCTGCGTGCTATTCACTGTGATATTGAGAACAGAGCAGGGAGCCAGTGTCTTAGGGTTTTAGAGACATACGTAGCTGACCAGGGCCAATCACTCAATACCAAAATACCTCAAAACCCATTGGTGTTTGACATATTTACATCCTAGACTCATACATTTGCAGAAATGGCAAATTGACTGGATGCAAGTGGGTTACAGAAAACTATCCATAGACTGAATATAACCCAAAACTTTTAATCATTATTCATTTACAATTGCACGGTCATTCATCAATGATGAGCATACCTTTTGCTCCTAGTTCTTTAATTCCACACAGATTCTGTCATCTTGAATTAGTGCTGCGCTGTTCCAAATGAAGCCCCATGGCCGTGTGTGGCTGGGGATATATTTACTCTACCTCACTATAGGTCAGGAAGGCATATTAGGGACTAAGGTCGGGTCCTGATTCAAACAGTGTCTCCCTAAAAATTCTTATAGATTGACTTGTGTTGCATATCTAATTAGATTAAGGAAGCAATTGTTTGTAAATGATAACTAGAGAAAAACATTGTCTGAAATTATAATGTAAAAAAATTGCATCATTTCCAACCAAGCCTTACTTCTCCATTTTCTGCCTACCACCACAATGCTATAACATATGGCGCATACCACAAAAAGGGGCTTTTTGATAGTTTTCTATTTTGATAACAAAACAGTCCATTTTGACTTCTGCTATGAGTACAATAAAAGTTAAGGTATCAAAATGATCCTCAAAGAAATCTCTACTTGATTAAACTGGGCTTTGATTTTGCTTCCATATGGAATTCTATGGAATGTTCCAATATTTTGCCTAACTTTTAGCATGATTTCAGAGAAAATATGACCAAAATGACAGATAAACAGATGATATGACAGATAAATCACCTCAATAAATTCAAATACATATGACAATAAAGCCCACAATCTCTGGTTTAATATGTTATCCTTTGAAAATCTGTATGTCTTTTATAGCCTAAGTTATGAGAATCTTTGTATTTCAAGTAAAAAATAACTAGTTTTCAGTCCCCAATATGGTTGCACGACCTATAATCATTGCGTATTCCAGTCACTCCCACCATCCTAACGCCGGTCCCGACATAACGAAGGTGACACTCAGCAGCCCCAGAAACTCATTAATATGCAGATTTATTCACATCGCAATTATACCAAAACTCTAAGCAGCAGCAGTTTACATTTCCTCATTTCCAGGATGTTCTTTGTGACCCTGAAAGTAAAGCGGTTTTTATGATAATAAATTAGAATTAATTGGATAAATTCCAAAGTAAATATTACAAATAAAGTCCATGGAATATATGTATGTCATTGAAGTATGTCACAAGAAAATATCGATATTTGTTTCGTTGCAACCGCACCTTTGAAGTAAAAAATTCAAGCAATTTAACATTTAAATAGATCTTATTTGATTATGCCTGCAAGTGATAAAAATATATATTAGTAAATTGCATTCACCTTGGAATTGAAAAACAAACCCTTAGGGGTTTTACTGTACATTAACACAGAAGTTGCTCTCCAGAGTATGCTGGTACTGCAGCCTCAGAGTGTGTGAGTATTTCTCCATACCAGCACACTGTGCAGGGATTGTTGGTATGCCAACACTACCCATACCTTGGATGGTGAATGTGACACCAGACAAAACCAAATGCAAGAGTGATCCACTGAGAGTTTCAAATACCCCGAATGAAGGCACCACAGTGGTCGATATTTTACGAGAATCCAAATATTTGACTTCATAATCAGACATTCAGATAGAAAATCACCCAAGAGACTGAGAGATTCGGTGTAGCTGGATTCTTTGTCTCAGAAGTCAGTCTCCACTGGGTCTAAATACAAGGGACGGCAATGATTGGCGAAGATGAAAACTGATACTGTGTGAAAAATTGTTATTCAAGTCGAAAAACAATTCGTCCTTTTTTCTAATTCCAGGGAGGGGAGAATGAGTGGGATTAGATGGAAAAATTAAGATAATCCGAGAATTAGGTTTTCAGTGTCTCAGTGGGGGTCACTCTCCAAGCAGAAATCCAGCGCTTGTATCTCTGCACCGACCTGCCTGTTTTGGATCAAATCTGGCCCGTACGCCAGTTTTTCAAATATCCTAAATTTCGAGGGCTTTTGGGAGTTTTCTGTTGTCTACTTGTAAATAGAGATAAACATATTTATAAGGTAAATATTATACACTCATTTTGTTATTATTTATTTCAAACCAGAGACAGTCTCTGGGATCACATTCTACAGTGGAAAGCACCTCATGTGTTGTTGGGTTATTTTTTGTCAACAAGACCCATGTGCTTACTCGAAGGGGCAGTCTAATCAAATGTGAATTCACATTATGAAGAGGTTGAAATCTGAAAAAGACACATGTGGATTGTCTATGGAACTCATCTAACAATTCTCATGAGTTGTTTGAGTTTCATTACTTCTGACAGTTGTCCTGTTTTGAATCTTGAAATTTAAGCTGGTCCCCCCCTATTTTTCTTTTGTATAAATATTTTATTGTGGGATATAATTTGACAACCCCCCCCCCCCTGGTCCCTCCTATCTCTTCATTTCTTTTTTTTTAATAAATATTTTATTGTGTGTTTTAATTTGACAATCCCCCTATCTTTAGTGGATACCCAGAGAACCAGGGAGCTGTTTCAAAAGTCAAGTAAAGTCTCGCCAGCGGCACGTCGCATTTCAAAGCAAGATGTCGCAACAGCAAGCGGCACTTTGAATCAAAGCGGCAGCAAAACCGCTACCAATACCCAATAGCGAGCGGCACCTCCACCTCGACAGCGACGCTTCATGTGCCATTGTTAGCACTCACTTTGGCGGTGAGCACTCTCGTTTAGCACCCTCCCGCCTTTTGATACAGCTCCCAGAATTGGGTTGAGGCAGAGATTAGTAAGCACTAGCGCCACGAAAGATCTGGGAGGAGAGTGAGTGGGGGCAACTGAGAAGCCGCCAATCAGATTTCTCAATCCCTGCCCATGTGACTGCACTGTTTCCGTCACGAGGTCTCATGTAGACACAGAGATTGAGATCTTCATTCTGCTTATTTTTGCTGAGAGAAAAGGTTGAACACTTTGTGGATGGAATTCACAAACAGAGGAATCAGATCAATCTCAGTGACACTGTTCAATCCAGAGGGAATGTCAGGATGAGACTAGGAGTGAAATGTCATAAAAGTAGACGTTGTTTGTGATTAAAGAAGAAACCAATAAGTTTTGGTCAAAGTAGTCGTTCTCCACAAGTTTGATGCGGAGAGATATGAATGAGGCGACAGCCGAGTGAATATCCATATAAGTAATTATATAGAACTGCATCGAGAATCATATAAATAGACATTACTCCACGAGTTTGGCTGGGCCGCAATCGTCATCGAGGCAAAGCCGAGTGACAATTATGGCCCAGCCAAACTCGTGGAGTATTGTGTATTTTACGATTCAAGTGTGGTTCTGGATTTATCTTACCCCTTTCTATGACATTGAATATCATCACAACTTCAGAATAATAACAATATACTTAGCAAATCCACTACGCCACGGCCGTGGCGTGGTATTGTAACTTTACCAGGGTGATCGTTGAGTATATTTTTCTAGTGTTATTCCTATGGCTAAACTTGTACCAGGGCTGAGATAAAATGATGGTGTGAGTGACACCACTGCCGAGTCCATCCCTCCATGAGACTTCGTAAAACTAAACTTTATTTGTGATTGGAAGTGACACTTTTATATAGAACTGCATCGAGAATCGTATAAATGGACAAGACTCCACGAGTTTGGATGTACCCCAATCGTCATCGAAGCGAAGCCGAGTGACGATTATGGCACATCCAAACGAGTGGAATATTTTGGTGGAGCGTGCACTTCCCGACACGCCCCGACAACACTGTCATAAAGCCCCCCTTCTTACGACAAGGCTGCGACAACTTTCTTGTCGGCGCTTGTCGTAGACTTGTCGTGGTTGGTGGACACCACCCTTTAAAGGTGATCGGGGTGGTAGCGAAACACTCGATTCCTGGTCCCTGTCTTTTCTCTGTCACTCTGCTTTTCTCAGACCAATCCGATCTCCCTGTCATAAAACTCAGATGTGTCTTTACTTGTCACATGCAGAAATCCATCAACACCAGCAACACGACCCGCCGTCAGGAGTTGTCTACGCGCATGCGCGGGTTACAAGGTCATCCTCCAGAGTATGCGAGCGATACTTTGTAGAAAGTTACTAGCGACTTCATCGATTCTTACTTGGCTACCACCTACCCCCTCCCTCTTGTGCGCCTGTACTCCAGTCTAACAATTCCCAACTGCCATCGTTCCCCTTTGCGGGTGAACAGGAAACCATCTTGTGGTTATCATTTCGTATGACAAAGGTGCTTGAGCTGATCATCGGCCATCAGAACTGTATGAATTGACACCAGCGAAAGGGTGAGATCTCATTGCTTTCTCTCAAGGAAAGGATATCAGAGAAGTACTGTTATAAATTATGTTCTAAGTATGGAACGAAATAAATCTTAAAGATAGAAGTACATATGAGTAGATAGGTACAAAATAAGAATAGCCGCTTTGAGTTTATTACTACACAAGAATCTCACTCTCCTCTCCAGGCCTAGGTCTGGTTCACTCTGTCTCTATGTGCGGGAGCAACTCCAAGCGGATACGACCAGAATTATAGATTTTTAGATATAGTAGGTAACTAGCGACTTTGTCGTTTTGTATTTGGCTATCATCCCCTTCCATCCCCCCCCCCCCCCCAAACGCCCGCAATCTCGTTTGAGAT
The DNA here is from genome assembly GCA_950022655.1 of Alentia gelatinosa. Classification (NCBI taxonomy): domain Eukaryota; kingdom Metazoa; phylum Annelida; class Polychaeta; order Phyllodocida; family Polynoidae; genus Alentia; species Alentia gelatinosa. The sequence continues at coordinate 57,699,245 of OX465588.1, forward strand.
ATACCTGTGCGCTCTTCAGTCTAAAGGCGGGCGTCCACCAATCACGACAAGGCTACAACAAGCGCCGACAAGAAAGTTCCTATCGGAGCCTTGTCACAGCCTTGTCGTGAGAAGGGGGGCTTTACGACAGCGTTGTCAGGGAGTGTCGTAGACGTTGCTGGTTCCCGTAAAAAAGGCGTCCATGGTACCGACACACTACGACAGTGATACTGAGGAAACCACGACACTCCACGACAATTGTCCAGTCGTGGCAAAAATCGAACATGTTCGATTTTGTCGTAACCTTGTCGGAAGGCCCCCAACAGGCCCCCGACAAGCTTCCAGTCACAGCCTGTCGTGGTCTTGTCGTAGACTCTTGTTGGGAACTAGGGTCCACCAACCACGACAAGGCTACGACAAGGCTTCCAATCGTAGGGCTGTCGTGGACCTTGTCGGGAACCCATTGTCGTAGCCTTGTCTTGGTTGGTGGACGCCCGCCTTTAACGATTCCGAACTTCTGTTGTGGTACACTGGCCACCAGAGCAGACCTTTGCTAAATCCCAGCTTGTGGCAAGGAGATCGGAAAACTACAGTTCTAAATATTTTCAATGCGGCTAGAACTATGTTATAAGAGAAGAAGACCAAAGTGTAGACCTAAAAATATTTTGCAGGTTCAAGTTTTTCCCTACACGAGAATCTCTCTCTCTCGTGTCCCTTCAATCTCCAGGCCTAGGTCTGGTTTACTCTGTTTCTATGTGCGGGAGACTCTCCAAGCGGATTCGACTAGAATCATGGTAGGGAACAAGCGAAATGTTGTCATCTCATTGCATTCTCTCAATCAAAGGAGATCGGAAAATAACGGTTCTAAATTATATTTTCAGTACGGCTAGAAACAAACTTTGAGGATAGAAATACAACAGTGTAGAGAAACACAAAACAAGAGTGGCAGGATTCAATTAAGTACTGCACGAGAATCTCACTCTCGTAGCCCTCAGTCTCCAGGCCTATGTCTGGTTCACTCTGTCACTATGTGCGGGAGGATCTCCAAGCGGAACCGTCCAAAATTTACACGTTTTATATGTGGTAGGTAACTTGTGTTTTATTATATGAAAGGCAGGTAGTGTGTCGCACTACAGACGATCTACAGTCAGTTTTCAGTCTTCTAGTGTAAACACCAGGATTAGGGCACCACAGTCGTCATGTTTTGGTCGTCTTGTGTAAACGCCAGATTGGAGCACAACCTGACAACTATCGGCTAGACGATCTATAGTCGTCATGTTTTAGTCGTCTAGTGTAAACACCGGGCTACAGCACCACCTGACAATTATTGGCTAGACGATCTACAGTCATCACATTTTTAGTCGTCTAGTGTAAACGCCGGGTTAGAGCACCACCTGACGACTATTGGCTAGACGATCTACAGTCATCACGTTTTTAGTTGTCTAGTGCAAACGCCGGGTTAGAACACCACCTGACGACTATTGGCTAGACGACCTATAGTCATCACGTTTTTAGTCGTCTAGTGTAAACGCCAGGTTAGAGCACCACCTGACGACTATTGGCTGACGATCTACAGTCGTCACGTTTATAGTCGTCTAGTGTAAACGCCAGGTTAGAGCACCACCTGACGACTATTGGCTGACGATCTACAGTCGTCACGTTTATAGTCGTCTAGTGTAAATGCCAGGTTAGAGCACCACCTGACGACTATTGGCTGACGATCTACAGTCATCACACTGTTAGTCGTCTAGTGTAAACGTTAGCTAATGGAAACACTGGATTAAAATTGAAGATTAAGTGAACTAATCATCTTCCTGTGTATGCCCGACTTATATCGCCAACTGCTGGCACTGAAACAAGCCCAGGGTTTAAGTCTCGCGAGATCTGCGCAATAATTGGCCAGGAATGTTGCCTCGTGACGCTCTCATCCAATCAGAGCGGATCATCTCTGCAATCTCCCAGCAGATTATCTGTGTTACGTAAGCTAGATGCATATGGAATGACAGGACTAAGACTATGGCAAATCAGCAGCTGCAAACTTCACTCGCATGAGCAACTTTGAATAACTTCGGATCCAATTAAGATATCGAGAAACGGTTTTCAGATTTATCATTGCCTCTCTCTACCCTACAAGTAGGGCACTTGTAAATCGGACTGAGTAATCGGTAGTATCGCTATTTAAACGGCCTTCTCAGAATCGGGAACAGTCGGTGATTGTGCGTACATCGAAATCTTAAGGTCGGGGAGAGTCGGTCATATCTGACATGGTAGTAATGCCTGACCTGTCGGGAAAAGTAATAAAATCGGGGCGGTGAAGTGCGTACATCGACCCGATTGATGCAGATTGTTACAGACCCGACTGATCCGTCGGGCAAAGGTAGAATCGGCCACAGCTATAAGACACCGACATTTTATTCCCGACTCTCACCGAGCCGATGGTCGGGATGAATCGGGAACAAATTTCGGTGTCTTATAGGCTTAAGGATCTAACAGGACACAGCTCACATTTGCCTGTTCCCTCTGCCTGATGGGAGAAAGGAATATCGTGATTGGCTGTTCTAAGAATAATACTCCGGTTACTGGCAAATCACTCAGGGCAGCTTGTCTGCACATTTACAAGACAATTGTTCAAAATCTGTGTTTAAAACGGGAGTCTTAGAAGCAATATCCAAATTATAATGGACTATGTGTATATGCAAATATTAAATGCAAAGCATCGATCTGTTCATGTTACACACAGTACGATCCCCTAAATATAACGATGATGTGGTACATTGTATATATGTTATTTATAAATATCCCTATATCGGCGTAATTCACCGAAATATGCGTAGATTATGATGGTGTTATCTAATACGGTAAGACGCTATAACAAGCCGTCTCTGTACACGCTGTTACTGTTCACAGCCTCGACTAGGGAGAAAATACCCGAAACGGGGAGATTTTCATTTTACATATTCATTTCCATTTGTTCACATTATTGTTTCATGCTGTTGCTGGAAGAGCGATTCATAATGTAATCGAATGAAATAAAGCCTTTACAAAAAAAAAAAAAAAAAAAAAATAGTACCAGCGGAGGCAGGAATTCCTGGCTAAAAATACCAGTCTTAGTTTGAGCCTGTGTGCCCTGGCCCTGGTGACACCAGACTGTACTAGAGTCTAGGTGGATGATAGCGGAACTAGCAATCACTCTGTGCCCCGTACAACACGCGCTTGTCTCAGGTGAATGCCGAGGTTGATCTGAGAGACATCTAATGATATCCCTCGAGGTCTGGTGTCAAAGGGCAGGTTTTTATCGGGAATCTCCCCCGTTCTACGTCTGGGAGTTTCTCTTGTCTCTGTGACAGATGTCGGGTTGACACGCATACAACATGGCGCCTCCCTTCTACAGGTTGTCTTCTCTCCCAAACATGGCGTGCACGAAGCACTCGAACCCTAGAAGTAATACTATCGCTCGGAGTTTTACTTCGCGTCAACTACGCGGAGAATACGGCCACTCAGATCGAAATCGTGGTAATGTTGTATTTATTACTCGCCTTTCGAATAATTATTAGGAAAAAAAATCTAGTAAATAATTAGAAATTCGACCCAAGCGTCATGTATTGTTTATATACATTAGTTCCCACAATGCCCGACAGGTGGCCCAAAAAGCTGTATTTTCCTAGGAGATTCCGGAGGTCCGTATTCTACTCAGTAGCGATATGTGGGCTCCATAGGCTTAGCATGGAGACTCCGTATTAGGTGGGTAATAAGAATGGGCAGTCTACAACACCCACCCGCAAACGGGCAGTCTATGACACCCACGTACAAGTGGGCAGTCCATGACACCCAGATTCAAAAGGGCAGTCCATAACACCCACCCACAAACGGGCAGCATCAGACCTGACGGCTTTATAGGGGACAGAGCCATTGTTAGTTCATGAAACAGTCACTAGGTGGTGGTGGGACAAAACCTGTATCCTGGCTTTTTATCATTACGAAATTCAACTGCCTTTCAATGTTTTACCATGGTTCCCTTGACTCTCTACACCCATCCTAGAGCAGGATGAGATACTGATTAAACCCAGGACATGATGTTTTCCACATGGAACACTTTATATACGTAGGTGAGCAAGGCTAGAGTTGTGACACTTCCCAATGATCACTCACTTCTTTCCCACCTCCATTAGTGAAGAACACCTACTCGGGATTAATGAAGAACACCTACTTTTCCACCTCCATTAGTGAAGAACACCTACTTTTTCACCTCCTTTAGTGAAGAACATCTACTCGGGGGGGCCATCATGGCAGCGCCCATGGATCATAGGCTATATGCCTTATACAACTAATTAATGTTCTTCCAGAGAAAAATTAAAAGTTTCCCAAATGAGACTTTGTTCTGGATATTCTTAAGTATATCCTTTTGCATAAGCGCATTTTTAGTTGGTGTTACAATGGAACGATTTTATCAATATATCTTAGTAATGATTACACCTTGGGGTGGGGGTGGGGAGTTAGCTCAGTGGTTAGAGCACCAGACTTGTAACCCCAAGGTTGTAAGACTTTGTGGGTTCGAGTCCCACCCCCAGCAGTGGTAGATTTACTGCTATAACAAAGGCCATCCTTCTCATACCATGCCTGTGTGGTGTGGGAAGTAAAACTCTCACCTCGGTGAATGAGTAGGGGTGAGATTTCTACCTGAATTAATCACATAGATTCGATCACCACCCTAGTGGTGTATAAGAAAGTCTGGAAAGGACCTATAATGGTTGACTGGACGTAAAACCAAACCAAACAAACACCTTGGCGTATTTTTCATAGACGACATGTCCAGCATTTTGTGTTATTTATTATCAACAGATGAGAAACACCCGTTTTCTGCTCTGTGTGTCTTTTTTTTGCCTCTTTTTAAATTCGAGTAGCGCTCCTCTATCTTCACCCTCATAATACATTTACAAAATTTTCAATTCTTTCTCAATGTCCAAAATACTTTCTCAATTCCAAAATTCTATAAACATGTGCCCAATCCAATTCCGAACAAAAAAAAACTCTGAAAAAGAAAAAGGTATTTAGTAGAAACTGAACGAGAGTTAGACTTGTCAGTGTTTATGCCACGACGGGAAGGTCGTGTATTACTACGCGAAGCGCTAGCTGAGCGTAGTGAGGAACAGACCTGACCAGAGTGGCATAGACACTGACAAGTCTAACTCGAGTTTCGTTTCGTATTTATCCTACCCCGTCTCTACCCTTTTGGATTACTGAAATATAAATATAGATTAAAGGACCAACCGAAGTCCAACCAGAACTTTTGAGTTCAACCAGAACTTTTTTCGGAGCAGCGCACAATCTGGTTGCTGATTGGTCGATTTTTGTATGCCCCTTAAGGCATAAATCGAACTTTATGTCATGGCATGCCGCATAAGATTTGCCTATGTTATGCCTATGGACCGTTTTTATTAGGGGTAGGATAACAAGAGATGGCTCTTCCTGGTACAATGCTTATTCACTGAGGCATAAAACATACCATGAACTAAACCCGTTTTTTCTAAGGACATCTGTTGAGTATTCAATTATCTTCGAGCTCGCTGCTGCGTGGTTTTAATATTCTGTGTTGATAGATTTCTATGACTCACATCTTAACTTTGTATTGTCTTTTATTAGCCACCAATTAGGAAGTGTCCATAGAAAACACATGGGGTGTGTGTATCACTATACCCGGAGCATACAGATATATCCACTAAATCCAAAGTGTCCATAGAAAACACATAGGGAGTGTGTATCACCATACCCGGAGCATACAGATATGTTGTATGCTCTGGGTTGCAAAAACCGGCGGATGCAGAACAATAGTGCACACCTAAATGAACTAATATCAGTATGCTTGTTGTCAGGAAAAAGTGGATGAAAAATGCAATATACATTGGTTTCAGATAAAAGTGGCTGTATACTTCTTGGAATACTGCTGAGAATCATGTACCTCACAGGGTGTTTGTCTGAGACAGATCCCACTGAGATTCATGTACCTCACAGGGTGTTTGTCTGAGACAAATCCTGCTGGGATTCATGTACCTCACAGGGTGTTTGTCTAAGACAGATCCTGCTGAGATTCATGTACCTCACAGGGTGTTTGTCTGAGACAAATCCTGCTGAGACTCATGTACCTCACAAGGTGTTTGAGATAAATCCTGCTGGGATTCATGTACCTCACAGGGTGTTTGTCTGAGACAAATCCTGCTGAGATTCATGTACCTTACAGGGTGTTTGTCTGAGACAAATCCTGCTGAGATTCATGTACCTCACAAGGTGTTTGAGATAAATCCTGCTGGGATTCATGTACCTCACAGGGTGTTTGTCTGAGAAAAATCCTGCTGAGATTCATGTACCTCACAGGATGTTTGTCTGGGACAAATCCTGCTGCGATTCATGTACCTCACAGGGTGTTTGTCTGAGATATATCCTGCTGAGATTAATGTACCTCACAGGGTGTATGTCTGAGACAAATCCTGTTGAGATTCTTAACTCGAACACAATTTCTTCGCCTAAAGTGTAGGTTTTTTCCCCCTGCAATTGTTGGCACCATTTACCCCTACAAGGAACAGAACCTGTGAGGTACATCAACCCCACAGTGTGAATTCCCCTTCGCCTTCCTTCACAAGGGAAAGTTGCGTTAAAGGTTTTCTCTTTCAGTCCTCATTCGCCCTTTCCATCCAGCACCAATACCTGGCAGTCTGTGGGAAAAACTCAATGAGTAACAACTCTTTTATGTCATTAGCGCACTTTTAGGATATCTTGTTACGAACCAGAATTACAGTTTGCGGTCTTCCTTCTTTCCTATTGATTGCTCGACTGAAGCTGATTCCACGAAATGGCACCATTTACACAAGCAGAGAAAACCTCACCAATATTTTATATGGAAACAGGGTTATTGTATCTATAGGTATAAAACCTTAGTGACATTTAAGATGGAAACATGGTTACTGTATCTGTAGGCATGAAATCTCACCAACATTTTACACGGAAACAGGGTTATTGTATCTATAGGTATAAAACCTTAGTGACATTTAAGATGGAAACATGGTTACTGTATCTGTAGGCATGAAATCTCACCAACATTTTACACGGAAACAGGGTTACTGTATCTATAGGTATAAAACCTTACCAACATTTTACACGGAAACATGGTTACTGAATCTGTAGGTATAAAACCTCACCGATATTTTACACGGAAACATGGTTACTGAATCTGTAGGTAAAAAAACTCACCAATATTTTACATGGAAACAAGGTAACTGTATCTGCAGGTATTAAACCTCATTGATATTTTACACGGAAACACGGTTACTGTAGCTATAGGTAAAAAAAACCCACTGACATTTTACACGGAAACATGGTTACTGTATCTGTAGGCATAAAATCTCACCAACATTTTACACGGAAACATGGTTACTGTATCTATAGGTATAAAACCTTACCAACATTTTACACGGAAACAAGGTTACTGTATCTGCAGGTATAAAACCTCACCAACATTTTACACGGAAACATGGTTACTGTATCTGTAGGTATAAAACCTTACCAACATTTTACACGGAAACATGGTTACTGTATCTGCAGGTATAAAACCTTACTGACATTTTACACGGAAACATGGTTACTGTATCTGTAGGTATAAAACCTTACCAACATTTTACATGGAAACAAGGTTACTCTATCTGCAGGTATGAAACCTCACTGACATTTTACACGGAAACAAGGTTACTGTATCTGTAGGTAAAAAAACTCATCAATATTTTACATGGAAACAAGGTAACTGTATCTGCAGGTATTAAACCTCATTGATGTTTTACACGGAAACACGGTTACTGTATCTGTAGGTATAAAACCTCACTGATATTTTACATGGAAACACGGTTACTGGCTCTGTAGGTTGAAAACCTCACCGACATTTTACACGAAACATTTATCCTGCAGGGGCATCGGCAAAAATTGTTTTGACCTACCCCTACAGATCAATCTTTACAAACTCTATACAACATGTGTTCTCATGGTACAACTTGTTTCCTCAATCTGAGAGTCGAAACTTTAGCCAAAAAGAGATATATATATACATAAGTTTTATAATAAGTGCTTTGTTACCAGTATTTCTGTCATTCATGGAGTCTTTCATGGTGTTCTTTTTTACACGATGCCAATAAAACCTCGCTACAATTTTGCATGGGCACATGGTTTCTATATCTTTATCCTACCTCTAATATAAAATCCCATAGGCTTAACATTGAGTTTCCGTATGCCACGCTGACTGGCATACCGAGTTTTATATGCCACTAGTGGCATACAGAATTATTATCACATAACATTCCAAAATCGAGGAGATGGGGGTAGGATAAAATCAAAACGTGATTCGTTTTAATCATGACCACCGCATGCCACTCCTGGAGTTTTGAGTTCGGACTTCACTCGGCTTCGCCTCGTGAAATTACTATACCCAACTCCAGTCGTGGCATACGGTGGCCAAAATTTAAAACTCATCCAGTTTTACGATAGTATGTGATACATACGTGGCAAAATTGACGATCAGATGAACCTATGCCGATAAAACCTCACCTACCACAAATATCATGAGATGGTGCTCACTGAGAAAATATCGCTACCAGTAATCCTGGATGAAAGCTTTACAACTTACACCTTTCACTTGCCTACGGGGTTCTTTTTTTTTTCTTTTTTTTTTTTAATTTTACTATGTGATAACAGTCTGTCTAAGAAGCCTAATGTAAGAGATTATTAGACGTGAGATATAATGATACAATAGGTAGTGGGTGGGGTGGGTAAAAAATACACGTCCATACAGGTGGACCGATGAAAGCGAATAGGTCGATAGGTATGGTCATGTGACCCGATAGAGTTTAGTTTAGTATTGTAGTTTCGTATACATTGTAGAAAGAAGAGAAACGGCACTCCATATTAAATTAATATCAATATTAGGGAATATTGTGTGTACAATCACTGAATTCAGCTATTGAGCCGTTCTTCCATTCGGGCCCTTGCCCCTACTCCTCATTCTAATGGCGGGTGTTAAACCGAATGGGCAGTGGGTACCATTTTTGTGTAAGTCTTAAAGTTGCTTCAGACCATGATTATTTCACCCCTCTCAAAAGATCTCACACTCTCTAAGTGGTATTCTGTACAAGGTTCTCACTACGCTCTATGGGAGAGGAATTCTTAACAAACTAGGCTTAGAGCCTTGAGAATCCACTGGCCTACCTCCCGTGGTAATCACGTACATCAAAGCAACCCAAAGATTCTTATAATCTCAATGATGCCACCTAGTGGGTGTACTTGTCACCCTAGTGGATTTATTTGGACTGAAATACAAGATACCACTTAGAGAGTGTGAGATCTTATGAGAGGAGTGATTATTTAGTCCCATTTTGAAATCGTCTGCTGTCACAAAAATCGTGAGATGGTGCCAGATTACCAACTGGTGCAGAACCTTTGGACCATGTTTGAGAATGTAAGATGATTTGTCGGTGGTGCTGACTGCAATAATCGTGGGAAATAATTGCCTGGTATGAACGCCGAATCAAAAGTCTGTTCGTCCAATCTCTGTTACTTTAACACGTATAGAATGACTCCTGCATCATGTTAGACCTGAAGAGGTCGAGGCACGTTTCAGTAAACCCCAATACACATCTACCGATTCAGGGTTGAACGATTAGTTCCCAAATTGTATAGGAGTCGGTGACTTATCGCAGGCAAATTACGTAACCCCTCAACCCGTGTCGGCCACACAATCAAAGGCCATTTACCAACGTTCCGTTGTCAGCGACTGGATTTATCAACATGTTGATAAACTTTTGGCAACTGATCAAGGGATACCGAACGACAAATCATCTGCGACAAAAGAACATCTCAAGCGGGTGGTTTCACTAATCATTGGCTGACCCATGCCTAGCTGTCCTACATCTACCAACTAGGGCCGACTCCGTTAAGATCGCGCTCCTGAAACCGACTCCGTTAAAATGCCTCGCCTGAGACAAATAACCGTTCTTTTGTCGCCGACAAAGATACCTCATTGTTTTGAAATCTTAGATGTGTATTGGGCTTAACAAGATATTCGTAATCATGTATTTAACTTTTTTGTTTACTTTTTATTGGTGATGCAGGGAACTTGTCATCTTTTATTACTGAATCAGGGTAGAATCCGTCCAGGAACCGGAAACGTCATCGGATAGGAGGAGGGAACGCCGCGTTCCATGTGTCAGTGAGCGGAACTAAAAAAACACCGTCAAACCGTTGTAACGGTGTTACGACCCGGATGAGTTGGGTTGTTTTTTTTGGGTTTTTTTTAGATCAAGAGGTGTTTATTAAGTAAAAACGAGCACAGGGTCGATCTTCCAAACGGCATCGGCTTAAATCTAGTGCATGGAAGGATATCTACAAAGGTTGGGATACATACACAATAATACCTAGGTAAAGTATTCACCTCTAATCTGTCCATTCCCTCCATTCAGGGGTGAACGGCTGCCCTATGCAAACAGGCCCGGTTTTACCGAGTTTGCCAAACTTACCTCAATCTTGGACAATTCAGGCTTTTCACTGCAGGAAAACCACCGTTTTATTCATATATACGCCATCACGGAAGTGCATGTATTGGCTGAATATTGACTTGTTTTCATTTATATACGCCCAGGCCTTATATACGACAGGCGCGTCTTGGCTGTATTTCACACCCGGCGTATATGAGAGAAAATACCCTCTGCCCCCGCCCCCTCCTGCCCCTTTGTGTTGGTAGAAGTACAGGTGTCCTCAGTAGGAAGCCCTCCCCCTGAACCCCCCACCCCCGCCATCTCCCCCCGCCCACTCTCAGTGAACCCCTGTTCACTGGACGCTTATATATACGCCCACAGATAAGGTGTATACACACGGGGATTAAGACAACCTTGTAGACACAAAATACCTACTTATATACTTATATACGCAAAATACCTACTTATATACGCCGGGCGCATTCATATGTAAAATGAAAACAAGTCAATATTCAGCCAATACATGCACTTCCGTGATGGCGTATATGTGAATAAAATGGTGGTTTTCGTGCAGTATGCGTGCGGACAGGGCCGGGTACACTAGCTAAATATTACCATGATTTCGATCTGAGTGTCCATATATCCGCGTAGTTGACGCGAAGTAAAACTCTGAGTGATAGCGAGGAGCATTACGTAGTGTCAACCACAAGGAGAATACGGCCACACAGATCGAAATCATGGTAATGTTGTATTTATTACTCACCTTTCGAGTAATTATTAGGAAAAAAATCTTGCAAATAATTAGAAATTCGACCCAAGTGCTGTGCATTGATGATATAAATAGTTCCTGTAATGCCCCTCAGGTGGCCAAAAAAGCCGTATTCTCCTAGGAGAATACGGAAAGCCGTATACTCCTAGGAGAATACGGAAAGCCGTATTCTACTCAGTAGCGACCTGGAGGCACCATAGGCTTAGTATGAAGACTCCGTATTGGGTGGGTAATAAAAACATAATACAGTCCAATATACACAAACAGACAAGACGAAACTCTCCTCATTCGTATCTCCAAAGCTCTAAGGATTTAGGATATTTGAAAAACTAAAGAATGGGCAGTCGGTGCAGAGATACAAGCAGCCGCGGGAAGTAGAGCGCAGGATCTCTGCTAGGAGAGTATCAACTTGTCGCATCATTTATGTGGACGGGGAACCAGATGAGCGTAAGGCGCAACCAAACACCGGAAATGCGCCATTTTTTGTTGTTGCCTCATTCCAAGTCCGTCCATGAGAAGCGTTCCCTGCTTCGCGGAAAGAGCCGGTAAGAGCCCTGGCGACCCTTAAACGTACTACGGTCTATCTGTCCTAAATCACTGTGATTTCAGACATTCCGGCCCCTACCCGGATTCGGCCCGCAGTTGTTACGGCCCAGAAACCCTCAAATTATGCCTTAAAACAAGGAGCACTCTACAGACCTCCACTCTCCAAACACAGAACCTCTTTATCACCACGCCTCCGCTGGTGCCCCGAGCGGCCTGGTGTTCTGGTAAGATGTACGGCGGGAGCCAGCGCTGTGAAATAGGCCCACATCCGGTATTGGCGTCACGTGACAACCGCGCGGCATTATGGGTAATGGCGGCCGGGAGACACCGGAAATAGACGCTTCATCACTGGGGCTGCGACCGTCGGGTGGCGCTTCTCTTGTCCGTCTTCAGGGAGGGGAATGGAGATCTTCGCTACTCATCTTCGCTGCTCGTCTTTGCTGCTCATCTTCGCTGCTCATCTTCTCTGCTCATCTTCGCTGCTCATCTTCACTGCCCGTCTTCGCTGCTCATCTTCGCTGCCCGTCTTTGCTGCTCATCTCCGCTGCTCATCTACGCTGCCCGTCTTTGCTGCTCATCTTCGCTGCTCGTCTTTGCTGCTCATCTTCGCTGCTCGTCTTCGCAACTCTTCTTCGCTGCCTGTCTTCGCTGCCTGTCTTCGCTGCTTGCTTTTACTGCTCATCTTTGCTGCTCATCTTTGCTGCCCGTCTTTGCTGCTCATCTTTGCTGCCCGTCTTCACAGCTCGTCTTTGCTGCCCGTCTTCATCGCTCGTCTTTGCTGCCCGTCTTTACTGCTCTTCTTCACCACTCACTTTCTCCGCTTTTCTTCACCGCTCATCTTCACCACTCATCTTCACCATTTGTTTTTGTTGCATTTATCTCACCATGGTATTTTTGTCACATAGGCTGAACATTGGGAACTCGTTCTCCATGCCCCTATGAGTACTGCAGTCCATTCTCCATGGTCTATATCCTGTGTGTCGTCCATTCTTTTAGTGTGTACAGGAGTGAGATAAGTACAGGAAGCAACTCGTTTTGGTCATTGTACTCCAACTCGTTTGAATGCTACGTGATATTCACTCAGCTGTTGCCTCATTCATGTCACTCCGCATCAAACTCATGGAGAATGAAGACTTTGACCAAAACTTGTTATTTTCTTCTTGAGTCTTCACCGCTTGTCTTTGCAACTCATCTTCGCTTCTCATCTTCGCTTCTCATCTTCGCTTCTCATCTTCGCTTCTCATCTTTTTCTTATCTTCGCTTCTCATCTTCGCTTCTCATCTCTGCTTCTCATCTCTGCTTCTCATCTTCGCTTCTCATCTTTGCTTCTCATCTTCGCTCGTCTTCAGCAATTCTTCATCAATACAGCAGAATCACTGACATGTTCAGTCAGACACTGCAGTGCTCGAGCAACATATGGAACACTCGTCACTGCACTGATAGGCTTCTGGGAAAGAACTACTTTTTGCCGGAGAATTGATGTCAATTCAAACTCCAACTGGTTTCACAATTCTAAAAGTGTGACAACACTGGAACTATCAGTCATAAGCAAAATTACACTGTATTACATTTTTCTGAGTGGCATAGCTTCGTTTTATATTCAGTAGGAACAAGAAGTTAGAGATGATGACAGTTGAATGGTTACTTCAAATCTTAAAACTCTCATGAAGTAATTATATTATTTCCAAAGTCATTAAAAGGTTGCCACAAGAGTAATTTAAATAAAGTTATCAACGTCATTTACAAATCTAGTGGGAAAAACTCTAGACACACTACACAGCTAGGCACTTCATTCTCTTGAGTAGTACTACGCTGTAAAAGGCGCGGAGAGAACATATTAAAATCCTAAGATAGTAAAGAGTCCATCATTGCAGAGACAGGCTTTGCTTTGCGATAAACTGGAGCGGTGCAGTGTGGTTCAGTCACTCTCCAAGCATAGATCTCGCACACTGCTTGTATCTCTGTGCTGAATTGCATGTTTGGGGCAAGCCCACATGCCAATGTTTCATATATCCTAATTTTGAAGCAGTTCTTTTCTTATTTCTTTTATGATAGACCTATCATATAGTAAACATTATACATTTTATTCCTGTTGTGTGAGGTGTTAAATCAGGCATAGTCTCTGGGACTACTTTCTTGATTGGTGAATACCTCAGGGGTTTTGTTTCGTCAACAAGACACAATTGGGAAGCGTGTGCCCTGGTGACAGGTGACCTGGTGACGTCTGAACATCGATCGCTGTCACGCAGCAGATCTGTCCAGCACAAGTGTCCCGCCTGCACAGTTTCCGCGTACAGGAGCCCTCCCGTTGCCGTATGCTGCACGGTTGAGGCGTCTAACACGATGCAGGAGTCATTCTATACGTGTTAAAGAAACAGAGATTGGACGAACAGACTTTTGATTCAGCGTTCATGCCAGGCAATTATTTCCCACGATTATTGCAGTCAGCACCACCGACAAATCAGCATTCACTCTCGCCTAGTGAGTCCTGGGTATAAGTAACTAAACTCGGCTTACACATGTGTTTATTCAAAGGGACGGTCTCATCAACTGTGGATTCATATTAGAGTGGTTTAGAGCTGAGGCAGAAACAGCTGGATTTTCCGTGAAGCTCATTTAACACCTACAGTTTCCCCAACTTACAATTGATCCTAGCTAATAAAAAAAATGCTTAACATTGGGTCACTGTATTCGGGCGAGATTGCAGTAAAGTGTTATTTATTGCACGAGGGTGATAAAGAAGTTGTCCAATCAGTGGCCAGAATGTGAGCGATGTCACACTAATATAGTCTATGAATTGTTGACAACCTATGGTATTACTTGGCAAATCGGTAGCTGCAAACTTCACTCGCTCAAGCAACTTGAAGGAACATAAATGGCTAATTTTTATTAGTGGAAGTTGTGGAGACGGGGTAGGATACTAAACTGTACTTCAGTTAGTAATGTGAGTGGTTATCACACTCCAGTCAGACTCCAGTTAGACTGGCACCAGTCCCTGCATCCTATGTCTACTCTCCTCGCTGGGATACAGCTGCATGGAGTTGTCCCATTACACTAAGTCCATATAAGATATAGAGTAGACCGAGTAGCCAATGACTGCATTCCAAGCAAACCCCGACCTTGACCCTGACCTCCTTACATGATATTTTCTAGCGCCTTGGGATGGCTCTACAGTCGAGAGTTGACCTATAATCTAATGGGCCACAATCACCCTCCAGTCCCTATGACTACCCTCCTCGCTGTGATGCAGGGACTGGTACAATCGGTAATGGTGTCCGATTTCTGGTGCTGTATAGTGCCAGTATTTCCAACACTCTCCATACAGTTATCATGGCTTCTGGTCAGATATCTGATGGGAGATTGATACCCTCTCACTTTGATCTTAATTGGGTCACAGTCAGGAGTAGGCTAAATTTATTGCTATGACAACACAGGCGGCCAGGGAACTGGAGGAGGGGAGGGGTGAGGGAGAGGAGGAAGTATAGGGTTATAGGAAGCGGCTTGGGGCCATAAACAGGAGATTCTGTTCACAGTGGACAAGTCTATGATTCATGGGCCAGTCAGAGAAGGATACATACTAAAATGAACTTTATTCTCATTGTGATTAATCATTCTATGAATGTTCATAATCAAAGACTTGAGCTTGTCACTACGCTCAGCTACCGCCTCGCGTAGTAATCCACGACCTGCCCGTCGTGCAATAACTAACCAACTCTCATTCGGTTTATACTAAATACCAATGATTTAGCTTCTACATCTGTTTGACAGATTCACTGTTGCGATGCCTGAATGTAGCATCAGTTCCTGATCCGGTACATCACGTGACTGCGTTGGAGCAGAGATTAGTAACCCAAGCACCATGAGAGATCTGCGGGGAGAGTGTGTGTTCAGTATGCGCACGCATGCTTCAGCAGAGCCGGCCGAGACCGAATTAAGTCAGTTATGCAGCGAATGTCACAGGTTCCATCTGCTCTGAGACTAATTGATGCCTGAATAAGAAAACATCTCCCGATTCTAATATACATTAGCACCCCACTAGTTGGTGCCCCTTCTTAACGGGGTTAAATATACAGTAGCACCCCGCTAGTTGGTGCCCCTTCTGTTCCGGGTTACTGTGTCCCATGTCGGACTGGCCATCTTAACGGGGTTAAATATACAGTAGCACCCCCCTTCTGTTCCGGGTTACTGTGTCCCATGTCGGGTGGCCATCTTAAAGGGGTAAATATACAGTAGCACCCCGCTAGGCAGTACCCCTTCTGTTCAGGCTTACCGCATCCCATGTGGGCTGGCCACCATAACGGGGTTGAATATACAGCAGCACCCACCTGGTCAGTGCCCCTTCTCTTTCGGGTTACTGCGGCCATCTTTACGGGGAGCTGGAGAAGTCCTAGTCCCACACGTGGTGGTAGAGGTTGTGGTGGGGGTTAGGCTGGGGTTAGGCTGGGGTTAGGCAGGGGTAGGAGTCGGTGTCAGTATTCACTGGTTGATATCAGGTTACTGTGTCCCATGTCGGGCGGCCATCTTAACAGGGTTAAATATACAGTAGCACCCCGCTAGTCGGTGCCCCTTCTGTTGCGGGTTACTGCGTCCCATGTCGGGCGGCCACCATAACAGGGTTAAATATACAGTAGCAGCCCGCTAGTCGGTGCCCCTTCTGTTTTGGTTTACTGCGTCCCATGTCGGGTGGCCATCTTTACAGGGTTAAATATACAGTAGCACCCCGCTAGTCGGTGCCCCTTCTGTTGCGGGTTACTGCGTCCCATGTCGGGCGGCCACCATAACAGGGTTAAATATACAGTAGCAGCCCGCTAGTCGGTGCCCCTTCTGTTTTGGTTTACTGCGTCCCATGTCGGGTGGCCATCTTAACGGGGTTAAATATACAGTAGCACCCCGCTAGTCGGTGCCCCTTCTGTTCCGGGTTACTGCGTCCCATGTCGGGCGGCCACCATAACAGGGTTAAATATACAGTAGCAGCCCGCTAGTCGGTGCCCCTTCTGTTTTGGTTTACTGCGTCCCATGTCGGGTGGCCATCTTAACGGGGTTAAATATACAGTAGCACCCCGCTAGTCGGTGCCCCTTCTGTTCCGGGTTACTGCGTCCCATGTCGGGCTGGCCATCTTAAAGGGGTAAATATACAGTAACACCCAGACAGTCGGTGCCCCTTCTGTTCCGGGTTACTGTGTCCCATGTCGGGCGGCCATCTTAATGGGGAGCTGGAGAAGTCCTAGTCCCGAACGTGGTGGTAGAGATTGTGGTGGGTTTAGGCGGGGGTTAGGCGGGGGTTATACAGGGGTAGGAGTCGGTGTCGGTATTTTTTTTAATTTATTTTTTTTTAATTTATTTTTTTTTAATTTATTTTTTTTAATATATTTTATTTCATTCTGTTATGGTTACAGATCTTCCATGAAATATTGGCATCAGCTTACATTTACCACACAAAGCAGTTTACAACTCATTACAAGGGTGCTATATACAGTGTATGAGAAGAATGAGAAATGATAATGAAAAATGAGTATTTTATGAAGAATTTCACACGTTGATATATAGGTATATATACAGTACCCAAAGTATGACTTTAGAAGAGTGGTCTTTTGAAAGTATAATAATAAAAAATGGTAAAAAAGACAAGAGAATGATGCGTTTTATATGTAATTAATGAAATGATACTCATTAGGGTTTTAGAAAGATTTTATAATAAAAATTGATGTTATAACATTGGATTGTCCATATACCAAGGACTTAATGACTAATGGCAAATGAGATATACCATATTGGTGTCCCCAAATGGACGCTTATATACGCCTAGAGGTGAGGCGTATACGACGGAAAATATGTCAAACTTGTATACGCAAAAGCATACCTATATACGCCGGGCGCATTCATATGCAAAACTGGTTTTCGTGCAGTGCAGGGAAAGCTTAGTCCCTACTCTGGGATGTTTTGATTATTTCATATAGTGTGCCTCTGGGAACCTTTCCCTTTTGTACATCAAAGTAAATGTGCTAGGCGAGGGTTAGGGTAGGGGAGGAGGGGTCCCATGCTTCTATCCTAGCGAGGCAGGACTAAATCCCCCTTGTATTAAGGTTAATCTCTTTAGTGGTTTAGAGTCCCATACTCGGTTATCTGAAAGGAAAGAGAAAGGAAAGCACCAAAGTAGCTTCACCTCTATCACTGAGTAGTTAAAAATGCAGGTTGACAAAGTTAGGCAGTGTTTACACTAGACGATTATGGGCGGCGATTCCTGAAAATAGGCCTTTTTCCATAGGCCGGTGTCGCACGTTATCTACGTGGTTACGCAATGCCTGCAGCCAAACATTCCCCTGGCAACACATACTTTAGCATTGGATCACTGAATGTATGAAAGGGATACATCTATAATACCCATGTAAATCATTCCCATACAGATAAAAGGGATTGCACTGTATTCTATGGTATTACAGCTCCAATTTGGTATGTCATACATGCATA
This sequence comes from Alentia gelatinosa, assembly GCA_950022655.1. Lineage (NCBI taxonomy): Eukaryota > Metazoa > Annelida > Polychaeta > Phyllodocida > Polynoidae > Alentia > Alentia gelatinosa. The sequence continues at coordinate 57,717,512 of OX465588.1, forward strand.
TCAACTCAATAATACTTTAGATATAGCTTAGACAACACAGGTATACCCAAACTGTATATACAATAATACATTGACGAACCTAGCTATAATATGCTTATCTTTCTCCAAGTTAATACCAAGATAATTTTCAACTATGAAGTTTAGACAGCTCAGACTTGTTGATACAATACACTAATTTGTTCTAGCAATTTAATCTGTCAAAAATCAACACTCCTGCAATCACACCCACCGTTCACACTCTAGGTGTGATTGCTGTCATTCCCTATGGGCATGTGACTGACCTCGGCCGTGTTTGTCCGAGCGGCCGCGTTACTAGACAGTGGGCCGTTAGGCGGCGCTGAACGGAAACACCTGTATTGCACCACCTGACGACTTTCAGTTGTCAATGGCTGGACATCGGTACATATAAAAACGTGTAAACGCTTGAGGAAATTCTTGGTGACTATTGTGGTCGATGTTATGTACTCTAGCATCACCTGAAGACTATAGGCTAGACAGTGTACTAGTCGTCGTGTTTTAGGAGGGTGGTTGTGGCCCATTAGATTGTAGGTCAACTCTCGACTGTAGAGTCGTCCCAAGGCGCTAGAAAATATCATGTAAGGAGGTCAGGGTTTTTTTTTAGTTTTTTTTTAGTTTTTTTTTAAGACATTTATTTACCCTGGTTATTGCTCAGTCCCGAGGGACTGGTCTCAACGCAAAACCAGCTTCATAGTTGATTACATTTCTTCCTCTTTTGTGGCGATTTACGCAACATATATACAGTGTGTATCAAGCATACTTGTCATAATCCTGCTTTTAATACAGTATACTTGATTGGAGGCATTTGAACAGGGTCAAGGTCGTGGTTTGCTGCGAATGCAGTCATTGGCTACTCGGTCTACTTTATTCCTTATATGGATTAGTGTAATGGGACAACTTCATGGTGGAGGTCAGATAGTTGATTCTGTCGGTCGTTGACCAAGTCAGTTGGTGGTATTGCGTAATCTATGCACAATTAATCGGTGAATACCTCTCTGCATGTCTGTTTACATTCACCGATCTGTCGTTGGCGGTTCCCGACTGTGGATCGGTGGTGAATAGTCGGCCAGTGGATGATGGCTTTAAGCCGGATTTTTACCCGAAAGATGGTTCCCGATGGTTTCTTTTTGTTGATCGTTAAGCCTATAAAACAGCGACCTGACCATTGTGCCCGATCACACCTTTGCATCATGGTATAGAGGCTGATTTTTAAAAAAGCTGACAGCTGGTTTTAATGCAAGACCAGGGGCCTGTTTCAGTAGTCTCGTGACATCAGGCCTAGACAGACATCAACAGCGGCACCGACATGCAAGCAACAGCGGAAAAAGTCTAGCAAATATCAGAAGATCGAAGAGGCCAATCTTCTTTATATTTGGAACGATTATAGTTTATATGTATCCCCTACCCATGTTAAAGTGTCATTGCTTAATTTCTACGAGAAGTGAGTGAAACTCTGTGTGTCATCGACTGCAATCTTGTGATCTGTCTGTACGGTGTCACAGACGCCATCTAGACAATGTCACGAAACTACTGAAACAGGTCCCTTGATTACAATCATTTCATCTATCTCAGGTTTCACAATGTAATAATGTTATCAACAAGTATAACAATGTACAATCAACAGATATCCGACTCTACAGCACAATTTAGATATAGTGTAGCCGCAACAATGGAAAGATTATCCATCACAGATGATAGGAGATCATGGTTGGTACATCAGCCTAGGTCTATGGTATAAAGGCCTTCAACCTATTCTTCAAAAAGTTTTAAAAGTTAGAATATGTGTTTATAATTCGCGATTCGTAGGGCAGTAACTATATATAACGTCCAACCATGCTTGTACAAGTCACAGAACGAGATGCTAATTTACCTTTGTACGGACCGAGGCGCTAACGCCGAGTTCCGTACAAACGGTAAATTAGCATCGAGTTCTGTGACTTGTACAAGCATGGTTGGACGTTATATATTAACTATATACCCGAAACTTTTTTTAAAAAATCAATTTAATTTTTCTTGACAACCAAAATTTTAATAAATGCGTTTGGCTAGGTGGTCCGTATTTTAGTGTACGGACCAGTGGTCCATTCAGTATTTTTACGTCATATACCAAAACGGTGCATATTAACAGTATATACGGCATGGGTATATAGTAAATCAGCCTAGGTCTATGGTATAAAGGCCTTCAACCTATTCTTCAAGAAGGTTTTAAAGTGGGAATAGGTGTTTATAATTCGCGATTCGTAGGGCAGTAAGTTCCATTCCTATATACAATGTACCTATGAGCTAACAACCTATGATAACTTAACGCTGCTGGGGGTGGAATAACTTTTGTTTACTGTGCAGGTTGAAGTTACTGACCGGGTTGACCTTTACTGCCCAGGTTGACCTTTACTGCCCAGGTTGACGTTCAGATACTATGTTCCGGTGAGCAAAAGTTCAAAGGTACGAGGTATGGTTTGGAAATATTGCTGCCCAAGGCGTCAGCCGCGGGCAGTAACTTTTCCAAGCCTCACCAGTAACTTTGACTTTTGCTTACCGGTACTTGGTTTCCCTATTCCTATATACCTTCAAATATTGATAAAAAATGCTTAATTCTTTACCTGAAACCCTTCCGAAGCAAATGGCCACCCTTATCGAGTAACCACAACAGCTATTGTTACGTCCCGCTGCTGTATTGTATCACGTGATCAGAGCGGGACGAAAACGTCAGAGCGGGACGAAAACATGAGAGCGGGACGAAAACGTCAAGCTCGACACATAACTTATTTTTAATGCACCCCCCAGCAGCGGTATGTAACTCTAGTTAGTTCGACAATGGGTATATTGGAATATCCACTCTGGTCGGGTAAGTTTCTTATACATAAACCCTAGTATATGTGTATCACGTCTATCCTGAAGAAGCGGAAGCTGAGCAATTCTGTGCAGTATTGATTTCGGTGTTAAAGGGTGTAGCTTGTAAATTGTTCTCTAGTTACATATCTCACTAGTCTAATAGTATCACCTACATCAGTTTCTATTGTAGATGAAGTATTAAAAATCAAGCCCAGTCTCAGAATATAGTGTCCCGTGAACAAGCGAAGAAGAATAGTGAAAGTTCCACTTTCCCATATCGTGTATGTTTTGAAGGTGTATAGCTTTCTAAACGAGAGTAAAATGCCATATGTTGTCGTCTTAAACAGAGGATGAATTATGGACAATAGAACGTGTGAATAGAGCCTGACTGGAGGCTGTTTTTGTGATTTGACGTCGAGTGAAGCTAATATCTCCATCCAACGACACAAAACTACTTTTGAGAAGTATTTCTTATAAAACAGGCCCCACATTAGTCATTGTCTAAAGACAGTCTGAATAAATGTGAATACATCAAAATGACTCCTAGCCTTGATCAAAATGGAGACAGACTTAAGGCCTGTTTCCATTGGCTGATGAAAAGGGTATAGATTTTTTTAGTTTTCCTAATAGCCCATTTACATTGACCCTCAACGATCTAGAATCGACCACCACCAACGGACCTTTAACACTGCTGATGCAAAATGGAAACGGTGGTGCACTAACCCAGCGTTTACACTAGACGAATCAACTAGACAACTAAAAATGTGATGACTGTAGATCGTCTGGCCAATAGTCATCAGGTGGTGTCCTAACCCGGCGTTTACACTAGACGACTAAAAACGTGACGAATGTAGATCATCTGGCCAATAGTCATCAGGTGGTGTCATAACCCGGTTTTTACACTAGACGACTAAATAACTAAATATGAGACGACTGTAGATCGTCTGGCTAATAGTCGTCAGGTGGTGCTCTAACCTGGTGTTTACACTAGACTACTAAATATGTGACGACTGTAGATTGTCTGCCTAATAGTTGATAGGTGGTGCTCTAACCCGGTGTTTACACTAGACGACTAAAACCGTGACAACTGTAGATCATCTAGCCAATAGTCATCAGGTGGTGTCCTAACCTTGCGTTTACACTAGACAACTAAAACGTGATGACTGTAGATCGTCAGCCAATAGTCATCAGGTGGTGCCCTAACCCGGCGTTTACACTAGACGACTAAAAGTATGATGACTGCAGAATGTCAAGCTAATAGTCATCAGGTGGTGCTCGGTCATCACCTAAGAATTTCCTCAAGTGTTAAAACTTTATTCGTACAAGTGTCTAGCAATTAACAGGTGAAAGTCGTCAGTGTAAACGCCGGGTAAGCTGACAAAAATGGCACCAATTAATTGAGTCTGTTGATGATACCACTGACATAAATCCTTTTCCATTGGCCCACGAAAAGGGTGTAGATCTTCTTCTAAAACCCCGTTTCCATTGACTGATATTGTATAAGCAGTGCTTAAGGTCTGTAGTGGTTCCTTACTTAAGATCGGTGATGGCCAATGAGACAAGCTTTTAGGAGCACTAGAAAAAAAATCTACACCCTTTTTGTTGGCCAATGGAAACAGGCCTTATTAAATGCCGGCTGAGCTGTGGCTTCAAATCTGGATCTGGGAGCTGTTTCAAAAGTCGAGTGAAGTCTTGCCAGCGGCACGTCGCATTTCAAAGCGAGAGGCCGCAACAGCAAGCGGCACTTTGAATCAAAGCGGCAGCAAAACCGCTACCAATACCCAATAGCGAGCGGCACCTCCACCTCGACAGCGATGCTTCAAGTGCCATTGTTAGCTCTCGCTTTGGCGGTGAGTACTCTCGTTTAGCACCCTCCCGACTTTTGAAACAGCTCCCTGAATGTGTGTTCTGTATGCATTCTAATGTCACTGTGAAAACCAGGAGGAAGAAGCCCGCACCCTAGACTTGCTCAAGTCTTTGATTATGAACATTCATTAAATGATTAAAGAAAATCGTAATACAATTCATTATAGCATATGCCCTTCTCTGACTGGCCCATGAATCAAAGACTTGTCCACTATGAAAAGAATCTCCTGTTTATGACCCCAAGCCACTCCCTGTAACCCTATACCTCCCTCTACCCCTCCCCCCTCCCCTCCTCCAGTTCCCTGGCCGCCTGTGTTGTCATAGCAATATATTTCGCCTACTCCTGACTATGTCTCAATTGAGATCAAAGTGAGAAGGTATCAATCTCCCAGCAGATATCCTGACCAGAAGCCAGACCTCTGCTTCGGGAGTGTGGTGCAAAATTGCGCCAGTCTACACGGCCGATTACAGATGAGACCAGTCCCTGTGTCACTCAGAAAGGGAGGAGGGGTAGAATACAAGGACTGAGGCCAGTCTACCCTCACCACTGCGACCCCCACGTCCCCCCCCCCCCCGCTGTCCCCCCCCCCCCCGCCCCCCTCCCCCGGGACACAGACAAGTTCTGTCGGCATGTCAGACTCCTGGGCAATGATATTCACCAGAACCGATCAGCAATGTCTCTATTTCTATCATCCTCCATATACAAAGTCCACATTGGGAATGTGTGGGGCCTCAGTAAACCACGACTCATTGTTTAAAAACTGTCAGATACCATAACCATTGTATACATACAGATTCAAATCCACGGTTTATGGCCACAAAGCTGTTGTATGTTTGAAAATAGTCCCTTTCTGCTATAGGGGGAAATAAGTAGCACCTATAGTTATACCTTTTAATATAGCAATTTCTGAGTTTAATTCGTTTAAAAAGATGGATAATAAATGCAACAAACGAAGGATTTGTGAACCACTCGAAGTTGATGTCGCAATACACTCGCTGAGGCTCGTGTATTACTAGGTCTGCCAATGTGTCAACCTCTCCTGGTTTAAGGCCGCCTGACTACAGAACTATCTATTATCCTACCCCTCATATAAATCTATAATAGACTTAACATGATGTGAGTCTATGCCACGGTTATGGCATAAAATATTTATATGCCACTGGTGACATATGAAGTTAAAAATATGGGTAGGATAAAATCTAAACAGCACTCAATTTCATATAATTGTTTATATGCCATTTGTTGTCTTCCGCTACAGATATCACTCAGCTCCGCTTCGTGATATCATGCCGCGAAGACAACTCATGCCATATAGACAATCATATGAAATTTCATGATGTTTCATTATATTATTGTCCATATATGTATTATATACCTATGCCGAAAAATCCTACAAATACCAACCTATACTGTGGATTTGGTATTTCATCCATACCAGCATACTGTGCCATTATGGATAAATATCAGCATACTTTGAATATGTATACTAAATACTTCCCAACGCCGGAATGTGAGGGACTTATTTAGGGTAGAAATGGTTTTTAATGGCATCCCTACGGACTCAGTCACAACTTTTTCTTATTATCATGTGAGTTGAAATCAGGAGGTCAATAGCGTGGTGTTCAGATTTTGGAAGCGACTGTCTTATTAAGCACGGCGCTTGGATTGGGAAGTGACTGTCTCGCTAAGTGTGGTACTTGGATTGGGAGGCGACTGTCCTACTAAGCGTGGCGGTTGGATTTGGAGGCGGCTGTCTTACTAAGTGCGGTGCTTGGATTGGGAGGCGACTGTCTTAATAAGCGCGGCACTTCAATTGGGAGGCAACTGTCTTGCTAAAAAAGCTGCTTGGATTGAGAAACAACTGTCCTACTAAGGCGACTGTCTTGCTAAGCGCGGTGCTTGGATTGGGAGGCGACTGTCTTACTAAGTGTGGTGCTTCAATTTAGAGGCTAAATATGCCGCTTGGATTGAGAGACAACTGTCTTGCTAAGCGTGGAACATGGATCGGGAGGCGACTGTCCTTCTAAGTGCGGCATTTGGATTGGGAGGCGACTGTCTCGCTAAGCGCAACGCTTGCTATGCCCTCTATGATTAACGGAACGAACTCTTTCCCGCTTTGCAGTCACTTTTTTTTAATCTTTGCGGTCACGTGAGCAGTTGTTCCCGTGGATTTAAACAGAACTGTTGACCTCCCTCCCTCCCTACAGTAAAAAGTTAATTGAGAGTAACTAGTTCCATTTACAGTGCACAACATTTACTGTTGACGTTAAAGGTAGTGCTTTGGCCAAGTGAAAACCTCCCCATTGTTGATGCGCGAAGAAGAAGTTCTTTTGTCAATGGCAAAGAGTCAAAAGTAAGTCTTCAACCATCAGTATTTGAAGGGGACCATGAAGAGGGTGACAGCAGAATACTTAAAGGCATATCCTACAATACACAGTGGCGCCACCTGGTGATTTACAAATACTGACAATTATCCATTCTCTCTAGCCAGTCAACAATCCTAGTGACTTTGAACATAAGCATCGCTAGCTGCCTTTTCCTTCGAGTGGTTGGATTATCTAAGCCACACTTCTCAAATAATGCATGTGCCGATATATACATACTACAGGAAGAACTTTTTAGGGTGTATCCTACTATACCTGGTGATTTTCAAATACTGACAATTATCAATTCAAAATGGTTCCTAGTGGCATATTCGATTACTAAATTGAATGACATATAGTTTTTTATTGGAGATCATCATACTCAATTTTCAGAAGACTGACATGGGTTTGAATTTTCAAGGTGAATGGTCCGATATGCCTTTAAAGATTACTAAATAGGAGTAAAATATCTTTCAGTTTGCTTTTTAATTGCTGTGAGTGCCTGTGATTCTGTCTGGTAATTCTTTAAAGAGCAGTAACATTTCTTTGGCATTATTACATAGCCGTAGGCGAATGTCTTACTTTACTGACCAGGAATACAGATTCTGTTCGTCACTGAGTGACAAAAGAATATTCATACATCCCTCTGTACCACGTGACCGCTTTCATTCTCGAAAGAGTGAGTTGTGAAATCGAAAAATGGCGTTTTTAATTATTAAAAGCTATATAATAACAAGGAGACATAATGAGTGTACCTGAATTCCATATGTTCCTGGATATTTTGATCGAATATAAATTCTTCGAACTCGGTGAATATTTCCGACTAAAATATCTGTGAACAGATTCCATTCAGGCACACTAACCATGTCTCCATATATATTACTACATCATAGGAGTAAAATACCATTCAGCTAGTTTTTTTATTGGTGTGAGGGCCTGTAGTTGATTGTGGTGTTTCTTTAAAGGGCAGTAACATTTCTTTGACATTATTATATATCCTTGGGCGAATATCTCACTTTTACTGACCAAGAATACAGATGAATGTTCCACGATAGTTTAATCGGAAATATATATTCACCTCGATCGTCAAACTCGGTAAATATTTCCCACCAAAATATCTGTGAACATATTCAATTCAGGCACACTAACCATGTCTCCACATATTACTACATTTGATTTTGGTGTTTCTATAATGTGCAGTAACATTTTCTTTGGCAATCCTACAATGTTATCTACGATGGCGGACAATCCTTCAGAGAAAGTCTGGCAGACCACTCAAGTCGCCGCTACTCTCTGTAAGATCTGTAGATGTGACTTTCTTTGCTAAACACAGCTGTGGGGTTCAGTATATGACGGCACTACATGGTTTAATGTGTTTCCCTGTGTCTGCCAGCTTTGGCAAAATACCGCTGTAAATAGACTCCGCTGGTTAATGTACACAGCCTTTTTACCAGCCGGAACAAGCGCAAGAAGTCTCTCTATGGAGCGCCATCTGGATGGAGAACAGAGAATGAGACGCGCACAACGCGTTACAACGATTCCATGACGCTGAGTGACGTCTGCTGTTTACTAATGTGGGAATCTATGTCTGTTGTTGTCGATCTAGTCTAAATACTCTTCCTTTAAATAACTACTAGCGACTTCGTAAATTGGGCCTATGAACATCTAGGATTTGCAGGCATCTGCCGAGCCTCCTAGCGGACACCTGGGGAACCAGCATAGTTCTGAATGGGCTATTATTTGCCATGACACAGGTCAAATCTCGGAGGTGTCTGTCACGGTAATGAGATCAGAAAACCACAGCATTAAATTCTGTTTTCGGCATGGCTATATATAAATCACGAGATGAGAAGGAGAGCCAAGTTCAGAACTACAAGAAAGAATAACAGTTAGCTCAGCCTATAAGACAGCGACATTGTTCACAGATTTTCACCGATCCGAACACCGATTATAATCGGGAACAGGAATGTCGCTGTCTTATACCCTCAACGACGATTGCCGATCACACCTTTCCACTTTATGGCCTTGAACAGCGACCGAGTGAGATCAAAGAGAGCCGCCGGGAGCCGAGCCGGGGTGAGCCACAGGCCGCTGGTGTGGATTCATAGAATATAATTCAAAGTTTAATAACTTCCAATCCAATTAAGATATCGGGAAATGGTTTTCAGATCCATCATCGCCTCTGTCTCCCCTACAAATCGGTATAAGACACTTGTAAATGGGACTCGGGGAAAGGTAGCATCGCTAGTCAGACGGCTGCTCAGAATCGGGAACAGTCGGTGAAGGCAAGTAATGCCCGACCCGATTAAAATCGGGTCAGTGAAGTGCGTACAGCGACCCGATTCTGCCTGACCTGATGGATTCGTCGGGCAAAGGTGTGATCGGGCACAATGGTCGGGTCGCTGTCTTATAGGCCTCCACGAGGTTCTCACTCTCGTGGGCCTTCAGTCTCCAAGCCTAGGTCTGGTTCACTCTGTCACTATGTGCGAGAGAAACTCCAAGCGAATCCTACCAGAATCATAGTTTTTTAGATATGGTAGGTAAATATTCTAAACGTTCCAGCGGGAACCGAACAATATTAGTGTAGAGATAAGACGTAGAGAGGTATTTAAACCCATACGTCACACTGTGACGTATGTGATCATATGACTAGGTAAAACTTCGCCATTTTTAGGTATATAATGATACGAAAACAGGCTGTCTTTATTCGTATACTAAAATATGTGTTTAAATTATTGATCACATACATCCCTCTGCCTAAGGCATCGGGATGTATGGGATCAATAAGTTCACCACATATTTTTGACGTACGAAGACAGTAAGCCAGTTCCCTTATATTATCCCACCCCTAATATAAAATCCCATAGGCTTAACATTGAGTTTACGTATGCAACGCTGACTGGCATACAGAGTTTTATATGCCACTAGAATATGCATACAAAATACAGGTGTTGCCATTCAGCGCCGCCTAACGCCCCACTGATTAGTTACGCGGCCGCTCGGACAAACACGGCCGAGTCCGGCCACTTGTGTGTAGGGAACACAGCAGTCACACCCAAAGTGTGAACGGTGGGTGTGATTGCAGGACTGTTGTTTTTTGACAGATTAGATTCTTGTAACAAACTTGGGTATTGTATCAACGAGTCTGAGCTCTCTAAACTTTATAGTTGATAATTATCTTGGTTTTAAATAGAAGAAAGATAAGCTAGGTCTGCCAATGTATTAGTGTGTATCCAGTTTAGGTGTCCCTGTGTTATCTAAGGTATATCTATGGTATCATTGTGGTGACATGCATGTATGATACATCAAATTAGAGCTAGAATACCATGGAATATGATGCAATCGCTTTTATTTCCATGGAAATAATATGCATGGGTATTATAGACGTATTACGCTTATCTACTCAGTCACCCAATGACAAAGAATACGTTGCCAGGGCTATGTTTGGCCGCACTCATTGTGTTACCAAGCAGATAAGGCGCATCGTCGGCCAGTGGAAAAAGGCCTATTGTTATCATGTAATATTCCAAAATAGAGGAGATGGGGTAGGATAAAATCAAAACCTGATTCGTTTTAATCGTGGCCACCGCATTCCACTCCTGGTATTTTTGCTCCAGACTTCACTCAGCTTCGCCTCATGAAATCACTATGCCAAACTACAGTCGTGGCATACGATGTCCAAGATCAAAACTCATCCAGTTTTACGATAATACCTGAGGCTGAACACTCAATAGCTACATACTGCTGCTGGGGGCGAAGTAACGAATGACAATTACATCCATCCAAACGACCGAGGTATTGTTTATTTTACAAACCGAGTGCGGTTCTAGATTTATCTCACCCTTTCATGGACATTAGAATAGCATCGCAACATCAGAATAATTCAAATGACTTTGCAAATCCCATTAGGAGCAGACATACGGTAAAACCCTGCATAAGCGGACACCCTCTGATCCGGGCCAAAGTGGCCGGTTACGCGGTGTGTCTGCTAACGCGGGGTTTCCAGATTTTTACTGGCTATACATTTAATGTATCCCTGACATCAGGAGCTTTAATTTGATACTAAGTACACATACCTTTCATAATTTCTATCAAGGTTCATCTATTTAAAAAAAAAAGAATCTTCTAAAATCGTTTTTTCTGATGTGCGTGGTGATGAGAAACAAGTTTTTTTTTTGAGTGGCCTAAGCCTATGGCGTTTTTTTATTAGGGGTAGGATTAACCCATTCACGGCGGGTGATGCCATATGGCATCAACTGTGCTGGGGCGGGTGATGCCATTTGGCAACAACCGTGCTGGGGCGGGTGATGCCATATGGCATCATTTTCTTAAATTTGCAAAATTACGTTTTTGTGGAATAAAATCGGAAATATTGGATTTATAATCATGAAATTTTCACAGAATATAGATGCAATACACAGCTAATGATTTTGGGTGAAATAGGTAATAAGATTAATGATCGCATATTTCATCATATCCTAAACTAGAGAACTATTACAATAGGCCTTAGACCTCCCGCCCTCTGGCGGTATACACTAGTACCCGCCCTTTACCACATACTCATGCCACAGATACCCGCCCTTAAGCAAGAAATCTCACTGAGTGAGGACTGCGAGAGGAGAAAGCCGTGGCTCGGCAGTTGAGTTGATGTGTGATGGCATTATCTCACCTGTATTTACAAATAAAGGCAGGTTTTTATCATTTACTCTATGTTTTTATCATTTACTCTAGTCTATGTGTCTACATTACCAGTAAGAGCTACTGGTACTGTGTGTAGTCAACAAGTTACAGCTCCCTGTAAAGCCCAGTCTGTGGAGATGCATGAAGTGCTCTAAATGAGTGACTCTAAAGCCCAATGCCCATCTACCGATTCCGGTATCATGTACCTTTGTCGGCGACAAACGGACGGTAATTTGTCTCACTAAAAGCATCCTAACGGAGTCGGAGTCAGACATGGAAGCATTGAGCTGCCGGTTACTGGAGAACTCGACCCGAAACGAACTCGAACCGTAGTTGTCAGGAGAACTCGACCCATTTTGGAACAATTATTTGGAGAACCCGACCCGTTCCAGATACTTATGAACAAGACATTTTCATATACAAATAAAAGGCTGATTAATTAGCTTTTAGACAAATAAGACATTGCATATGGAAAATAAGTCCAGATAGGTTTAGGGTTAGGGTTAGGGTAAGGGATTGGGATAGGGTTAGGGTCAGGGATTGGGATCGGGATAGGGTTAGGGTTAGGGTTAGGGATATGGTACGGGATAGGGTTAGTGTTAGGGATAGGGTTAATGGTAGGGTGTTCTGTTTGTTTTCTTCCCAAGTGAAGACCAAATTTGAGGTCAAGATAACATACTTACTACTAAATACAGTATTTATTCACAGTTGAGATACTTGAGTAGAGAAGATTTAAAACAGGTCGAGTTTGTTACAGGTCGAGTTCTTAAAACCGGTCGAGTTCGTTACGGGTCAAATTTATTACGGGTCGAGTTCATTATGGGTCGAGTTCTTAAAACGGGTCGAGTTCTTAAAACGGGTCGAGTTCTTAAAACGGGTCGAGTTCTTAAAACGGGTCGAGTTCGTACGGATCGAGTTCTTAAAACGGGTCAAGTTTGGTACGGGTCGAATTTATTACGGGTCGAGTTCGTTACGGGTCGAGTTTTTAAAACGGGTCGAGTTCGTTACGGGTCGAATTTATTACGGGTCGAATTCTCCAGTATTCGAGCTGCCTGCGGCAATGAGAGGCTGCAGAAAGACATAGCGGAATAAGCTTCGTTTGTGTTTCACGCCTCACCAGCTGCCTGGATACATCTCGATGAGATTGAATTTCTAAGATGGGGAACCTAATCTGAAACGTCATTACGAGCCCCTATACTCTCACGTAATGGAGAAACCTGAAAGGAAGCCATCGTGGAAATCGCATAAAGGTGATTGTAATTCTCGGAGGTAACTAAATACGTGCCATAATGAAGTCCTATGTGCCTCTGTATGTAGTTACGTATGTATGTGATTACGTTCCCTGTATTATATGAAGACATGTTTAGTGTGCCCTAATGGAATCTGTTCAGAGGTATTTTGGTCGGAAATATTCACCGAGTCCGAAGAACGAGGTGAATCATTTCCGAGGAACAGATGGAATTCAGGTACACTTACTAAGTCTCCTTATTATTACATATCAGTAAATCATATTCCTATATACCCATTATTGAACTAACTAGAGTTACATACCGCTGCTGGGGGGGGTGCATTAAAAATAAGTTATGTAACGAGGTTGATGTTTTCGTCCCGCTCTCATGTTTTCGTCCCGCTCTGAGGTTTTCGTCCCGCTCTGATCACGGGATACAATACAGCAGCGGGACGAAACAATAGCTGTTGTGGTTACTCGATAAGGGTGGCCATTTTCTTCGAAAGTGTTTCAGGTAAAGAATTAAGCATTTTTATCGATATTTAAAGGTATATAGGAATAGGGAAACCAAGTACCGGTGAGCAAAAGTCAAAGTTACTCGGTAAGGCTTGGAAAAATTACTGCCCAAGGCATCAGCCGCGGGCAGTAACTTTGAACTTTTGCTCACCGGAACATAGTTTCCCTCTAAAGAAAACCACGCCATTTTATGGTTGTCACGTGGTACGGAGGGACGTATGAATATTATTTCGTCACTCAGTGACGAACGAAATCTGTACTACTGGTGAGTAAAAGTGAGACATTCACCCATAGTTATGTAATAATACTATATACCCATTTCTGAAAAAATCTATAGTTACATACCGCTGCTAGGGGTGCAGTAATGATGAGTTATGTACCAAGGCTGGCGTTTTCGTTCCAGGCATAATATAATGCCCTAGTCACACTGGGAGTTTTTCCGTGTACACACATCTACGTTCTTCTACGCATTTTGAAATCTAAAAATACGCCGCAAAACGCCGCAAAACGCCGCAAAACGCCGCAAAACGCCGCAAAACGCCGCAAAACGCCGCAAAACGCAGAGATACATAAACGAAAGTCGGAATGCGCCGAAAAACGCCACAGCACGTACAGAAGCGTAAATAAGCGTTGATGAACGTTGAGAAGCGTACTAAAACGTTAATGCAGACCAAACAGATACGTTCCAAATCCGTAGCTAATACGTGGTCCCTACCACTTTTACGCCAGTGTGACTGGGGCATAACGTTTTCGTCCCCGGCTGACCACGTGATATAAATCGAAGATATGATTGGCTAACGGACCGTATCAAAAATGGCCACGCCCCTCGTTCACATTGACACACCCCCATGGCAGACCATTGAACTATTGTAGAAGTCTATGGGCAGAAGTTAATCGAAATAAAGGGAATAGGCCTTTTTCCACTGGCCGGTGTCGCACCATATCTGTTTAAGTGGGATTCACACGATGGGATTCATGTACCTCACAGGCAGTTTGTCTGAGACAAATCCTGTTGAGATTCGGTACTGGAACATAATCTCCAACACAAGGAACAGAATCTCATGAGATTTTGACATTAAAAAGGTTTAAAATTTACAGTGGTATTTTGTTGAGACAAATGTATTTCACACATTCTCTCCCAATCTGTGAGTCTCAGTGGTCCCAAATAACACTTTTTCACACGGGGAAGTACCCTGAGTTGGCAACTGTGTATCCTGTGTACCCTGTGTACCCTGTGTAGGGGTGTAGGGGTGAGACTATGTACCTGGGAAGTCTTCCCATGTGAATTGAATCCGCCATGTTACCCTGAGACTGTAGAACACCCCAATCTGTCAAACTATGTACCCTGCTGGAAATAGCAGCCGACTGGTGCAAAGGTGTGAAGTACACCAGTCTCAGGTCCATTTGTCCCACCGTGTGAATCCCACTTTAGTTACGCCACGGCTGAAGCCAAACATTCACCTGGCAACGTATTCTTTATCATTGGATCACTGAGTGTATGAGCGTAATACGTTCATACTACCCTTGTATATATTTCTTGAGAAATAATAGCGATTGCATCGTATTCTATGGTATCCCAGCTCAAATTTGATGTGTCATACATACATATCACCTAAATGATACTTTAGATATACCTTAGATAACACAGGGACATGAAACTGCATACATGCTAATACATTGGCAGACCTAGATGTTATATGCTTATCTTTCTCCACGTTAAAACGAAGATAATTATTAACTATACAGTTTAGACAGCTCAGACTCGTTGATACAATACTCTCGTTGATACTTAATCTGTCAAAAAACAACACTCCTGCAATCACACCCACCGTTCATACTCTAGCTGTGAATGCTGTATATCTCTATATGAATACCGCCGGACTCGCGGTGTTTGTCCGAGCGGCCGCGTAACTAGACAGTGAGCCGTTAGGCGGCGCTGAATGGCAACAACTTTATTTGATGTGCAAATCATCAATATCTACATAAAAAAAAGCCTAACAAAGTTTTCAGAGATTTCGGAGCCTGCAAAATGTAAACATCGTTGCAGCTATTATGCCGCCATGACGTTGTCGCATAGCAACCCGCATAGCAACCTGCATTGTTCCCATGAAATGGACAGAAAATGGGCAGGACGAAAACATATCAGTTGGAGTTACTCGATAAGGTTGGCCATGGCTTTTTGGACTATGGTTAAGAAATAACCATTTCTATTTGATATTTGAAGGTATATAGGAATAGGGAAACCAAGTTCCGGTGAGAGAAAGTTAAAATTACGAGTTAAGGACCGGAAAAATTACTGCCCGCGGCTGATGCTATCACCGATATACAGTCAGGAACCACCTACGGACCTCTAGCACTGCTGTTATTCACCAACTTTTACAGAATGGACGAGGATTCGGTTTCCATAGAGAGCCAAAGTGAACCCGCTGAAACCACAGATACCCACTTACAAAACACCCTTTCCGGTTGCCAGTAAGAACGAGGCTTAGTGCTAAACCTATGGGGGTTTGAGGCTAGACTTTTCTTTTTGGTCTTGTTTGTTACTTTTGAAGTGTAGTTTACCACTATCATCTGTACATAACTGTTTCGAAACTACGATGACCGTTGTTCAGTTTAGCAAAAATATGGATCTAAAAGATTGGAGAACGAGACATATAATCTCCAACCTACATAGTCAAAGTGTGAGCGCCTATATCCGGAAATGGTATTTGTGACCGGCTATCTGTGGTTGTAGCGGGTTCACTTTGGCTCCCTATTGTCGTTCGCAGATGGAAATGTCGCAATAGTATCCGCCATACCGGAAATTGGCTCGTAATGTTTGTTTTTCAGTTTCCTTTTGATTATCTCTATAAGTTCTGTTTCAAAGGACGGGTGTCCAGAACGCGGAGCTTCAGAAAAGAAGACTTCAGACTGAGAACTGCTTGTGGGACAGGATTTATCATGTTCCTCTGAAATGACAACTTCGTGATTCATACAAAGGGAATATGAGAATAGTCTACAAACTGTCTTTCAACCTTTCCAGACAAGCCTCCAGTAAAATGGTTGGTCAACACATCAGCGATATAGAAAGAAAATATTTTCCTTTATGTTCATTCAATCTATGAAAAAAAAGGTCTCTCTTTTATTAGCCACATAGGAACTCTGTATGGACATGCCCAGCGTTTACTGATATCCACCTGATATAAAGTGCATATAGTAAACTTATAGGAACTCTGTATGGACATACCCGGCACATACAGATATGTTGTATTATCCACCTAATACAAAGTGTCCATAGTAAACCAATAGGAACTCTGTATGGACATACCCGGCAGATACAGATATGTTGTATTATCCACCTAATACAAAGTGTCCATAGTAAACCTACAGGAACTCTGTATGGACATACCCGGCACATACAGATATGTTGTATTTTCCACCTAATACAAAGTGTACATAGAAAACGCATAGGCAGCGTGTATGGACATACCAGGCACATAAAGATATGTTGTATTATCCACCTAATACAACGTGTCCATAGTAAACCTATAGGAACTCTGTATGGACATACCCGGAACATACAGATATGTTGTATTATCCAACTAATACAAAGTGTCCATAGTAAACAGTCAGGAACCAACGATGGACCTTTAGCACTGCTGACGCAAAATCAGTCAATGGAAATAGGCTTTAACGGGAACTTGATAAATCATTTTCGTCAGCCAATGGAAACGGGCTTTAACAGAGCCCAGTTTCAGTCATGGTGTTGGTGTCAGAATCGACATTGCTCAGTTTTTTCTTCACTCTCAGGATTCAACATGGATCGATTTGAGTTTGTATAGTGCCAGTATTCATACAGCTCTGGAGCAGACTTGCCTCAGTCACTGCGTCCTACCCAGCCACCTGCCCCCACCCTCTACGGAGTGGCAGGCTACTGGGGTTCGTTACTCCTAGAAATGTGGGAAAAGCGTTGCTCCAGTAATATCGGATCGTGTTGTGTGGTATTTCTATTTTCACGTTGTACCGTTACTTTTTACAACACAACATTTTCAATGACATAGGTGAAAGGTTCATTAGATTTTTAATTGAATATAGATGACATAGTTCTGGAGCAACGGTTTCTACCTCAGGTCGCTATTCTGCGATCCGTAAAACATGGAGCAAGCCCCCTGGTTCATTATGGGACTGTCAGGTCTTCGAGAATGGTTACGATGTACCTATAAACCGATTACGATGCACGTCAACGTTCCTAGTCAAGACGTTTGTGTAAGATTGAAGAAGAACCCAACAAGTTTTGGTCAAAGTCATCTTCTCTGCCAGTTGTCGCAGAGTGATACGAACGAGGCAACAGCTGAGTGAATATCTCATAGCTTTGAAATCTTTTGCTGAGACAATTTCTTTCTCTTGCAATTGTCGGCTACAATCACCCCTAACAAGGAACAGAATCTCATGAGATTTTGACGTTAAACAGGATTGAAATTTAGAGGGGCATTTTGGTAAGACAAAAGTACTTCACACTTCTCCCCCAGTCTGTGAGTCTCAATGGTCCCAAATTGTACCTATTCACACGGGGAAGTACCCTGAGTCGGCAACTGTGTGCCCTGTGTACCCTGTGTAGGGGTGTATGGGTGAGACTATGTACCTGGTAAGTCTTCCCATGTGAATTGAATCCGTCATGTTACCCTGAGACTGTAGAACACCCCAATCTGTGAAACTTTGTACCCAGCTGGAAAAAGTAGCCGACTGGTGCAAAGGTGTGAAGTGCACCAGTCTCAGGTCCATTTGTCCCACCGTGGGAGTCCCACTTAAAGTCAAAATCTCATGAGATTCTGTTCCTTGTTAGAGGTGATCGTCGCTGACAATTGCAAGGAGGAAAAGTTGTCTCAGCAAAATGGAACAGTGTCATTCAGACGAGGAGATAGTGTTCCAG
The DNA here is from genome assembly GCA_950022655.1 of Alentia gelatinosa. Classification (NCBI taxonomy): domain Eukaryota; kingdom Metazoa; phylum Annelida; class Polychaeta; order Phyllodocida; family Polynoidae; genus Alentia; species Alentia gelatinosa. The sequence goes on from OX465588.1 coordinate 57,735,925, forward strand.
TACCAAATCTCAACAGGATTTGTTTGAGACAAACCCTCTGTGAGGTACATAAATCTCAACAGGATTTGTCTCAGACAAACCCTCTGTGAGGTACATGAATCTCAACAGGATTTGTCTCAGACAAACCCTCTGTGAGATACATGAATCCCAACAGGATTTGTCTCAGACAAACCCTCTGTGAGATACATGAATCCCAACAGGATTTGTCTCAGACAAACCCTCTGTGAGATACATGGATTCCATGTGTGAATCCCACTTTATATAAAATGCCTATTTTGTCGGTGGTATAAATTACCACGTTCCGAGTGTGCATCGGGAGGAAATGAGAACCATGTTCTTCTACTTCCGATTGTTTTCTCAGTGGACATTCCTGGTCAGGGACTTGAGCAAGTCTCGCGACGGACGCCATGTTTTAACCGGAAGTAATCTCAGCGAACGGTGGCGCCCCCCAGCGGGCGATCGGGGCGAAGTGAGCGAGCAGGTTTTTCCTGGATCTCTAAACGCCACTTTTCACATCAATATTCTAACCCCGCTTTTCTGTGCTGACAAACACGCCCACATACTCGGCATAGGTCGAGTAGAGGTTCTAGGGACTTTCAGTAGGCTGCAAAAACTGCCACTTCACTATTAGCGTGCCAGTTCTGTGACATTGGTAAAAGTGCAAAGCACCCGTGTCTTAAGCGATCCAGAACGACCAAGACGACCAAGCGAATCCGTCTGCGATCCATGCGACTGTGTGTGTATCGTTGAATAAACCTACGGTTCCCTCTATAAGATATTTAGTTCAACCTCCCGTTAGCTGACTTTTTGGCCCAGAACGAAGGGTGTGCGCTTACGCGGGGTTCTACTGTATTCTCCCTATGAGAATCACATCATTTAAAGGAGGAAAAGAGGCTCTGGAGCAGATTGATAATCGTAGGTTTATTCAGCACTTCCTTGGACATGTGGCTGGTTGAATAATCAAAGATATATCGTAGAAATTGACCCATGTCTATGGGGCTTAGGCATAGGTTCGAGGGACTTATCCTATATCGTTGAAAAAATCTACGATCATCTGGGACATGGAGAAACCAAACAAGAGTTAGTCGTGTTGTTGTTGTTTATCGCACGACGGCAAGATCGCGTATTACTACGCGAGGCGAAGCCGAGAGCAGTAATACACAATCTTGCCGGAGTGAGATGAACAATAACACGACTAACTCGAGTTTGGTTTAGAATTTATCCTACCCCGCCCATCTAAATTACTTCTACATTAACAAATGACGTCATTTGTCAAGTGTATCCCACTAGAGCGATATTTTTCATTTTTCTGAATACCAGACCGAATACAGTGACCCAATGTTAAGCCTATGGAGTTTTTTATCAGGGGTAGGATAAATGGAAAATGTCCTTCCTGTCATTAAAGCGGAGTCCGCAGACTGTTGGTTGTCCCAGACTCATGAAGCAGGCCTTTCTCCACACACACAACCTTCACAGGGTACCCCTACTCCAGGTAGAACTAGGAGCAAATAGTATGTTCATCATTGATATGGTCTGCTGGGGTGGACAGAAATTACCAATCTGTTCACCCTCTTGGTCGCCTCGCCTCCTCGTGGTGCAGACCGGATATGCTTGCACGCAAGCATAACTAAAGCGACCAGGGTGGGTGGGGAGATAGCTCAGTGGTAAAGAGCACGGGACTTTGTTGATTTGGGTCCCACTGCAGCCACTTTTCTCCTTCACCCCCCAGCAGTGGTAGATTTACTGCTATATCAAAGGCCAATCCTTCTCATGCCATGTCTATGTGGTGTAGGAAGTAAAAGAACTCTCACCTCGGTAAATGTGTAGGGGTGGGATTTCTTCCTACATTCATCTCATAGATTCGATCAAACCCAAAGTAAGTCTAATTGAACAAATTGGACGTTAAACTACCAAAACAAACAAACAAATCATCATTGATGAATGAGCGTGCAATTATAAATGAATAAGAACTAAAAGGTTTGAGTTAAACTCAGCCTATGGATGATTTTCTGTAATTCACCTAGTCAACTTGCTATTTCTGCAACTGCCTGAGTCAAGGATCCAAACATATTAAGCACCAGTAGGTCAATGAGATATTTTGGTCTTGAGTGATTGGTCATGGTCAGCTGGGCACACCTCTAAGATACTGAGACACTGGCTCCCTGCTCTGTTCTCAATATCACAGTGAATATCACACAGATAGTGAAGGGATAGTTTGTATGCAGTACCCTGAAAGTCTATATGGACCCCTCTAAACTCTAGATGATGTATTTAGCGCGTGCAAGCACGCTCTAATAAAAGCGGGCGTCCACCAACCATGACAAGGCTACGACAATGGGTTCCAGACAAGGTCAACGACAGGCCTACGATTGGAAGGCCTGTCGTAGCCTTGTCGTGGTTGGTGGACCCTAGTTCCCGACAAGAGGTTACAACAAGGCCACGACAGGCTGCGACATGAAGCTTGTCGGGGGCCTTCCGACAAGTTTATGACAAAATTGAACCTGTTCGATTTTTCCCACCACTGGACCCTTGTCGTGGAGTGTGGTGGTTTCCTCGATATCACTGTCGTAGTGTGTCTTTTTTACAGGACCCAGTGACGTCTACGACACGTACAATAATACAATAAAGAGAATACGATATTAGCGCGTAATCCATAGGTATCCAATCGTTGTAGTATCCTTAAAGTGAAAGTCACCAGGGACCTGTTTCACTAGTTTCGTGACATGTCTGTGACACCATACAGACATTGGGGTTGTCTAGTTTTGTGACAACAAAAGTAGCTGCCCTTAGGTAAAGACAGACCCCAAACATAAGAATCTAGACACATCATGGACCTGTTTCACTAGTTTCGTGACAAAAGTCTTAGACAGACATGAAAAGCGGCACCAACAGTGCAAGCAAGAACAGACAAAACGAAGTCTTATGTATAATTCTTATGAAACCGGACACACCATCTAGACGCCATCTAGACATGTCTTGAAGTCATACTTACTGCCGGCGTCCTCGTCCTTTGTAAACTTCTCATATGTGGTCATATTTACCTAGTCTGACTAATATGATCTAGGATATTGATTATTCTATCCACTGTAAGTGTAGGTTCATTATCGATTATTCATTGCCTGTGTTATGTCTATACTTTGTCGCCATTTTGCATACTTAACATTGTTAAATGTATATATATGTTCATACGAATCCTATTGTCACTATGACCTAAGACTGATTATCCAATACATTGACTGAAATGAAGCTACCTGCGAGTAGTAAGGTTATCAATTGTCTTAACTATTATCACTTATTGTCATCTTTATTACATAATACATATTTAAGGAAGGTGGTAGACCGCGACATAATGTATGCGAACCTTATCCTGAATAAAAAAAAAATATTAAAAAAATGAAACTAGTGAAACAGGTCCCAGGTGTTGAAACAGCAAAACTGACTGCAAGTAAGAAGCTGATGGTTGAAGTAAGAATAGTCAGGAATTAAAGAAAAATATCATTACAAAAAAAATATCAATGAGAGGGGGAGGCAGGACATTGACATTCTTCTTGTCTCATTTTATCGAAACTTTTTTTTCAATTAACGTAACCATGAACTACATTTTCTTCGCGAAGTGTTTGGTTTTTGTTTTTTTTACTATCAGTGTCTCAACAATGGTTAAGTTTTTCAGAAACTTCAGAGATATTGAATTTCAAGAGAATTCCTAATGTGCCCTTACAAGTTTTTCCACATCTGTACGATAAGGAAAGGCGTTACTTTTGTACCTAGAGCAGGCAGAACGGGGCCTGTTTTGTAAGTGGAGAATGGTGCAAAATGTTTCCTCATGTATTTCTGAAAGACTGAGTGACATTATAATATGGAAAAACCAAACAAGAGTTAGTCGTGTTGTTGTTTATCGCACGACGGCAAGATCAAGTATTACTGCGCGAGGCGAAGCCGAGAGCAGTAAAACGCGTTATATAAGGGGTAGGATAATAACCGTAGCATACAGCCACACCATGTTAAGTCTATAGAAATTTATAAGAGGGTTAGGATAATAACTGTGGCATACAGTCAAACCCTGTTCATTCTATGGAATCTATATGAGGGGTAGGATAATAACCATGCTAGGTCTATGGAGATTTATGTGAGGGGTGGGATAATAACCGTGACATACAGTCACACCATGTTAATTCTATGGAGATTTATAAGAGAGGTAGGATAATAACCGTGGCATACAGTCACACCCTGTTCATTCTATGGAATCTATATGAGGGGTAGGATAATAACTGCGGCATACAATCACACCATGTTAAATCTATGGAGATTTATATGAGGGGTAGGATAATAACCGTGGCATACAGTCACACCATGTTAAGTCTACGGAGATTTATATGAGGGTTAGGAAAATAACCGTGGCATACAGTCACACCATGTTAAGTCTACAGAGATGTAGGATAAAGAGACATACCTTCCGGCTCTCATGGCGGCGCGGCGTGACGTCATTACCCAGAGTTCCTTGCAGATGCTGCAGTAGGCGAGGCTCATGACGACGAGAGGGACGAGGAGGAGGAGGAGGAGCATGGCCAGCTCGTAGAGGCGGCTGTAGAACGGGGAGGGCCACTCGCGGATACACCAGTAGGCCACCCGCCGCACGCCAACCTGTTTGTGAACCTACGAGAGAAACCCGCACATAAGTCAGTAAAGGTACACCAGTAAGCTTAGAAACCCGCACAGAAGTCAGTAAAGATAAACCAGTACGCCACCCGCCGCACGCCAACCTGTTTGTGAACCTACGAGAGAAACCCGTATAGAAGTCAGTAAAGGTACACCAGTACGCTTAGAAACCTGCACAGAAGTCAGTAAAGATAAACCAGTACGCCACCCGCCGCACGCCAACCTGTTTGTGAACCTACGAGAGAAACCCACAGAGAAGTTAGTAAAGGTACACCAGTACGCCACCCACCGCACGCCAACCTGTTTGTAAACCTACGAGAGAAACCGGCACAGAAGTCGGTAAAGGTACACCAGTAAGTCGAGAAACCTGCACAGAAGACAGTAAAGGTACACCAGTAAGCTTAGAAACCCGCATAGAAGACAGTAAAGATGCACCAGTAAGCCGAGAAACCCACATAGAAGTCAGTAAAGGTACACCAGTAAGCCGAGAAACCCACATAGAAGTCAGTAAAGATAAACCAGTACGCCACCCGCCGCACGCCAACCTGTTTGTGAACCTACGAGAGAAACACGCACAGAAGTCAGTAAAGGTACACTAGTAAGCTTAGAAACCCGCACAGAAGTCAGTAAAGATAAACCAGTACGCCACCCGCCGCACGCCAACCTGTTTGTGAACCTACGAGAGAAACCCACATAGAAGTCAGTAAAGGTACACCAGAAATCAGTAAAGGGCATTGTAGTCTATGAAACCCAAGGACATTGTGATTTATTAAACCCAAGGAAATTGTCTTTCATTAAACCCAAGGATATTGTGATTCACCAAACCAAAGGACATTGTGATTTATTCAACCAGAGGACAGTGTGGTTTATCAAACAAAAGGACACTGTGATTTATCAAGGGCATTGAAGTCTATTGAACCCAAGGATATTGGTTTATCAAAACCAAGGACATTGTGGCAAGAGTATAAAAGTCGATTCGTTATTATAGAATGTTTGTTGTAAGATAAACTGTTATCATTCTATCAAGTTTCTTAGGAAATCACTGATACATACTATGACTGATAATTAGTCTGAATACTCCTTACAGGGAGATAAAATTAAAAAATTTGTGATGTGAATATGTTCTATGGGCGAGCCATAGTCAACCATATGGATGACAAATACAAGTAATAAGAGTTAGAAGAGTGAGAGTTTAATTGAGCTACTCACCTGGCCGAACAATATGGGTGTGGCGAGCAGGAAGGCAAGTATCCAGATAACGCAGCTCACCCGCCGAGCCCGCTCCACAGTGCACGTGTACTTAGCCCGGATAGGGTGCAGTATGGCATAGTACCTGCCGGATAAAGAATATCTAATATAATCTCCTGGATAATAAATATCTAATATAATCTGCCGGATAACAAATATCTAATATAATCTGCCGGAAAATAAATATCTAATATAATCTGCCATATGATAGATATTTAATATGATATGCCGGATAATAAATATCTAATATAATCTCCTGGATAACAAATATCTGATATAATCTGCCGGATAATAAATATCTAGTATAATCTGCCAGATGATAAATATTTAATATGATATGCCAAATAATAAATATCTAATATAATCTACCTGATAATAAATATTTGATATAATCTGCCGGATAATACATATCTATTATAATCTCCCAGATAATAAATATTTAATATGATATGCCAGATGACAAGTTTCTATTATAATCTGCCAAATAACAAATATCTATTATAATCTGCCAGATAACAAATAAATCTATTATAATCTGCTGGATAACAAATATTTGATATAATCTGCCGGATAACAAATATTTAATATGATATGCCGGATAAAAATATTCAATATGATATGCCGGATAACAAATATTTAATATGATATGCCGGATAATGAATATCTATCATAATCTGCCAGATATCAAATATCTATTATAATTTCCCGGATAACAAATATCTAATATCATCTCCTGGTAATAAATATCTAAGATAATCACAATATTGAAATTGTATCAGGCAGGAAGTTGAGCATGGAAAGGACACAGCTCACTCTCCTCCCAGATGTTTTGTGGTGCTAGCGCTTATCTTTGCCTCAACCCAATGCTGGTTCCCTGGGTGTCTATTTATGGATACGGGGAACCAGCTAGAATTTCAGATTTAAAACAAGGCAACTGTCAAAAGTTATGAAACTCAAACAACTCATATATTATGAGTTGTGAAAATAGGGATTGCTAAATAAGCTTCACAGACAATCAGCTGGGTTTTTTTTCAGCATTAAACCACTGTATAATGTGAATCCACAGTTGATTAGGCTGCCCCTTCAAAGAAGCACATGTGTTATGTTGACAACACAAAACACTGCAACACATGAGGTGCATTCCACTGAAGAAAGTAACCCCAGAGATTATATCTAGTTTGACATAAATAGTAGAAGAAATGAGTGTGTATTATTTACCATATAAATATGTTCATCTCTGCATTTGTGTATTTACAAGTAGAACACAAAATACCCACATAAGCCTTCAGATGTTAGGATAATTGAATAGTTGGTGGATGAAACAGACTTGTCCCAAACAGGCAGGTCGGTGCAGAGATACAAGCGGCCGGAGGAAGTAGAGCGCAGGATATCTGCTGGGAGAGTGGACACAGCTCTCTACAAGCATATTCCTTAGTGCATGTGTACTTAGCCTGGATAGGATGCTGTATGGCATAATATTATACCTTTATCATTATCCTTCATATACAAAGACCCCACTGAAAATGTATGGGGACTCAGTAAACCACGAACCAGTATATAAAACCTGTCAGATACCATAACTGTGGTGTACGGATTCAAATACTGTGGTATACGGTCTCAAAACCATGGTATACGGGGAAAATAGTGCCTTTGTGCTATAGAGAAAAGAAATAGTCCATATTGCCACACCCTTTATTATGTCAATTACTGGGTAAAATACCACTCGAGGTTGACGTCTTAATACACTCGCTAACGCTCGTGTATTACTACCCGTCAACCTCTAGCGGTTTATGGGAACCTGTCCACAAAACCATCGTTTATTGTCTATATCCCTCCTATCACGGACCACTGTCCCTCACAAAACAGTGAGTTGTACAATGGCGTTTTAATCAGTTCAAGGTCTATAGCAATAATGAGATATAGGGAGTGTACCTGAATTCCATCTACTCCTCTATATTTAGTCAGAAATATCCACCTCATTTTTCGAACTCGGTGAATATTTCCAACCAGAATATCTCTGAACAGATTCCATGCAGATACACTAACCATATATTACCTGCTGGATAACAAATACCTATCATAATAGATAGTGTGGAAGAGCGGCAATGTCATGTCGAATACAAATGAAATAAACAAAAAAAAAAAAAATAATAATCACAATATTGAAATTCTGATGCTTGAGAACAACTATTAAATGCATTTTCTAGGTTTATTGAAACATTCCTGATATTTTCAAATACAAATTGCCTATTGATTAATAATTGCCTATGATATTCTCTTACTGTCATTTGATAAAATGATTTATGTATACTGCACTCGTCCATTATAAATGGAAATAACATTTGCTCCTAGTCTTTATTTAGAGACAGCTAGGCTTTCTATTTTGCGGCTCTGAGACTTTGATGCTCAAAGGTCAACGCAAACCTTCGTTTACACATGTTTAATAAAGAAAGAGCCTGTGAAGCTCCTCAATTATCACAAATCCACACAGGAAATGTTGAAACTATTTTACTTTGCAGCTGTGACATTTATATTACTCGAATGTTTGATGCCTATCGCTCCCCTTAGTGAGAATTGTTTCATATGCTGGCACTGCTATAAACTCAAGCGTTGATAAGATTTAGCCCTTTCAATACGCTGCATAGCACCAAATTGTTAAAATATCTCTCAATGGGATGGTAAAAAAACCCTTAATTTTCAACATTAAGTCACGACTTTGAACAAAGTTTGGGAGCAATGTTTCATGAAAGGTTTTATTCTCGGGAGTCGCACATGGTCATATCCCCTAGGACTTGAGTGCTGTAAAACTGAACTAAGAACTGAAAACACAGGAATCCTGAAGAGAACAGTTTCCAAATGATTAATGGCTAAACATCCGTGATGAGGCGATTACATGAAGCACAACGAATCCTAACTGATGTCGTACGAGACCCTAACAATTGTTGCAAACACAGAGACAAAACTTGGCGTCAGCGACTGGTAACACAATGGTAGAAATGAGGCAATTACTCACAGGTGGATGCGGGTGTATAGATTGAGACACAATGAAGAGAACCAGAGACGACAGTCATGCAGCGTGGGCATCACAGTTTGTGCGAAGGGGGAGACCTGCCAAATAGTTGCTACAGCGTCTCATACAGTTCCAAATTACTTCGCTACGCTCCACATGCCTGCACCACCTGGTCAATCGTCTCACAGCATTCTTTCCCTCTCTCCAGTCCTTGTTGGTCAGTCTCTCATCCAGGATCTACCGAATCCTGTCAAACCCCACCATTTTATTTCATTTCTCAGTCTTTGTCTCGCTTCATCAGCCAATTGCCTCAGGACACGTTGGTCCACCAGAGCTAGGGTTTTCAGCATGTTGTACTCTTATTGGTCCCTGCCCCACGCGACTGCATTCACTGACGTCACATAATTAGTTCGCTTGGGGACGCGTACCCTCCTGCCACCGTCCCTTATCCAGTGACTGGCATCTCTGACTATCCGGTAACATTGATGATACAGCACGATTGCATTTTGAAACCCTACATATCCATAAGCTTTATACAATTCTAATGTGTCTTGTTGATTTCTAAATGCTGCTGACAAATACATACATGTATACAAATGCACTCAGTCCTAGACTCTATGATACCTAACATAACGAAATCTAAACGAAATCCTAGTAGCTCAACTACAATATTTCACAAAATACACACCCTGAAATATGTTGCTGCAGTACCATTTTCACCCCTGTAGTACTCTGGCACTTTTTACAATACCCACAGTGATGTCATTATACCATACCTCCATGGTAATTCAAAATCATCACGAAGTTATATAATAGTAAAAATATTAACTGTGATATAGTTTTATATAGGTTGGGAAAATATTATCAAAATATTAGCATTATTTCATTAAAAAACAACAATTATTTAAATTTGGAAAAGATGCCTCAAGGCATCATAGCGTAATACTGGGTAAAGAATTAATATTTGTCGGCCCGAAATATCATTCCAGTCCTTGGAAAAAAATTTGTTCTTTTTCTGAGTGGTCGTGTCAGTGGTTTGTTTAGGAAGTCTATGCCGCGTCTACTTATATCATAGGTACTACACCTGGAAATGCCTCCAAGCATTATAGCATACTATACCCAGGAATGCCTCCAGGCATCATAGCGTACTATGCCTGGGAATGCCTCCAGGCATCACAGCGTACTATACCCAGGAATGCCTCCAGGCATCATAGCGTACTATGCCTGGGAATGCCTCCAGGCATCATAGCGTACTATGCCTGGGAATGCCTCCAAGCATCATAGCGTACTACGCCCGGGAATGCCTCTAAGCATCATAGTGTACTATACCCAGGAATGCCTCCAGGCATCATAGCGTACTACGCCCGGGAATGCCTCCAAGCATCATAGCGTACTATACCCAGGAATGCCTCCAAACATCATAGCGTACTATACCCAGGAATGCCTCCAGGCATCATAGCGTAGCTAAAGGGTTAACACCCTGAATCATTGTTGCTGAACTTTGCTTAATGTACACCTTAAAGCCATTTTCCACTGGCCGACAAAAGGGCACATATTTATTGAGTTCTAATGGTCGGTCGGTGGTGGCCAATCACTGTACTTGCTGTCTAAAAATCGGTGAGGGTGCAGTGTAAAAGCGGGCGTCCACCAACCACGACAAGGCTACGACAATGGCTTTACAAGGTCCATGACAGGCCTACGATTGGAAAGCGTATCGTAGCCTTGTCGTGGTTGGTAGACCCTAGTTCCCGACAAGAGTCTACGACAAGGCCACGACAGGCTGGGACTGGAAGCTTGTCGGGGGCCTGTTGGGGGCCTTCCGACAAGGTTACGACAAAATCGAACATTTTTGCCATGACTGCCATGACTGGACAATTGTCGTGGAGTGTTGTGGTTTTCTCGATATCACTGTCATAATGTGTCGGTACCATGGACGCCTTTTTTACGGGAACCAGCAACGTCTACGACACGCCCCGACACCACTGTCGTAACTCCTTTCTTCTCATGACAAGGCTGCGACAAGGTGCCGATAGGAACTTTCTTGTCGGCTCTTGTCGTAGCATTGTTGTGGTTGGTGGACGCCCGCCTTAAGTGTTTCTGCCACATTTAGCAGGTCTATACTGACAGAACTGTCTTCGAAACACAATTACTACTGTGGTGGTGGCATGAATTATACACGTTCAAGTGGTGAACACTTCTCTTTATTATCCATCGTATACAAAGCCAACATTGAAAATGTATGGGGACTCAGTAAACCACGACCCATTATATAAAACCTGTCAGATACCATAACTGTGGTATACGGATTCAAACCTGTGGTATACGGCCTCAAAACCATGGTATACGGGGAAAATAGTCCCTTTTGCTATAACAGCGGAAACTATAAAGTCTCGTTTCATATGAAGTGGTATTGCTGTTGGTTTGGCCCTTCCCTTCGCTATGCCAGCATAACAAACGAGACATTAAATAAATTTATAGTTAATGAATAATTCAATAATTCCGAATTATTCCTCGTGTTTTCCCCGACATTTCAGTTTTTATTTGATGTCTCTACGTGCATTTTTTTTTTTACAGAATTACAATACCAGACCCTGCAGCTCTCTCCTATGAGACATGGAAGTGATAGTCTAGGGTAGAGCAGTACAGTAGGAAACCGACTGAGAAGTGCAGTGACTGTACACTGCACGAAAACCATCATTTTACATATGAATGCGCCGGGCGTATATAAGTAAGTATTTTGCGTCTACAAGGTCGTCTTAATCCCCGTGTGTATACACCTCATCTGTGGGCGTATATAAGCGTCCAGTGAAGAGGGCTTCACTGAGAGCGGGCGGGAGGTGGCGGGGGATGGTGGGGGGAGGGCTTCCTACTGAGGACACCTGTACTTCTACCAACACAAAGGGGCGGGAGGGGGCGGGGGCAGAGGGTATTTTCTCTCATATACGCCGGGTGTGAAATACAGCCAAGACGCGTTTGTCGTATATAAGGCCTGGGCGTATATAAATGAAAACAAGTCAATATTCAGCCAATACATGCACTTGCGTGATGGCGTATATATATATGAATAAAACGGTGGTTTTCATGCAGTGTGTAGTTCTTGGTTCGAATAATTTAGTGGTTCTCACAAAGTAGCTGACCACTGCAGAATTATGAAAACCGAGATATGGGTAAAAGATACATATGGAATTGTTCAGAGCATGTGTTTCTTTAACTAAATATGCTATAATATCTGATAAAATAGGTTTTAAAATTGTTATTTTGATCAATGCGACAGGGTAGACCCTCTCGTGAACAGTGGCAGTAGCAGTGGCAGTAACAGCGGCAGGACATTATATTATGAAACGGTTACTGCCACTGTTGGTGCCACTCACACTAAAAGTGTCGTTCGCTGTTGCGTCCACCAAGTATTGAAACGGGAACTACCACTGTGACAACTGAGTCCAACAGCGAGAGGACTTTCAACTTTTGCAACAGGTCCCAGGTTGCCAGCAAAGGGTCGAGATTTAACCCGACCAGAAAGCAAACTTTTATAGCTCAGTGAGCTGTTTCAAAAGTCAAGTAAAGTCTCGCCAGCGGCATCACATTTCAAAGCGAGAGGCTGGCAACAACGAGCGGCATTTTGAATCAAAGCGGCAGCAGAATCGCTACCAATACCCAATAGCGAGCGGCACCTCCACCTCGACAACGACGCTTCATGTGCCATTGTTAGCTCTCGTTTTGGCGGTGAGTACTCTCATTTAGCTCCCTCCCGACTTTTGAAACAGCTCCCTGGTTGCCAAGTAGGTGGACAGGCTGTCCACCCCAACAGTAATTACAATCAAATATGTAAATAGACGACCCTGCGGTGGGAAAGGCACGCTACCCGGAGACACGTAGGCTAGCCTCAGTGACGATAGGTCGTGTGAATTCTACCCTCATCCATATATCTGAAAATGTCGACCGCTGCCATATAATACGTGATTCAAGGACAAATAAGCTAGATTACTACGTGGACAACTGCAAAAAGCAGGGATTATGACTTGTGTACCTCTCCAGGCGCCAAAGTGAACCGTATGTCATGTGAACTATTGAGTGCTATGCATCATGCAAGGTTAGTAGGTACACACTACAAAGCAGTATGTATATTATGTGCGGCAAGAATGAAGTGACAGACAATAGAGGCAATACTATAGGGTTACGAAATGGAGAGCCTGAGATGCTTGTGAACATTATTGTAGATAGAATACGTGGCCTGAAAACTAAAGTACCCCAGAGATGAGTTACAAGCAATGATTGTTGAACTACTCTCGGATGCGATGGACAAGAATGTCGTGTCGAGTTGTCACCTATAAAACTCCACAAGTAAGATTTTTGCCTGTTTTCTGTTCGAATTCTTCCAGGTACGATACGGTGTGTTATTTTTAACCATAGTCCTATGATCGAGTGCACTTATAGTCAATTGACCAGTGTGAGATACATGAATGACAAGACTACCCATTCGAGTCAAATGACAAAATCATAATACGAGAGTCAAATGACCATGACCTAATAAGAAAACATGTGTCAAATAACTTTTTTTTTCTTTTTTTTTAATTCATCCTCATGTGAACATTTTTCCATGAACTAATCCAAAAACAAAACAGGGTGCTATCTGACACAACAGGTGAAACCGAGTTTTAACAATATACTCTCAAAACAATTCGCAGCTTAAGTGGGATTCAGGGACCTGTTTCACTAATTTCGTGACATGTTTAAATGGCATCTAGGTGGTGTGTCCAGTTTCATAAAAATTAGACATTAGACTTTGTTTTGTCCATTCTTGCTTGCACTGTTGGTGCCGCTTTTCATGTCTGTCTAACACTTTTGTCACGAAACTAGTGAAACAGGTTCATGATGTGTAGATTTGTCTAATTCTTATGTTTGGGGTCTGTCTTTTCCTAAGGGCAGCTACTTGTGTTGTCACGAAACTAGACAACCCCAATGTCTGTATGGTGTCACAGACAAGTCACGAAACTAGTGAAACAGGTCCATGATGTGTAGATTTGTTTATTTCTTATGTTTGGGGTCTGTCTTTTCCTAAGGGCAGCTACTTGTGTTGTCACGAAACTAGACAACCCCAATGTCTGTATGGTGTCACAGACATGTCACGAAACTAGTGAAACAGGTCCATGATGTGTAGATTTGTTTATTTCTTATGTTTGGGGTCTGTCTTTTCCTAAGGGCAGCTACTTGTGTTGTCACGAAACTAGACAACCCCAATGTCTGTATGGTGTCACAGACATGTCACGAAACTAGTGAAACAGGTCCATGATGTGTAGATTTGTTTATTTCTTATGTTTGGGGTCTGTCTTTACCTAAGGGCAGCTACTTGTGTTGTCACAAAACTAGACAATCCCAACAGCATGGAGTTGTCCCATTACACTAAGTCCATATAAGGAATAGACTAGACCGAGTAGCCAATGACTGCATTCGTAGCAAACCCCGACCTTGACCCTGACCTCCTTACATGATACTTATAGCGCCTTGGGAAAGTTCTACGGTCGAGAGTTGACCTCGAATGTTAGGGGCCACAACCACCCTCCCAATGTCTGTATGGTGTCACAGACATGTCACGAAACTAGTGAAACAGGTCCATGCTGTTCATTTACAGTCACAGTCATCATCATTCATAGCTGCTGAGAGTAAAACTAAACTCTCTGAAAAAAAAACAAATCAGGATTTTACATTAACGGGACAGAGCATCAGAGTTACCCCTGTTTCAAGTACATACACAATATTACCATGATTTCGATCTGAGTGGCCGTATTCTCCGCATAGTTGACGCGAAGTAAAACTCCGAGTGATAGCGAGGAGTATTACGTAGTGTCAACTGAAATTCCGTAGTGTCATATGAAATTATATAGACAAGATAGAAATTACAAAGAAAAAAATTGGTGGAGGCGTAGGTTTATTTGTAAGATCGAAAAAAAAAACACCATATGTAAAACAAATAGATAAATACTGCTACTTAACTCTTCAAATATGAAATTCTAACGCAACTTAACTATAGGCGCTCATTGATAATCTCAATGTATAGACCACCGCATAAGGACGTAGAGGCTTGCTTTAATATCTTGCAGAAAAAAGTAATGGATATGGAATTTAAAAACAGAGAAATTTGGGTGATGGGGGACATAAATGTGAACAGCAACTGTAAAAATAGTAATAAAATTCTACATGTTAGAAACTTTCTGATCAAACAAACTAGAGCAAATTAAGACCAGAGGCACCTTCTTCCACGATAAAGAAAGTACGAAGATAGATCATATATACATATACACAATAATGACTGGTTTTGTGTACGAGTGGCCGTAATCTCCGAGTAGTTGACGCGTAGTAATATCCGACCGATTAGCGAGGATATTACGTCATCAACTATGAGGTTTACAAACATCTCACATTGAATATTTATCTATTTCATTACCCACTGACTCTTGAATATTTCTCTTTGGCCTATCGCTATAGGCCTTCCCATAGAAGACAGGATATCTCAGCATGACACTATCCCATAAAAACCCTTAGATTTCCCCAAATGCCACCTCCTTCCAAGATATCTCATTCACGGCTCTCCTTTGTTGATTCATAACTATCCCTTAATCCCCATCAACACTTTACAATGCAAAGTCTACTCATTAGTCTACTCATTAGTGCTGTCAGTGTGCTGTCAGTGTGCTGTCAATGTGCTGTCTGTTTGCTGTCTGGGTGCTGTCTGGGTGCTGTCTAGGTGCTGTCTGTGTGCTGTCTGTGTGCTATCTGTGTGCTGTCTGTGTGCTGTCAGTGTACTGTCAGTGTGCTGTCTGGTTGCTGTCTGTATGTAATCTGTGTGCTGTCTGTGTGCTGTCAGTGTGTTGTCTGTGTGCTGTCTGTGTGCTGTCTGTGTGCTGTCTGTGTACTGTCTGTGTGAAATCAGTGTGCTGTCTGGTTTCTGTCTGGTTGCTGTCTGTGTGTAATCTGTGTGCTGTCAAGTGTGCTGTCAAGTGTGCTGTCAGTGTGCTGTCTGCATGCTCTCAGTTTGCTTCTGTGTGCTGTCTGGGTGTTGTCTGTGTGCTGTCAGTGTGCTGTCTTTGTGCTGTCTATGTGCTGTCTGTGTGCTGTCTGCATCCTGTCTGTGTGCTATCTGTGTGCTGTCTGTGTGCTGTCTGTGTGCTGTCTGTGTGCTGTCTGCGTCCTGTCTGTGTGCTGTCAAGTGCGCTGTCTGTGTGCTGTCAGTGTGCTGTCTGTGTGCTGTTTGTGTGCTGTCTCTGTTTGTCTGTGTCCTGTCTGTGTGCTGTCTGTGTGCTGTCTGCGTCCTGTCTGTGTGCTGTCAACTGCGCTGTCTGTGTGCTGTCTGTGTGCTGTCAGTGTGCTGTCTGTGTGCTGTTTGTGTGCTGTCTCTGTTTGTCTGTGTCCTGTCTGTGTCCAGTCTGTGTCCTGTCTGTGTGCTGTCTGTGTGTTGTCTGTGTGCTGTCTGTGTGCTGTCTGTGTGCTGTCTGTGTGCTGTCTGTGTGCTGTCTGTGTTGTCTGTGCTGTCAGTGTTCTGTCAGTGTGCTGTCTGTGTGCTGTCTATGAGTTGTCTGGGTGCTGTCTGTGTGCTGTCTGTGTACTGTCTGTGTGTTGTCTGTGTGCTATCTGTGTGCTGTGTGTGTGCTGTCTGTGTGCTGTCTGTATGCTGTCTGTGTGCTGTCTGTGTGCTGTCTGTGTGTTGTCTGTGTGCTGTCTGTGTGCTGTCTGTGTGCTGTCTGTGTGCTGTCAGTGTGCTGTCTGTGTGCTGTCTGTGTGCTGTCTGTGTGTTGTCTGTGTGCTGTCTGTGTGCTGTCTGTGTGCTGTCTGTGTGTTGTCTGTGTCATGTCTGCATCCTGTCTGTGTGCTGTCTGTGCTGTCTGTGCTGTCAGTGTTCTGTCAGTGTGCTGTCTGGATGCTGTCAGGGTGCTGTCAGGGTGCTGTCTGTGTGCTGTCTATGTGTTGTATGTGTGCTGTCTGAGTGCTGTCTGTGTGTTGTCTGTGTGCTCTCTGTGTGCTGTCTGTGTGCTGTCTGTGTCATGTCTGCATCCTGTCTGTGTACTGTCTGTGTTCTGTCAGTGTGCTGTCTGGGTGCTGTCAGTGTGCTGTCTGGGTGCTGTCAGGGTGCTGTCTGTATGCTGTCTGTGTGCTGTCAGTGTGCTGTCTGTGTGCTGTCTGTATGCTGTCTGTGTGTTGTCTGTGTGCTGTCTGTGTGCTGTCTGTAAGTGACTGTGCTGTCTGTGTGCTGTCTGTGTGCTGTCTGTGGGGTGTCTGTGGGGTGTCTGTGTGCTGTCAGTGTGCTGTCAGTGTGCTGTCTGTGTGTTGTCAGTGTGCTGTCTGTGTGCTGTCTGTGTGCTGTCAGTATGTTGTCAGTGTGTTGTCTATGAACTGTCAGTGTGCTGTCAGTGTGCTGTCTGTGTGCTGTCAGTGTGCTGTCTGTGTGTTGTCTGTGTGCTGTCTGTGGGGTGTATGTGTGCTGTCAGTGTGCTGTCAGTGTGCTGTCTGTGTTCTGTCTGTGTCCTGTCTGTGTGCTGTCTGTGTGCTGTCTGTGTGTTGTGTGTGTGCTGTCTGTGTACTGCCTGTGTGCTGTCTGTATGCTGTCTATGAGTTGTCTGTGTGCTGTCAGTGTGCTGTCTGTGCTGTCTGTGTGCTGTCTGTGTACTGCCTGTGTGCTGTCTGTATGCTGTCTATGAGTTGTCTGTGTGCTGTCTGTGTGCTGTCTGGGTGCTGTCTGGGTGCTGTCTGGGTGCTGTCAGTGTGCTGTCTGCGTGCTGTCTGCATGCTCTCAGTGTGCTGATAACGCCTGCGTCCCCCGCCACCACCTGCCAGGCCCGGCTGTCACCATGACGCTGCCGTCACACCGGGCTCTGTGCTGGTCACAGCGGGGGCCGTCCGGGATCAGGCCGCCGACACGGGGCACAGTCAGAAACCGTGATCGCGTGTCCGCTTCTGGCTGCCGTCACCCTTCAGGCCCGTTGTTGGGTTGTTTTTGTTGGTGATTTCCTCAGGATCACCACTCCTGTGAATCTAGCCATGGCTGCCTGCGGTTCACCCGTCAGATCCATGACTGACTCAGGTAGTTAGAACATCGCCGAGAAACTCACTGAGGTGTGTCTCTACAGTCAAACGTTCCCCACCGGGGCCTGGACACCTCAGAAGCTGCCAGGCCCCTCCTGCCGTTACCTGACATACACTAGCATCATGAAGTCGAAGTAAGCGAGGTTTGAGTGGCCCCTGACGGCATGGACCTGGTCGGAACACCAGGTCGCATCCTGTCAAGTTTGGATAGTCACTGCCGGTCTATGAGTGGGACCCGGCTTATATACGGAGCTCTGGGCATTGCACCACCTCCTGAAAGCATGTCAGCCATACCGCATTTACTCTGATTATTGCGATTTATTTTTTTCAGGTTTTTATTTACCCTGGAGATAGAGTTAGGTCGAAAATGGCTTACTGTCTTCGTACGTTAAAATCACAAGGTGAATTTTTTTTATCACATACATCCCGATGCCATAAGCAGAGGGATGTATGTGATCAATAATTTTACCAAGTGTTTTGATGTACGAAGACAGTCAGCCAGTGTTTGTATTATTATATACCTAAAAAGGACGAAATAGATTATTGCAATACGAAAGGATCCACTGACCCTTATTTTATCTTTATTCTTCATGTATAAATCTGTGTGTTCATTTTGATCAAACTCCCTTGCGTTGAACTGTGCCATATGCATTTAGAATAGAAATTCATTATAGACTGGGTATCCCAAAAATATATACAGTAGAGCCCCACCTAACGGACACCACGCATAAGCGGACACCCGCGTAAGTGGTTACTTATTTTGGTAAAAAAAAAAAGGGGGGGCCTAAAACCCCGTGTAAAGGGGAAAACCTCTGACGGCCACCCTACCAAAATAGATTAATCCGGTTTTTTTTCATGAATGTGTATATTCATAGAAAATACATTTTGTAATTCAAAGTTGAATAACTTCGCATCTAATTAAGATATTGGAAAATGGATTTCAGATCTATCATTGCCTCTGTCTCTCCTACATATCGGTATAAAACACTCGTATATTAGACCGTAGGAAACTTGAAAACCCAGCGTACGTGTACACCCAGCGTAAGTGGACACTTTGGCCCTGAATGGAGGGTGACCGCTTACGCGGGGTCTTAGTGTATACCAGACTATTAATGGAATTCCTCCTAGTTTAAGGTGGGTAGAGGGTTTACGGTACACAAATTAACTTTCGCCACCACAACACAAACGGTGTATATTGACAACGAAACGGACATGTTTGAACATATCTCCTCGCTCTCCCCGCAGAGGTTTAGTGTGAGTACTAGAGTCTCCCCGCTCTCCCTGCAGAGGTTTGGTGTTAGTACTAGCGGATTAAATCATGTTTGCGGTATGGCTGAGCTTAGCTCATAAGACAAACAGCCGAATTTAGGCCACTCAAAAAAAACTTGTTTCTCATCACCGCAGGCATCAGAAAAAACGATTTTAGAATTTTTTTTTTATATAAATAAGATGAACCTTGATAGAAATTATGAAAGGTATGTGTATTTAGTGTCAAATTAAAGCTCCTGATGTCAGGGATGCATTAAAAGTATGACCAGTAAAAAATCTTGAAACCCTGTGTAAGCGGTCACCCCGCCTAAGCGGATACTTTGGCCTGGATCGGAGGGTGTCCACTTATAGGGGGTTTTACTGTATGTCTGAAGCCCATTTTATGACACTTCAAAAGCTATCTTTGATCTAACTTGGTGATGAGAAACAAGTTGTCTTTTTTTGAGTAGCCTTAGAGCTCCAAAATATACAGGACTTCAGTCTCCAAGCCGAAGTCTGGCTCTCTCTGTCTCTATGTGCGGGTTACGCTCCAAGCAGATTTTACAGAATTCTAACGTCTCATATGTGGTATCTAACAAATTTATTTCATGTGTATCACCTTGACTTGTTAAGTAATGGTCAAATGCTTTAATGAACTTTATTCTGATTTTGATTAATCATTTAATGAATGTTCATAATGAAAGACATGAACAAGTCTAGGCTGGGTAAATCAATATCATCAGAGGTGTAAGAGAAAGAGGATACATCTACAATGATGATGATGATGATGATATCATAATTATTGAACAGTCCCTCTGTGGAATTCACACGGTGGGATTCATGTACCTCACAGGGTTCAAAGTCTCATGAGATTCTGTTCCTTGTTAAGTGGAATTCACACGGTGGGATTCATGTACCTCACAGGGTTCAAAGTCTCATGAGATTCTCTTCCTTGTAAAGTGGAATTCACACTGTGGGATTCATGTACCTTACAGGGTTCAAAGTCTCATGAGATTCTGTTCCTTGTTAAGTGACATTTACATGGTGGGATTTACGTACCTCACAGGGTTCAAAGTCTCATGAGATTCTCTTCCTTGTTAAGTGGAATTCACACGTGGGATTCATGTACCTCACAGGGTTCAAAGTCTCATGAGATTCTGTTCCTTGTTAAGTGGAATTCACACGGTAGGATTCATGTACCTCACAGGGTTCATAGTCTCATGAGATTCTGTTCCTTGTTAAGTGGAGTTCACACGGTGGGATTCATGTACCTTACAGGGTTCAACATCTCATGAGATTCTTTTCCTTTTTAGTGGTAAATGTTGCCAACCATTGCTGGGTAAAAAAGGGAAATGGAACCCTACAATGTAGACGAGGAGATTGTGTTCTAGTACAGAATTTGTCTCAGACAAACACCCTATTAAGTGGGATTCACAGATGGGACAAATGGACCTGAGACTGGTGTACTTCACACCTTTGCACCAGTCGGCTACTATTTCCAGCTGTGTACAAAGTTTCACAGATTGGGGTGTCCTACAGTCTCAGGGTAACATGGCGGATTCAATTCACATGGGAAGACTTACCAGGTACATAATCTCACCCCTACACCCCTACACAGGGTACACAGGGAACACAAAGTTCACAGTCGCCAACTCAGGGTACTTCCCCATGTGAATAGGTGTTATTTGAGACCACTGAGACTCACAGATTGGGGGAGAACATGTGAAATACATTTGTCTCACCAAAATGCCCCTCTTAATCTTAAACCTATTTTAAAGTCAAAATCTCATGAGATTCTGTTCCTTGTTAGGGGTGATTGTAGCCGACAATTTGTCTCAGCAAAAAGGAATCCTGTCATTCACACGAGGAGATTGTGTTCCAGTACCGAATCTCAACAGGATTTGTCTCAGACAAACGGCCTGTGAGGTACATGAATCCCACCGTGTGAATCTCGATTCAGGGATAGAGTAGGGCTGGGTAAATTACTATTAACAGAGGTATGAGAGAAAGAGGTGATTATGTTACTAATAAAGGGGTTTTATAAGTGAAGTATTCACTCATTTGCAGAATGTCACGTGGTAGTTTCCCGGAGTGCTGATTGGCTAATATTAGATCAAGAATATCATGAGTTTTGAAAGAATGTCATCAATATCGACAGAAAGATCTCTTGTCATGCAAATTACTTTTATGAACTAATCTCTCTATTTGATATTCAAAGCTGATTACAACTCATGTGATATTTCCAAATTGACATCTCTGTTTTGCATATTTATATCCTAAATCCACTTATATCCTATCATAATGTGAAATTCCACTGAATATAATGTTCTAATTGTGTAGTGATTAGGCTGGATGATTGGAAAATATAAAACACCATCATAAATTCCCACCAGGCTATTTTGTGTGGTATTTCTGCAGAATACCGAGGTAACATTCATGGATGTAACGATAAGGTCTGGAGACTGGGTAATAAAGCCCCTGTCACACTGTGCGACTAAAGGGCTTGCGACTGGGCGTTAAAGGGGGCGTCCACCAACCACGACAAGGCTACGACAAGCACCGACAAGAAAGTTCCAATCAGCGCTTGTCTCAGCCTTGTTGTGAGAAGGGGGGCTTTATCACATTGTTGTCAGGATGTGTCGGGAAGTGCACGCTCGACCAAAATTTCCCATCGTAGACCTCTGCGACACACTCCCGACACGCCATGACACTCTACGACATGCTCGATGTTGTCGTAGCCTTGTCGGAAGGCTCCCGACAATCTTTTTACAGCGAATCGCACAGTGTGAACGGGGTATAAATCAGGAAATTGCATGATGCAATCCACAGAATTTACTGAGATCTCAATCGCACAGTATGAACGGGGTATACATCAGGAACTTTTCAGCGAATCGCACAGTGTGAACGGGGTATAAATCAGGAAAATGCATGATGCAATCCACAGAATTTTCAGTGAGTTCAATCGTACAGTGTGAACGGGGTATAAATCAGGAACTTTTCAGCGAATCGCACAGTGTGAACGGAGTATAAACCAGCAACCTGCATGATCAATCCACAGACTTTACTGAGATCTCAATCGCACAGTGTGAACGGAGTATAAATCAGGAAACTGCATGATGCAATCCACAGAGTTTACAGCCAGCTCCGAAGACGGGCGGAGATTAGTGATCATCTGATCATCTCGCGGGATTTAGACGAGATTAGAACGGGATTAACTCTAGTTCTCAGAGGAGCCACCAGGGGACACTAACAAATTCACGAGAAATCAGATTTGAGGAGATTTAAGAAGATTATTCTGTACTTTCATACTGAGGCATTTAATCAGCTTTCAATCCATAAAGACCTTTGCTCTCTAGACTTTCTATTCAAGAGATAAAATTTGCCTCTTATCTTAGTCTGGTATAAATGTCCATAGGCTTAGCTCGTTCTCAACACGCATGCGAGTACGGTAACTCATACTCAATGGGTGATAAACAGGCTAAGATAAAATCGGAAACATTTTCGTGCTTGGTCTGTGTCCCCGATAGCCATCTCGTTTGAAAGGCTTAGCAACTTTCGCTCGGCTATCACCTCGTTCATATCCCTGAGCGCTCCAAACTCGATGGCGTATGGGGAAACAGACCAAACACTCATCAGTTTCTTTCTTAATCCTTTAAGGACGGCTGCCTGGGGCCTAGCTACTCCCATAAGGACAGGTGCTGGTGGCAGTCTGTTTGGCTAGAGGACGGCCACATAATAGTTAAAACTTATATCCAAGTTTGTAATCATGCAGTATGATGCATAATCATAAATATCTTCTTTTTTTTAATAGAAATACTAAATATGATGTTATATCTACATTTTCTGAAGATTTCATGAATATTGCTCTATTATTTCTTTGTTAAAACATTTTTGTTAATATTGGGACAATGATGTCTCCAGACATCATGCGTCTTTAGCGCCGTGATGTCTCCAGGCATCATGCGTCTTTAGTGCGGTGATGCCTCCAGGCATCACCGCGCTAAAGACGCGGTGATGCCTCCAGGCATCATGCGTCTTTAGAGTGTTGATGCCTCCAGGCATCATGCGTCCTTAAAGGGTTAATATTAAATACTATCTGAAAGAATCCGATATATGTAATTGTCTTGCTATTTATTTCAACAAGCTAACCGTGACAGATCCCCAAAGAGATGATGAAAAATAACATTGAATTGATCAATGGAAATAAGTAATACCTATCCGGATGGTATAACAATGAAATGGAATGAAGAAAAATAATGGAATGGTTGAGAAAATACATTGGGTTGAAAAAGATGAAAATAAAGGAATGAGTGAGAAGATAATTAGTAGAAACCAAACGAGAGTTAGCCTTGTCAATGTTTATGCCACGATGGGCAGGTTGTGTATTACTACACGAGGCGTTAGCCGAGTTTAGTGAGTAGCAGACCTGACCAGAGTGGCATAAACATTGACAAGGCTAACTCGAGTTCGGTTTCATATTTATCCTACCCCATCTCACCGATATACAGAGAATATTTGTTATTATCCATGTTAGTAGTTATCAATGCTGCCGGATCTACCTTCGTTATCTCGTCCCTGATTGGTCCGTTTTTTTAATCACCTCGGTGCCTAAATAACACTTTAAATCCAACGCTATGTCAAATACTTTGAGTCAATGTTAAACCTATGGCGTTTTTTATTAGGGGTAGGATAAATAGAGATGAAGATGTGTTTGGCAATGGAGTATTTAAAGAGGAGGTATGAGAACGTGGCATTGTGTCCTCCATAATGCAGTTGGTCGTTGCGCCACGTTTCATGGCATCGTGGACGAATCGGGAGGGAACGTAGTCTTAAGCCGTAATTTGCCCGACCATCGGTTCGGTGAGAGTCGGGAATAAAATTTCGATCGGTGAGAATCTGTGGAAAATGTTGCTGTGTTATGGGCTTAAGACAGCAACACGCCGACTGTCGGGTCGGTCAGAATCGTGTCGCTGTACGCACTTCACAGACCCGATTATAATCGGGTCGGGCATTACTAGCTCGGGGGTTATAACCGACTCTGCCCGACCTTAATCGTGTCGTTGTACGCACTTCACCGACTGTTCCCGATTCTGAGCAGGCCATTTGAATAGCGATGCTACCTATCCCCTGGGCCGATTTACAAGTGTCTTAAGCCTATAAGACACCGACATATGTTCCCAATTCATCCCGACCATCGGCTCGGTGAGAGTCGGGAATAGAATTTTGATGTCATATACCTATAAGACACCGACATGTAGACTCTTCCCGATCAGACCTCCTCCTTTTATAACCTCGTAAATTACCCGGGATAAGATCAAAGGAAGCGGCCGGGTGCCGGGCCCGGCTGGGCCCCGGGCCGGGTGATAGGTCTATATAGGTAATAATGCAAAATTGAATAACTTCTGTTCTATTTAAGATATTAGAAAACACTTATAAATTGGACTGGGGGGTAGGTAGTAATCCCCATTTAAACGGCCAACTCAGAATCGGGAACAGTCGGTTAAAGTGCGTACACCGAAATCTAAAGGTCGGGGAGAGTCGGTCATATCTAACATGGTGGTAATGCCCGACGAGTCGGGAAAAGCAATAAAATCGGGTCGGTGAAGTGCGTACATCGACCCGATTGACGCAGATTGTCACAGACCCGACGGATCCGTCGGGCAAAGCTAGAATCGGGCACAGCCGTCGGGTCGGTGTCTTATAGGCTTAAGGTCGCCCATCAGTGTTGAATAAAGTTGACCCACATCGTCCCTGGGTCTCTATGGGATACAGAAAAGACTCTTCATGTACGATCCCAGATAATTCAACGGGCCCCACATGGAAACGACATGGAGCATTTTCCCGCGCCTTATCTGTCATACCCCCTCCCTTCTGTCTCTCATGATCGCCTGATGCATTTTCTACTTTTTAGAAGTCTCAATATGTCTTCTTTTAGATCACAGTACAAAGTGGTATCATTTTATGCCCAGTCGCATTAACTATCATTACAAAGACCCCATTAAAAACCATTACTCTTGTATCTGTGTTGTCACAACCCATAACCATTGATTGCAACCTAAAAGCTATTGTTTACAAGAAATAGTCTCAATGTGCTGAAGAGCAAAAATATAGTCCCTAATGAAATACCCTACATAATCGTGATACCTGTGGCCGTATGTCCTATATATATACGGCATATAGCCTATGAGCCCCCCAAGTAGGTGTTCTTCACTAATGGAGATGCAAAAGATGTGAGTGATAATTGGGAAGTGTCACAACTCTAGCCTTGCTCACAAAACTCCTAGCGATAGCGAGGAGTATTACGTAGTGTAAATTATAAGGAGAATACGGCCACTCAGATCGAAATCGTGGTAATGTTGTATTTATTACTCACCTTTCGAGTACTTATTAGGAAAGAAATCTTGTAAATAATAAGAAATTCGACCCAAGCGCCATGCATTGTTTATATACATTAGTTCCTATAATGCCCATCAGGTGGCCAAAAAGCAGTATTCTCCTAGGAGATTCCGGAGGTCCGTATTCTACTCAGTAGCCATATGTAGGCTCCATAGGCTTAGCATGGAGACTCCGTATTAGGTGGGTAATTAGAAGGAAACCCACGAGATGAGAATAACTTGGTCCGTACTCCACCGAGTTTGACTGCGGAGTAATCCACGAAGCAAAGCTGAGTGAATTACATAGCGGTCAAACGAGGTGGAGTACAGACCAAGTTATTTTCATCGAGTTGGTTTCTGATTTTATCTTACATCATTTATTGCTGGAATAACTCGCCAAATTAGCCATTGAGTATTGGGTACGATACTTTCACGGCCGTGGAGTATGAGTTCCTAATGTTAAGCCTATGGAGAAAAATACCGGGGTGAGATAATAAATGTTCTGACATCATGTTTGTAATAGAGGTTCTGACATCATGTTTGTTAAAGAGGCAGCTGTGTGGGTTTTTCATTTCCAATCACTCCAATCTTCCTCCAACCAGATACAACAAACGGGTCCCTTCTCCTCAACAACTGCTCTTCTACATCCCCATGTATTTACACAACTTGATTAAACCCCAGAGAATAAAGTAGAAAATCCCAGTCTGGGACAGGGTTCTTTCCACCATGTTGTCCCTGTACCCAGTTCCCATCAGAGGAGAGCTATTTACGGACACCATTCAGTTTGTAATGCTGATGAATTCAAATCTGATGATTCGCGGGTGTAAAAAGTGGCGCATTTCCATCTTCTTTCATTACGCGGTAATCATGTAAGGTGCAAAAAGCGGAGTGATTAAATAACGAGTGCGTGATGAGGTGTGTAAACAGGCTGCAGTTACCTGACGTGATGAGAAGGTAAAGAGACAACTAGGAGCAAATTGTATGTTCATCACTGATGAATGAGCGGACAATTAAATTTTTTTTGTAAAGTTTCTGTGGTTTTTTATACACAAAGTGGTTAACTTACATAATTTCAATTCAATAAAGTGTCAGAGGCCTCAGCCTTTTTATAAAAGCGGGCGTCCACCAACCACGACAAGGCTACAACAATGGGTTCCCGACAAGGTCCACGACAGGGCTACGATCGGAAGGCCTGTCATAGCCTTGTCGTGGTTGGTGGACCCTAGTTCCCGACAAGAGTCTACGACAAGGCTACGACAGGCTGCGACATGAAGCTTGTCGGGGGCCTGTCGGGGGGCTTCCGACAAGGTTATGACAATATCAAACATGTTTGATTTTTGCCACGACTGGAGCCTTGTTGTGGAGTGTTGTGGTTTCCTCGATTTCACTGTCGTAGTGTGTCTGTACCATGGACGCCTTTTTTACGGGAACCAGCAACGTCTATAACACATCCCGACACTGCTGTCATAAATCCCCTCTTCTCACGACAAGGCTGTGACAAGGCGCCGATAGGAACTTTCTTGTCAGCTTTTGTTGTAGCCTTGTCGTGGTTGGTGGACGCCCGCCTTTAAGCTGGTCTAAACCGCCTAGCAGTGACAATATGTGTTGATTGACATCAGTTAAGGGGGGCGTCCACCAACCACGACAAGGTTACGACAAGCCCCGACAAGAAAGTCCCAATCGGGGCCTTGTCGTAGCCTTGTCGTGAGAAGGGGAACTCTGCCACACCGTTGTCGGGACGTGTCGTAGGTTGCACGCTCCACCTAAATATTCTATACTAGACCTCTGCGACAACCTCCCGACATACCACAACACCCCACGACAAGCCTCCAAAATTGAACATGTTCAACATCAACTGAATTATGATTATTACGACAAGTTTCAATTAAATGTCATCATTGTCGGGTATATGATAAATATAGAACGCCCTACTATGTTCGTACAAGGCACAAAACTCGATGAATTTTACAGTAAATATGGAACTTAACGTAAACGTCTCGTTCCGTATCTACCGTCATTTTTCATCTTGTTTTGTACCTTGTACAGCATGGTCCGGATGTTCTATATAAATACTGATGAGATGTGTAAACGGGCTGGACTTATCGCTGTGTGATAATGAGATATAGACTTACCGCTGTATGATAATGAGGTGTGGACTTACCGCTCTATGATAATGAGATATAGACTTACCACTCTATGATAATGAGATGTAGACTTACCGCTCTATGATAATGAGATATAGACTTACCGCTCTATGATAATGAGATATAGACTTACCGCTCTATGATAATGAAGTGTGGACTTACCGCTCTATGATAATGAGATATAGAATTACCGCTCTATGATAATGAGATGTAGACTTACCGCTCTGTGATAATGAGATATAGACTTACTGCTCTATGATAATGAGATGTAGACTTACCACTCTATGATAATGAGGTGTGGACTTACCGCTCTATGATAATGAGGTGTGGACTTACTGCTCTATGATAATGAGATATAGACTTACCGCTCTATGAAAATGAGGTGTGGACTTACTGCTCTATGATAATGAGATGTAGACTTACCGCTCTATGATAATGAGATGTGGACTTACCGCTGTGTGATAATGAGATATAGACTTACCGCTCTATGATAATGAGGTGTGGACTTACCGCTCTATGATAATGAGGTGTGGACTTACTGCTCTATGATAATGAGATATAGACTTACCGCTCTATGATAATGAGGTGTGGACTTACCGCTTTATGATAATGAGATATAGACTTACCGCTCTATGATAATGAGGTGTGGACTTACCGCTTTATGATAATGAGGTGTGGACTTACTGCTCTATGATAATGAGATATAGACTTACCGCTCTATGATTATGAGGTGTGGACTTACCGCTCTATGATAATGAGATGTAGACTTACCGCTCTATGATAATGAGATATAGACTTACCGCTCTATGATAATGAGATGCAGACTTACCGCTCTATGCTGATTGTGGTGAGAGTGAGGACCGACGAGATGACTGACACGTTCTGTAAGTAGTGAACCAGTTTGCACATCACCTCCCCGAACACCCAGGTAAACGTCAGCCACTTCGCCAACTGTAAGGTGAAGAACAATATGGGAATCGTTAACAACATGTGAATCGTTAACAACATGTGAGTTATTATCAACATGTGAATCATTAACAACATGTGAATCATTAACGACATGTGAATCGTTTACAACATGTGAATCATTAACAACATGTGAATCATTATCAACTTGTGAATTGTTGACAACATGTGAATCATTGACAACATGTGAATCATTGACAACATGTGAATTGTTGATAACATGTGAATCGTTAACAACATGGGAATCGTTATCAACATGGGAATCGTTAACAACATGTGAATCATTATCAACATGTGAATCATTGACAACACGTGAATCATTAACAACATGTGAATTGTTAACAACATGTGAATCATTGACAACATGTGAATCATCATCAACATGTGAATCGTTATCAACATGGGAATCGTTAACAACATGGGAATCGTCATCAACATGGGAATCGTTATCAACATGTGAATCGTTAACAACATGTGAATCATTAACAACATGTGAATCGTTAAAATCATGTGAATCGTTAAAAACATGTGAATCGTTAACAACATGTGAATCATTAAAAACATGTGAATCGTTAACAACGTGTGAATCGTTAACAACATGTGAATCGTTAAAAACATGTGAATCGTTAAAAACATGTGAATCGTTAACAACATGTGAATCGTTAAAACATGATTGGATCACGACAGAGCACTAGGGTTCAAAGCCTCTTCCAAATACCTCCCAATAGACTTCGAGTTTGCCATTTCCAATCGTAGCCTATCGGGAGCTCTATCGTAGACCATCGGCTGTCTACCCACAAAATCATCGATTATTGTCTATGTATAGTCCACCACTAACTCGGAGAATACTGCAACGTCGGACGAGAAATACGTCTTAATTAATCCTTTCATGGCATCTCAGAAGTCTCAGAGCTACAATGATTAGTGCCAGAACGACATACTTGTGTTAAGTGTGGTATAGACACAGACAAAAGCTCCTAATGAATGGAGAAATTCGTTAAAGAAGTTCCCTTTCCGAGGGTCAGGGAGTTCACCACTCTCCTAGCATAGATTAGCAAGCGCAAGCACCGTGTAAGATCTGCTGGGAGAGTGTGAGCTAACGTCAATATAAACCAGTCTCTGTACTTGTCACAGGCCACGGCGGACCCACTGCCTCAGCCAATCAGAAGAGGTGTACCTCAGAGGCCATGGCGACTGTCAATAAGGTTGTACCTTCTGTGGGAACTGTCTCATTGATTACGCGGCCGCCTACGACTTACAAAACAACCTAATTAATTATCGGAGAATTCCAGCATCAGTGAAGAAGGGACCACACGGGAAATATTCACTATTCCTATATACCCATTTCCGAACACTCTATAATTACATACCGCTGCTGGGGGTGCAGTAATTAGGAGTTATGTAGTGAGGGTGATGTTTTCGTCCCGGGCTTATGTTTTCTTCCCTTGATTGAATATAAAATCATGACTACAATCATATATGAAATACATTTTTTATAAAAATGCACCATGCTATATATAGTTATCTAGACATTCCTATATGATATGACAGTCAGATTGTTATAGGACAGTGGGGACAAAGTGACTGAACCTCATGGGGACAGTGGGGGACGAAGTGACTGAACCTCACGAGGACAGTGGGGGGCGAAGTGACTGAACCTCACGGGAGGGGACAGTGGGGGACGAAGTGACTGAACCTCACGGGGACAGTGGGGGGCGAAGTGACTGAACCTCACGGGGACAGTGGGGGACGAAGTGACCGAACCTCACGGGGACAGTGGGGGACGAAGTGACTGAACCTCACGGGGACAGTGGGGGACGAAGTGACCGAACCTCACGGGGACAGTGGGGGACGAAGTGACTGAACCTCACAGTTGGGGACAGTGGGGGACGAAGTGACTGAACCTCACAGTTGGGGACAGTGGGGGACGAAGTGACCGAACCTCACGAGGACAGTGGGGGACGAAGTGACTGAACCTCACGGGGACAGTGGGGGGCGAAGTGACTGAACCTCACGGGGACAGTGGGGGACGAAGTGACCGAACCTCACGGGGACAGTGGGGGACGAAGTGACTGAACCTCACGGGGACAGTGGGGGGCGAAGTGACTGAACCTCACGGGCGGGGACAGTGGGGGACGAAGTGACTGAACCTCACGGGGACAGTGAGGGACGAAGTGACTGAACCTCACGGGGACAGTGGGGGACGAAGTGACTGAACCTCACGGGGACAGTGAGGGACGAAGTGACTGAACCTCACGGGGACAGTGGGGGACGAAGTAACTAAACCTCACGGGCGGGGACAGTGGGGGACGAAGTGACTGAACCTAATGGGCGGGGACAGTGAGGGACGAAGTGACCGAACCTCAGGGGGACAGTGGGGGGCGAAGTGACCGAACCTCAGGGGGACAGTGGGGGGCGAAGTGACTGAACCTCACGGGGACAGTGGGGGACGAAATGACTGAACCTCACGGGGACAGTGGGGGACGAAATGACTGAACCTCACGGGGATAGCGGGGGACAAAGTGACTGAATCTCACAGGGACAGTGGGGGACGAAGTGACTGAACTTCGGGTGCACTCCCCTAATAAGATCTCACACTCTCTAAGTGGTATTCTGTACAAGGTTCTCACTACGCTCTATAAGAGAATAATTCTTAACGAATTAGGCTTAGAGCCTTGAGAATCCACTGGCCTGCCTCCCGTGCTAAACACGTACATCAGATTCCTCTAATGATGCCACCTAGCGGAAATACTGTATTGGACTGGAATACAGAATACCACTTAAAGAGTGTGAGATCTTAAGCCCGGTTTGCACTAAGCGATTTTGGGTCATTCATGGGGCATCCATCGCTGACTATCAGCCAAAGTTTCTAGGAATTTCATGAGTCGCCAAGTGGGAACACAAAATGGCAAAATCGTCGGCCACTATTGCCCTACCCCCCGTTGTTCGGGCTTCAGTCTGCGACTGGATTCTCTATTACGCATAGGCCTCGTTTACACTCTCCACGCATAGGCCTCGTTTACACTCTCCACGCATAGGCCCTGTTTACACTCTTCAGCATAGACCCTCTTTACACTCTCCAGGCTTAAGCCCAGTTTACACGACACGATTCTGGCCGACCATTATCGGACGGTTATGTTTCGTCGATACAACCAGACTTTTCTCACACGTTAGAGGTACGTCTGACTTTTACGTAACGTAGAAAACTCAAGTAGATTTACAAACATAACCCTAACCCTACATGAATTTACTAAATTTATGTTGATCAATGTAAATCTACTATAAGTGCTACAGATGAAAATAAACACCATGATTTCGATCTGAGTGGCCGTATTCTCCTTGTAGTTGACACTACATAATGCTCCTCGCTATCGCTCGGAGTATATCTACGCGTCAACTACGCGGAGAATACGGCCACTCAGATCGAAATCATGGTAATATTGTGTATATATTTTCACATTTTTACTACGTAAAAACAGTATGCAATTCCTACCAAAAACATACGTTAATGTATGTAGATATAAACATATTTGTATTTACTGGGATGTAACTAGTTTACACTAGCCGATTTCTACCTTGACGATGCATAACACCAGGTGGTGCAAGAATCGTCTAGTGTGAACTGGCCTTAAAGCCTGGTTCCCACTAAGTGATTTTGGGGCGTTCAGGGGGCACCCGTCGCCGACTATCAGCCAAAATGTCTAGAAATTTGCCGAGTCGCCAAGTGGGAACACAAAATGGCAAAATCGTCGGCGACTCATGCCCTACCCCCGTTGTTCAGGCTTGAGTCGGAGACTGGATTCCCTCTAAAAAGGGCACCAGTCTCTTGCAATTAAATTTCAAACATGTTTGAAATATATCGGGGCATAGTCGGCAACTATGCCCTCCCACCCGCTGTGCGACTGCGGTTTCCCGGCGATTATGCCCGGCAGTAGTCTCAGGGGCAGAAATCGCCTAGTGGGAATGGGCCTTTATAAGAGGGGTGTACCGGCATGTCACTGAGAGAGTGGCGCAGTGAGAATGATCTCTTATGATCTGCTCCACACTGAACAGCTCGCTCAATATCCCAGCTCGCCTGCAGTGAGGAAACTCGTATTCATTTTGGAAAGCCTCTCGTCGCCACGAGACCTGTTATTGAGGCTGAGAGGATGCATTCATTGAGACTGTGACGGTATCGATGACAGTATCTGATCATAGAATGACAAATGATGGAATTGGTACATTTGAGAACCCATACATTTGAGAATCCGCTAAAAGCATGTGAATACTATGTAATCATCATGTCTAGGATGTTGGTGTGTAATTTTTTCGTTCCCTTTATTATTACAAACGGGGGTTTGGATAATTGAGGTTGGAAAACAAATTTCATGTTTAGGATGTGTTTTGGTGTAGTGAGTTGTAAGGATTGACCTTTGATATATACACAATATTACCATGATTTCGATCTGAGTGGCCGTATTCTCCGAGTAGTTGACGCGTAGTAATACTCCGAGCGACAGCGAGGTGTAATGCGTAGCGTCAACTACGAGGAGAATACGACCCCGCAGATCCAAATCATGGTTATATTGTATTTATTACTCACTTATTTTTAGATTTAAGCAATAAATATGATCTTTAGAAAACTTTTCAATATAGTTAAGAAGTTAAGTTTGGGACTACTTTCATCATAATGGGACTACTTTCATCTCAAAAATCCGTATCCTCCTAGGAGGGTACGCAGCTCCGTATCCTACTCAGTAGCGATCTGTAAGCTACATAGGCTTAGTATGGAGACTCCGTATCAGGTGGGTAATAAATACACAATATTACCATGATTTCGATCTGAGTGGCTGTATTCTCCGCGTAGTTGACGCGAAGTAAAACTCCGAGCGATACAACTATGATGTTGTATCAACGAGTCTGGGTTGTCTAAACTTTATAGTTGATAATTATCTTGGTTTTAACTTGGAAAAAGAAATTGTAGAAATTCGACCCAAGCGCTGTGCTTTGTTTATATGAATTAGTTCCTATAACGCCCGTCAGGTGGCCGAAAAAGCCGTATTCTCCTAGGAAATTCCGGAGGTCCGTATTCTACTCAGTAGTGATCTGTAAGCTCCATAGACTTATTTTAGCAATCACTGAATTTTTTTGCAATACGGCCGTTCTTCCACTCAGGCCCTAGCCCCCTACTCCTCATTCTAATGGCGGGTGTTAAGCCAAATGGGCAGTGGGTACCATTTTTGTGGAAGTCTTTGGTATGAGACGACCAGGGTTTGAACCCGACCTCCCATGATCGAGGCGAACACTACTCTCCCCCCAGATCTTTCGCAGCGCTAGCTCTTGCTTAATCTCTGCCCCAACCCAATGCTGGTTCTCAGGGTATCCACTAAAGGACAGGGGGAACCAGCCAATATTTCAGATTCAAAACAAGGCATCTTACAAAAGTTATGAAACTCAAACAACTCATGTATTATGCGTTGGTAAATATAGGAATTATTAAATGAGCTCCAGAGACAATCCAGTTGTTTGTTTTTCAACTTAAAACGAATATAATCTGAATTCACAGTTGATTAGACTGCTCATTAAAGTGAGCACATGTGACATGTTGAACAAAAAAACCTGCAACACATGAGGTGCTTTCCACTGAAGAAAGTAATCACTATGACTATGTCTAATTTGTCATAACAACTATTAGAAATGAGTGTATATCATTTACCGTATAAATATGTGCATCTCTGTTTAAAAGTAGAGCACAAAATAATTCCAGAGCACTAAGAATTAAGGATATTTTAAAAACCGGCGTATGGGCCAGATTTGGGCCCAAACAGGCAGGTTGGGGCAGAGTTACAAGTGACCAAAGGAAGTAGAGCGCAAGATCGCTGCTGGGAGAGTGGGCGAACACCCCCGCCATTTACACCCCTTTATTATCCACCTATTACGAAGTCTCCATAGGAAATGTATAAAACACCTGGGAACAGCTACCTGGAGATTCTGGCATGTCATAATCTCCTGCAGGAAATTCCGGGGAAATAAATTCCCAGTCAAAACGAGGTCAAGTCATCATGTTCTTCGAAATAAGTTTATTAAATATGCATTCAATATTAATCACTGAGAATCAGTTATAGTAATCTCATTTGCCACCAGAACTCACTGTTATAAAAATGGATAAGCATGCTAGAAACCTTGAAAGAATAGTGAACTATATATATACTGGTGTAAGTATACACCGAATTACCACCATGCTGTAGCTTTATGGAATGATCTGGAAGTACACACGTCTTGCAATAAACCTTTTATTGCAATTTATTATATACCCATGCCGTATTTACTGTAAATACGCACCGTTTCGCCATATAACGTAAAAATACTGTACGGACCACTAGTCCGTGCACTAAATTACGGACCACCTTGCCATACACATTTATTAGATATTGGTTGTTAAGACAAACGAAATTGATGATTTTTTTAAATTTCGGGTATATGGTAAATATATAACGTCCAATCATGCTTGTACAGGTCACAGAACTCGTTGACAATTTACGGTTTGTACGGAGCTCGGCGTTAAACGCCTCGTTCTGTACAAACCGTAAATTGTCGTCTCGTTCTGAGACCTGTACAGCATGGTTAGGACGTTCTATGTAAATACTTGTTATTAATCTTGTAGGTGGATAATTAATACGATTGGTATTGTGTACGAGTTGCTATAATCTCCTCGTAGTTGACGACGTAATAGCCTCGCATTCGCTCAGATATTACTACACGTCAACTACTTGGAGATTACGGCCACTCATACACAAAACCAGTCATTATACAGGGAAACTATGTTCCCGTGAAAGAAAGTTACGAGGTAAGGCTTGGAAAAATTACTGCCAAAGGCCTTGGCCGCGGGCAGTAATTTTTCCACCTTACCAGGTACTTTTGACTTTCTCTCACCAGTACTTGGTTTCCTTATTCCTATATACCTTCAAATGTGGTTTAATAACAATAATTAGCATTATTTGCTTATCCACCATCAAACCCGAAGCCAGATCCAACCTTATTGAGTAACTTGACACTTTATGTTTTTTCCTCACTACGCTTTTCATATGAATTTTGTAAGAGACAATCTGATTGGTCTAAATGTCAACCTTGGGTAGTATACGGCAACCTTGGGTAGTATACGGCAACCTTGGGTAGTATCAGATAGTTACTCCACCCCCCAGAATGTGGTGTAAGCATAGAGTGTACGGCCATAGGTATATAGGAATAGAGGGAAACTATATTCCGGTGAGCAAAAGTTCAAAGTTACGAGGTAAGGCTTGGAAAAATTACTGCCCAAGGCCTTGGCAGTAATTTTTCCGAGCCTTACCGAGTAACTTTGACTTTTGATTACTGATACTTGGTTTCCCTATTCCTATATATCTTTAAATATCGATAAAAATGATTATTTCTTTTCCTGCGATAGCCCCAGAAAAATGGCCACCCTTATCGAGTAACTGCAATAGCTAAGTTTTTGACCCGCTGCTCTTTATGTCACATGGTCAGGCCAGGACGAAAACGTCAACCTCGGTACATAACTTTTAATTACTGCACCCCCAGCAGCAGTATGTAACTATAGAGGTTTCGGAAATGGGTATACATGTTGTATTAGGAATTGAGTATATCTCCCTAACCACCAAGACGGTTTTTCCCACACTGTCAGCAACTGACCATTACAACAGGAAGCATCAACCACAGTCTGTTGAACAATTTTTGCCTACAAAAGTATTTACAATGTATATAGAACAGGATTGAGAATTCTATAATATTGTCTTTTTTTCACAATTCGAGTACGGTTCTGGATTTATCTCACCCCTTTCATGGACATTAGAATAGCATCGCAATATCAGAATAATTCAAATTACTTCATAAATCAAGTTAGGAATATGCACTCCAGAGGTTACTAAACTCCCCATTATCGCCCAGGGTAAATACAAGTTCCGCTCGCAACTGACTGGGAACACTACGACCACATAAACTATAGTTTCCCTATTTAAATGTTGGAGAACCTGAATACAATCTTGGTTTGATACGTAGAAATAGCTGAAATTCCGATTTCTGACATCGGATTTCCAATTTGAATATTCATAAAAACTGTTAAACTGGATAATTGTGGGTTACGGTTCAAGGGTCTATCACCATTCAATGTCGGCAACCAGCGAACACAGGAACTTGTAAACAGACTGAATTATGGGATACCTCAATAGGGTCTATGAATGAATATGCCCATGTTGGTATCTCGCCTACATTTTTAAATCCTGGCCGCTGATTGGCCAGTCGATTATGACGTCATCTCTCATCACTCTGCCACGACCATGGCGTAGTATTGTCACTTTACGTGGGTGATCGTTGTGTATACTCTTTTAATGTTATTCCTTTGGTTAAATTTGTAAAGGGTACAAGGAGAACTGTACAAGGGTTATCGTTTAACTTTATTCAATCTTGTTTGCTAAGACAGTCCTAGCCGATTGAAGGTTGTCTAGAAATGTTGCATAAAGTTGACTAACTTAGTTCTGGGTCTACTATACACATCTACCGATTCAGGGTTGAACAATTAGTTCCCAAATCGTATAGGAGTCAGTGAACTTGTCGCAGGCAAATTAAGTACCGGTAACCCCTCTGGCCATGTCGGCCACCCAATCAGGGGCCATTTACCAATGTTTGGTTGTCGGTGACTGGATTTATCAACATGTTGATTAACTTTTGGCAACAGATTTAGGAACATCGAATGACAACTCGTTGGCAACAAAAGAACATCTCAAGCGGGTAGTTTAACTAATCGTTGGCTGACTCCAGGCATCTTAGAGGCATCATTCATACAAAATTCCATAGATAAAAAGATAATTGTTTGATTTAAAAGAAATTTTGACAATGTCTAAGAGCCATATTGACCTTTGATTTGTTATAACAAAATATGATCAGACACCAAGGTATATTACTTAAATCATATGACACATCACATGACATAGTTTATAGAGAAAATGTACTGAACGATAATGCCGATGCCAAGAACTAGTTTCATGCGACCCTAAATGAAAAAGGTCGTCCAGAATGTCGTTCATCGTTCGATATGTCGTATCGTCTAGCCTCAAAGACGACACAATATGATTCAACTGCCCCCTGGATCGCCACCACCCTAAAGTGGGATTCACACGGAGAGACTCATGTACCTTCAGCAGGGTTTGTCTGAGACGATTTTCCTGAGATTATTTGCCGGTACATAGTCTCCTCGTGTGACACCCCTAAGTCTCATTTCCATGAGACTGAGGGACAGCAGGGAAAATCGTCGCACTGCACGAAAACCACCATTTTACATATATATCTTATCCGCGCCTGCGTTTGGGGCGTCTACAAGACGGTTTCCATATGTAGACGCGCGCGACTTGGCTGTATTTCACGCCTGGCGTATTTAAGATTAAACATACTCTGCGCAATATATATACGCCAGGCGTATATATGATACACACACAAAAAATTGCGACCCGCGGCCCGCCCCGTCCTGTGGGTGTTGGTAGAGGATACACCAACACTGACCCGCCACCCGCGACCTTCTGAAAAGGAGACTATGTACCGGATATATCCCTCCATGTGAATCAAATCCGCCATTTTCCCTAGAGACTGGATAAGCTCGATTTCAGCATTCTGCTCTGAGATTATTGGACAGAGGGAAAATTATCGGAGACTGGAGAAAAAATGTAAAGTACACCAGTCTCAAGTACATGAGTCTCTCCGTGTAAATCCCACATGGACTATCCGCCACTTATAAGCAGGGATTTCCCAGATACCTCCAGTTGGACTCTACATAAAAGTGTAGATGTCTTATCTCTAGATATCTCTGTTAAATCCTATCTCATAGACCGGGTTTTCTCTGATGGTTCAATCTGTCAGATATTCATGGACACAGAAACATCAATTGCTTTGCCTTACAAGGCTGGGATAGCTTAATCAAGAGGTGGTGGCTGCTGCTGGCCTGGTGTCCAGTCACTGCATGGTGTGGTCGGGAGAGGATAGACTTGCTCAAGTCCTTGATTATGAATAGTCATTGAATGATTAATCACAGTCAGAATAAATTCCATTACAGTAGGTATCCTTCTCTGACTGGCCCATGAATCAAAGACTTGTCAACTATGAACAGAATCTCCTGTTTATGGCCACAAGCCACTCCCTGTAACCCTATATCTCCTCCTACCCCTCCCCCTCCCCTCATCCAGTTAGTTCCCTGGCCACCTGTGTTGTCATAGCAATAAATTTAGCCTACTCCTGACTATGACCTGATTAAGATCAAAGTGGGAGGGTATTAATCTCCCATCAGATATCTGACCAGTAGCCATGATAGCTGTATGGAGAGTGTTGGAAATACTGGCATTATACCGCGCCAGAAATGTAACACCATTACCGATTGTACCAGTCCCTGTATCCCAGCGAGGAGAGTAGACATAGGATACAGGGACTGGAGCCAGTCTAGGGAGAGGGGAGTGTGTATGGATGAAATAGAGGACAGCAGCCTGTGAGGTACAGATCTATAAACCCTGTGTCCCTCACTATATATGACACAGAGCTTTCTGACTACAAAAGAGAAGGTTTTCTTACTTTATTCTCTATGACAGATGGTTTTCTGACTCTTGACTTTATATGACAGATGGATTTATGACTTTACTCTTCACAACAGATGGTTTTCTGACTTTACTTTTCACGACACATGGTTTTCCGACCCTATTCTACACGACACATGGTTTTCTGACTTTACCCTTTATGACAGATGGTTTTATGACTTTACTCTTCACAAAAGATGGATTTCTGTCTTTATTCTACATGATGGATGGTTTTCTGACTCTGCTTTAGATAAGAGATGTGGTTTTCTGGCCCTACAGGTAGATGGTTTCCTGAATCAATTCTAGATGGTGGACGGTTTTCTGACTTAACCCTTTGCGACAGATGGTTTTCTGACTTTACTTTTCACGACAGATGGTTTTCTCACTTTACCCTTAACGACAGATGGTTTTCTCACTTTACCCTTAACGACAGATGGTTTTCTCACTTTACCCTTAACGACAGATGGTTTTCTCACTTTACTCTTTACGACAGATGGATTCCTGACTCTGATCTATATGACAGATGGTGCCCAGCTACTGAGGTATGGAGGGATGGAGGCGGGGAGCGGGGATGTGTATGGAGGATACAGAGCCCTGGACGCCTGAGGTGCAGATCTATAAACCCTGTGTACTATTCTGCAGACCGTGGGTTTTAAAACTCTCAGAAATCAATGTCTTAATGCTAAGAGCGGAACATTGTCAGTAATCAACAAAGTGGAGGATATATTTAGCTGTCCTTTTACTGCGAAAAGAATCGATCTGGGATGGCCTGTCTGTAATCCTCATCTCGTAGATTTGATCTCACCGATGTTACTCTGATGCTGTCAACCAATACACATCATGTGTTACTGATTTGGAAAGCCGAGTTAAGTTACTTATACCCAGGACTCACTAGGGAGAGTGAATGCTATGAATTTGGTGAGCCCTCAACCGTGTGGCAGGCGGCAGCGGGAAGAGAGCTCCCGTACGCGGAAACTGTGCAGGCGGGACACTTGTACTGGACAGATCTGCCGCGTGACAGTGATTGATGTTCAGACGTGTCACCTGGGAGGTGTTTTTAAAACTAAGAACGATACAAAAATCGGTCTTATCATG
Source organism: Alentia gelatinosa (assembly GCA_950022655.1). Classification (NCBI taxonomy): domain Eukaryota; kingdom Metazoa; phylum Annelida; class Polychaeta; order Phyllodocida; family Polynoidae; genus Alentia; species Alentia gelatinosa. Next base: position 57,776,330 of record OX465588.1, read on the forward strand.
GTTTTTTTTGCATTCTCGTTACCCAAAGTGGTCGGTCTTTCTGGAGGATGGTCTTACAAGACATCTTCCACTATGATACGGAAAAGTAAATGACAAACATTACAAAGGATGTCATGGAATTCTAAAAAGCCCATTTAAAAATCAAACTGACACTCCTATCACTGACACTTTTTTTCAATCCAAGTAAATGTCCCAGTAGAGAAATTCAATCTTTTCCAATAGAACATTAATTCTGTGTTGTCACTTTGTGCTGAAGAGAAAACGTCAGGAAGGTAATTCAAACCGCGGAGTAGGATTTAAATTCTGAAATCTGTGATCTTTTCAATGAGGTTTTACTTTCCTTCCTCCTTCCCTCAACCTCTCCAGCTCCTCTTCAGTCCCCATCATGGAGTTCTTGTTTCCATAACGACCACCTGACCGACCCCCACCCACTCACTCTCCCCCCGCCCTCTCGCTCCTACACTCTCCCCCCGCCCTCTCACTCCTTCACTTTCCCCCCGCTCTCTCCTTCCTACTCTCCCTCTACAATCTCCCCCCGCTCTCTCCCTCCTACACTCTCCCCCCGCCCTCTCCCTCCTACACTCTCCCCCGCCCTCTCCCTTCAACACTCTCCCCCCGCCCTCTCACTCCTACACTCTCCCTCCGCCCTCTCTCTCCTACACTCTCCCCAACCCTCTCCCTCATATACTCTCCCCCCGCCCTCTCTCTCCTACATTTCCCCCCACCCTCTACAGTCTCCCCCACACCCTCTCCCTCTACACTCTCCTTCGCCCACTCCCTCATACACCCCCCCCCCCGCCCTCTCCCTCCTACACTCTCCCCCCGCCCTCTCCCTGCTATACTCTCCCCCGGCCCTCTCCCTCCTACACTCTCCCCCCGCCATATCTCTCCTACACTCTCCCCCACCCTCTCTCTCTTACACTCTCCGTCCCGATCCTCGCCGCCAGTCACGCCCCTCAAAGTGGCGCCCCCTGGATTGTAGGCAGAACGTCACGCCCGACCAATCTTCACCTATTATCGCCCCCTCGGGACTCTGTCTGAGAGGACACTTCCGGTCTCGGAGGAGGCGAGGACCATCAGAGCCACCTGGTGGTGTGGTCTTTATCGACTCCACAGAGGAAATGTATATCCGCGGGTCTTCTTTTAAGGCCCGTTTCCATTGGCTGATTCCCGTCATCGACCTACAGTCAGGAACCACTTGGAATTTTGGCACTGCTGACCCAAAATCGGTCAGCAGTGCTTAACATTGAGTTTCCGTATGCCACGCTGACTGGCATACATAGATTTATATGCCACTAGAGGCATACAGAATTGTTATCACATAATATTCCAAAATCGAGTAGACAGGTTAGGATAAAATCAAAACCTGATTTGTTTTAATCTTGGCTACTGCATGCCACTCCTGGAGTTTGGGCTCCGGACTTCACTCGGCTGCCTCATGAAATCACTATGCCAAACTCCAATCGTGAAATACGGAGGCCAAGATTAAAACTCATCCAGTTTTACGACAATATGCCATAAGGTATGGTTTTGTTTGACTCGGTGTATCCATAGTGAGTCCGATCCCACCGCTATGCCATAAGGTATATTGATATGCCATGCTAAAGCAATTTCATAGGCAAACCTAAGTGAAATTACAAAGCAGTAAAACAAATATATATAGGAACAGCATATATCCATATGGGCGAGGAGGCAAAGTCTTTAATTTGGAAACAGTCATTAACTAAACTCCCCTGGGGCTTCCCCATAAGTGATGACGTCACAGTAATTTGAGCCCTCCTCAGAAAGGAACATTACTAAAATGATAGACTGGCTCCAGTCCCTGCATACTATGGCTACCCTCCTCGCTGGGATACTGGCTCCAGTCCCTGCATACCATGGCTACCCTCCTCGCTGGGATACTGGCTCCAGTCCCTGCATACCATGGCTACCCTCCTCCCTGGGATACTGGCTCCAGTCCCTGCATACCATGGCTACCCTCCTCCCTGGGATACTGGCTGCAGTCCCTGCATACCATGGCTACCCTCCTCGCTGGGATACTGGCTCCAGTCCCTGCATACTATGGCTACCCTCCTCGCTGGGATACAGGCTCCAGTCCCTGCATACTATGGCTACCCTCCTCGCTAGGATACTGGCTCCAGTCCCTGCATACTATGGCTACCCTCCTCGCTGGGATACAGGCTCCAGTCCCTGCATACTATGGCTACTCTCCTCGCTGGGATACTGGCTCCAGTCCCTGCATCCTATGTCTACCCTCCTCCCTGTGATACTGGCTCCAGTCCCTGCATCCTATGGCTACTCTCCTCGCTGGGATACTGGCACCAGTCCCTGCATCCTATGTCTACCCTCCTTGCTGGGATACTGGCTCCAGTCCCTGCATACTATGGCTACCCTCCTCCCTGGGATACTGGCTCCAGTCCCTGCATCCTATGGCTACTCTCCTCGCTGGGATACTGGCACCAGTCCCTGCATCCTATGTCTACCCTCCTTGCTGGGATACTGGCTCCAGTCCCTGCATACTATGGCTACCCTCCTCCCTGGGATACTGGCTCCAGTCCCTGCATCCTATGCCTACCCTCCTTGCTAGGATACTGGCTCCAGTACCTGCATCCTATGTCTACCCTCCTCGCTGGGATACTGGCTCCAGTCCCTGCATCCTATGGCTACCCTCCTTGCTGGGATACAGGGACTGGTACAATCGGTATTGGTGTTGGATTTCTGGCGCTGTATAGTATTTCCAACACTCTCCATACAGATATCCTGGATACTGGTCACGATATCTGATGGGAAATTGATACATATCACTTTGATCTTAAGCAAGTCACAGTCAGGAGTAGGCGAGATTTATTGCTATGACAACAAAGGCGGCCAGGGAACTGGAGGAGGGGAGGGGGAGGGGTAGGAGGAGGTATGGGGTTACAGGGAGCGGCTTGGGGCCATAAACAGGAGATTTTGTTCATAGAGGACAAGTCTTTGATTCATGGGCCAGTCAGAGAAGAATACATAATAAAAAAAACTAATCAAAGACGTGAGCAAGTCTACTAAAATGAAAGCTTTAATCGTGAAACGCAATTAGAACATTGCCCCAGGAGACATCATTAAATACGGTATGTTTTCTAAACAAATATGGCCCTAACAACTGGAACGATGCCGTCATCCAATTATAACATATAACGCTCATGAGAGAATGCACTGAAAAACTGTTTAATTACGTGAAATGACATCTTCTAATTATGATATAGAGAGACATGGTTAGTGTGACTGAATGGAATCTGTTCAGAGACATTTTGGCCTAGCTCTCATATGCTTCTTTTTCTCCAAAGTAAAACCAAAACAATTATCAACTATAAAGTTTTGATAGTCCAGACTCGTTGATACAATGCCTTGAATTGTTCTAGCAGTCCAAACTATCTAAAACCAACACTCCTGTAATCACACCCACCATTCACACTCTAGCTGTGAATGCTGTTTATCTCTATATGAATATCGCCGGACTGGCGGTGTTTGTCCGAGCGGCTGCGTAACTAGACAGTGGGCCGTTAGGCGGCGCTGAACGGCAACACCTGTATTTTTCGGGAATCTCCTACCGGATATTCTGGCACGTCAGAATCTCCAAGTACACTGCACGAAAACCACCATTTTATTCATATATACGCCATCGCGGAAGTGCACGTATTGGCTGAATATTAACTTGTTTTCATATATATGTATATATATACGCCCAGGGTTTATATACGGACGCGTCTTGGCTGTATTTCACACCCGGCGTATATGAGAGGAAATATCCTCTCCCCCCGCTGCCTCCCGCCCGTTTGTGTTGGTAGAAGTAAAGGTGTCCTCAGTAGGAAGCCCTCCCCTCCCCCGCCACCTCCCCCCGCCAGCTCTCAGTGAAGCCCTCTTCACTGGACGCTTATATCCGCCTACAGATGAGGTGTATACACAGGGGGAATAGGACGACCTTGTATACGCAAAATACCTACTTATATACGCCGGGCGCATCCATATGTAAAATAATGATGTTCGTGCAGTGGTAGTGACTCCCAGGCGCCCTATACATTCTCTATGATAAGTGGGTAATAAAGGGCCACCAACGTAGATTGTTTCACACTTACGGCAAATTGAAGATCTTCTGTGGTTGACACTTGGAGGTTTGATACCAGTCAAACTTCATCAACTGCAAGTGCAGAATTCACTTTGTACGATTTACCACCCATGACACCAGCCAGTGTCTGCGTCGCACTTACGGAAAATTGAAGACGTTTTGTGGTTGACACTTTGAGGACTGATAAGAACAAATCAAACCAGTGAAACTTCATGAGAAAGTGCAGAATTCACTTTGTACGATTTACTACCAGAGACACCATCCAGTGTCTGTGTAAGACGTAAAACCGCCGACACATGGTGTGTCTTAGACTTGCTCAAGTCTTTGATTATGAACATTCATTTAATGATTAATCACAATCAGAATAAAGTTCATTACTTTCTACTACCAACACCACCTACACCATGATGCAAATCTTATCTACAGACCATCTACAATACCCTAAATGTATTTAACTACTCATTTAGCACTGAACCTCAATGAGTACCTCAGTATAACAATCAGTGACAGATTAACCTTGATAAAGACTATGTCATGGTCGAAACGTCGGTTCTACAATCTGAAATAAATGCCTACATCAATTTGATACCAAAGTGATTGTGCTGTTTTACCTTTTATAAAGTTCATCATAGTTGGTATCCTTCTCTGACTGGCCCATGAGTCAAAGACTTGTCCACTATGGACAGAATCTCCTGTTTATGGCCCCAAGCCGCTCCCTGTAACCCCATACCTCCCCCTACCCCTCCTCCAGCTCCCTGGCCGCCTGTGTTGTCATAGCAATTAAATTTTGCCTGCTCCTGACTGTGACCCGGTGGAGATCAAAGTGAGAGGGTATCAATCTCCAAGCAGATATCCTGACCAGTATCCAGGATATTTGTAGGGCGAGTGTAGGGAATACTGGAGCTAAACCTCCTCGTGGTGCAGACCGGATATGCTTGCACGCAAGCATAACTAAAGCGACCGGGGTGGGTGGGGAGTTAGCTCAGTGGTAAAGAGCAGGGACTTTGTTGATTCGGGTCCCACTGCAGCTACTTTTCTCCTTCACCCCCGCAGTAGTGGTAGATTTACTGCTATATCAAAGGCCAATCCTTCTCATACCATGTCTATGTGGTGTGGGAAATAAAAGAACTCTCACCTCAGTAAATGTGTAGGGGTGGGATTTCTTCCTACATTCATCTCATAGATTCGGTCAAATCCAAAGTAAGTCGAATTGAACAAATTGGACGTTAAACTACCCAAACAAACAAAGAAATTGGAGCTAAACAGCGCCAGCAATCTAACTCCATTACCGATTGTACTAGTCCCTGTGTCCCAGCCAGGAGGGTAGCCATAGGATACAGGGACTGAAGCAGTCTAGGTGTGTCTGTGTGAGGTGTAGGCCGTAGCACCCCGCAGAGGGTCTATAGATGCCGCTCTGAGCTTATCTGTGAAGCTCAGCTGCACCGAGTCTTAGAGATCTGTCACCTCCCCCGTCCCACAATGCACCGCCACACTCTCCTGCTGCCACCTGGTGGGACTGAACATTGAAGTGGAATGACGTGGGTCACGTGACTCATAGGTTAGATTCATATCTGCTTCTGGGAAAGTGTGTGACTGATTTCTTTCATAAACCATGAGGAACAAATAACATGACCATTCGGTATTCACTATTCACTATTCCCCCCATCACCATTCACTATTCCCCCATTACCATTCACTATTCACCCCATTACAATTCACTATTCCCCCCATTACCAATCGCTATTCAGCCTGTTACCTTTCACTGTTCACCACCCATCACCATTGACTATTTACTTTCCATTGCCATTGACTATTCCCCCATTTCCATTCACTATTCCCCCCATCACCATTCACTATTCCCCCATTACCATTCACTATTCCCTATTACCATTCGCTATTCCCCTATTACCATTGACTATTCACCCCATTACCATTGACTTTTTACCCCCATCACCATTCACTATTCCCCCATTACCATTCACTATTCCCCCCATTACCATTCCCTATTCACCCCCATAACCATTCACCACCCATTACCATTCACTATTCACCCCATTACCATTCACTATTCACCCCATTACCATCCACTATTCACCCCATTACCATTCACTATTCACCACCCATTACCATTCACTATTTAGCCTGTTACCATTCACTATTTCCCTCCCAATACCATTCACTATACAATAGTGAGAATCCCTCCATGGTTACAACAACAATAATTGCGATCCCTCCATGGTTACAACAACAGTAATGGCGATCCCTCCATGGTTATAACAACAACAACAACAACATTGATAATCCCGCCATGGTTACAACAACAACATTGATGATCCCTCCATGGTTATAACAACAACAACAACATTGACAATCCCGCCATGGTTATAACAACAACATTGATGATCCCTCCATGGTTACAACAACAACATTGACGATCCCTCCATGGTTATAACAACAACATTGATGATCCCTCCATGGTTACAACAACAACATTGACGATCCCTCCATGGTTATAACAACAACATTGATGATCCCTCCATGGTTACAACAACAACAATGACGATCCCTCCATGGTTATAACAACAACATTGATGATCCCTCCATGGTTACAACAACAATAATGGCGATCCCTCCATGGTTATAACAACAACAATGACGATCCCTCCATGGTTACAACAACAACATTGACAATCCCCCCATGGTTATAACAACAACAACAACAACATTGACGATCCCTCCATGGTTATAACAACAACAACAACAACAACAACAATGACGATCCCTCCATGGTTATAACAACAATAATGGCGATCCCTCCATGGTTATAACAACAACATTGATGATCCTGCCATGATTACAACAACAACAATGACGATCCCTCCATGGTTACAACAACAATAATGGCGACCCCTCCATGGCTATGACAACATTCACAATCCCTCCATCATTACCAGGTGATCTGCGCCCCTACAGCCCGGGGCGAGTTTTCCGGGCGGAACGTCCTTCTGCCGTCGCTCTGCCCGCACCTCGGGCCATCAATTAGCGGCCACATCTCTGAGGACATCTCCGTGTAAATACCGCCCGGGATCCCGCCCGGTGCCTGCCGCCACAATCCGCTCACCACAAATACCTCTGTTTACACTCGGGGATTTCCTGCGCCAGATGTGTTTGTCGGCCCCCACTGAGCGGTTGCTAAAATATCTTACAAAAATGTCACGAATGATTAATCGGTGGTTTCTGCAAGTATACAAATGATACCAAACAATTTGAAAGGCGCGATTTTTTTGGGTCGTTCGGAACCGCGATTTATTTTTTCGAAACCGCGATCTTTCGAGCGATCGAATGGACGAAAAATGAATCCAAACTACAAAAGAAACATTCCTGTAGAATTCGTTTAAACCTGTCTCTACCTGGTGACATGTGGAGAGAGAATATGATCACTTCTGTGTCGGAATAAAGCGATTCGAACCCCGACAGGAGAAATGCGAAGTTAGAGTAAAGCGATCCAAACCACGACAGGAGAAATGAAAAGAAGATGGCGACCCCGGGCATGCGCAGTGACCGCGGGGCGTCCATCAGGCGCAGGACTCCCCCTGGTGGTGGAAGACGGAGCGCGGGCAACTCTGACTTCAACATACATGTACGTGCCCTCTCCCTAAACCCTCACCAACCTCTCCCTCACCTCGACCTCATCTCTCCTCCCCCTCACCCCTACCTCCCTCACCTCCCTCCCTTACCCCTCCCTCACCTCATCCCTCCCTCCTTCCCTTACCCCTCCTTCACTTCCCTCCCTTTCTCACTCGCCTCCCCCTCTTCCCTCCCTCCCTTCTTCCCTCCCCCGTCACCCCTCCCTCACCTCATCCCTCTCTCCCTCTCTGCCCCCTCCCTCCCTGCCTCCCTGCCCCCTCCCTCACCTCATCCCTCCCTCCCTCCCTCCCTTCCTCACCTCACCCTTATACACCCCCACCTCACCTCCCTCCCTCCCTCCCTCCCTCACCTCACCTCACCGCCATCTCCCCCCACCCTCCCTCTCCCACCTCCCTCCCTCCCTCCCCCATCTCCCCCCTCCCTCCCTCCCCCTCTCTCCCTCCCTCATCTCCCCCCACCCCATCCCTCCCTCCCTCATCTCCCCCTCCCTCCCTCCCTCCATCCCTCAACCCTCACCCCCTCACCCCCTCCCTCAACCCTCACCCCCTCCCTCCCTCCCTCCCTCAACCCTCACCCCCTCCCTCCCTCCCTCCCTCCTCAACCCTCACCCCCTCCCTCCCTCCCTCCCTCATCTCCCCCCTCCCTCCTCGCCCACCTTCCCCTCCCTCCCTCCCTCTCTCACCTCACCCCCATCTACCACCTCCCCCTCCCTCCCTCCCTCCCTCCCTCCCTCCATCCCTCACCCCCTCCCCCCTCCCCCCTCCCTCTCTCACCTCGCCCTCACCTCATCCCATCTCCCCCCTCCCTCCCCCCCCTCCCCCTTCCTCCCTCCCTCACCTCACCCCCATCTCCCCCCTCCCTCACCTCACCCCCATTCCTCCCCCCCCTCCCTCCTCCCTCCCTCCCTCCCCCACCCTCCCTCCCTCCCCCCCTCCCTCCCTCCCTCCCTCCCTCCCTCCCTCCTCGCCCACCGCTATTTCTTTCACATCAGACGCGGGGTTAGACGGGTGGCGGCACCTGGTGGACTCGATAATGGTAATGGTGTATAGTAAATGGGTTCCTGCAGATCTGAGCCCTGTAGGCGGGTGGCGATGGTATCAGAGGCGATAGAGGTGATGGTAATGGTGATACTGGTAATGATATTAATGGTAATGGTGGGCGTATACGGGACAGAGCCATTTTTTTTGTTATAAATTTCTTTATTGAGCCAAATAAGATAGTACAGATTTTTTCTCTTTTTTTTTATGGGCTTAGGTTCGCATACAATCAGTCGCGGTCTTCCCCCTTCCCATTCTATACCAGACATAACTACTAGATCTCATACCGGGGATCAATTGATTTCATAATGATAATGATTTCTCTGGTATTCTATACAGTATACATTACTACATGATATAACAGAAACAAATATAATAACACAATACAGATTAACCCTCAACCTTCTTGCCAACTGGTAATGTTGCTCAGTAAAGCGGCAACAGGCCTCAGCCCTTTTATAAGGCTGGTTTTAATGGCCGAGCCAACCATAACGGATAGAGATATAACATGAACATCGTTTTAGAACAGAGTTGTATACCAATTAAGGAAAGAAGGGAGAGGACATTGTCGCACTATGACACAAATTTCAGTACACACATCCCAATTGCAGTAAATATTAAAAGAGCATTTAAAGTGAGTGTGCGTCCAGACTAATTCAGCCAGACCTTACTCTTCATGTTTGCTTTAGTCACCGCTTTAAACATTGAAAAAGATTAGAGGGAAACTATGTTCCGGTGAAAGGAAGTCAAAGTTACGAGGTAAGGCTTGGAAAAATTACTGCCCAAGGCCCTGGCCGCGGGCAGTAATTTTTCCAAGCCTTACCGAGTAATTTTGACTTCCTTTCACTGGTACTTGGTTTCCCTATTCCTATATACCTTCAAATGTGGTTTAATAAGAGACAATCTGATTGGTCTAAATGTCAACCTTGGGTAGTATACGGCAACCTTGGGTAGTATACCAACCTTGGGTAGTATCAGATAGTTACTCCACCCCCCAGAGTGTGGTGTAAGCATAGAGTGTACAGCCATAGGTATATAGGAATCGGTATTTCTACATTCTATAACGTACCACAATGAAATTCAACAGAGTGAGAGTATGCTACCCCATTTGGCCTGTCAGCATAGAGCACGGGTGCATCAAAATTTCTAGTTCTCCTATTATTAACCACCAAATAATCTTTAATGGGGGCGTCCACCAACCACGACAAGGCTACGATTATGGCTTTCTGACAAGCTCAACGACAGCTCTACAATTGGAAGCCTTGTCGTAGCCATGTCGTGGTTGGTAGACCCTAGTTCCCGACAAGAGGCTACGACAAGGCCACGACAGGCTGCGACATGAAGCTTGTCGGAGGGCTGTCGGGGGCCTTCCGACAAGGCTACGACAATATCGAACATGTTCGATTTTTGCTACGACTGGACCTTTGTCGTGGAGTGTTGTGGTTTCCTCGATATCACTGTCATAGTGTGTCGGAACCATGGGCGCCTTTTTTACGGAAACCGGCAACGTCTACGACACACCTCGACACCGCTGTCCTGACACTGCTCTTCTCACGACAAGGCTGCGACAAGGCTGCGATTGGAATTTTCATGTCGGCACTTGTCGTAGCCTTGTCGTGGTTGGTGGACGCCCCCCTTAACTCGTGATCTTTTGTACATGTAATTTAACATATGTGCCTCTCTGTGGTACCTAAAGGGTGGCGTCCACCAACTACGACAAAGCTACGACAAGCGCCGACAAGAAAGTTACAATCGCCGCATGTCGCAGCCTTGTCGTAGGAAGGGGGGCTTTACGACAGCATTGTTGGAGGGTGTCGGGAAGTGCACGCTCCACCAAAATTTACTATCGTAGACCTCTCCGACACACTCCCAACATGCCATGACACTCCATGACAAAGGTCCAGTCGTAGGAAAAATCGAACATGTTCGATTTTGTCATAACCTTTTTCGGAAGGCTCCCGACAAGCTTCCAGTCGCAGCCTGTCGTAGCCTTGTTGTAGACACTTGTCGGGAACTGGGGTCCACCAACCATGACAAGGCTACGACAGGCCTTCCAATCGTAGGCCTGTCGTGGACCTTGTCGGAAAGCCATTGTCGTAGCCTTGTTGTGGTTGGTGGACGCCCGCCTTTAGCATTGGAATTTCAGCAGCAAAGTGAAGATACCGAATGGGGGTGTATGGGTTCGCCCTAAGGCATATACATAAGGCACTATTTTGCAATACCTGAAGAGAATCAGTATATTTAGCTGGATCATAGAGAACGTCACCATAGTTAAACTAGGACAGTATGGCTGAAGTATATATTGAGATAGCTGCCCAATTCTCATGTTTGATAGGTGATATAATCTAAAGCAGACACTTGTTAGTTCATGAAACAGCCACTAGGTGGTCGGGGGACAGAACCTGTATTCTGGCTCTTTGTTCTTCCAAAATACAACTGCTATTTTCACCTCCATTAGTGAAGAACACCTACTCAGGGGGCGTCATGGCAGCCCCCATGGATCATAGGCTTTATCTCACTCCTGGAATAAATGCCCATAGGCTTAACATTGGGAACTCATTCTCCATGCCCCTACGAGTATTGCGGTCCGTTCTCCATGGTATTTTTCGTGTGTGTCATCCAGTCTTTTAATGTGTACAGGGTGAGATAAATACAGAAAGCAACTCGCTTTGGTCAAAGAAGTCATTCTGCAACTCATTTGAATGCTATGTGATATTCACAGGCTGTCGCCTCGTTCATATCACACCGCATCAAACTCGTGGAGAACGAGGACTTTGACCAAAACTTGTTGGTTTCTTCTTTATTATGCCATATAGATCTCCTTCCAAAAGGAGAGTTTTCAGGATCGAGGTCAGGACAATGATCTATTAAACAGTCTGGAAGGACATTTCAAGTTCCCATCCTTCTCCCTGTCCTTTGAAAGGAAAATCCACGTTTATTTAACTAGGACTACCAGCACAAATGGACTATTTTCCCTTATTATCCATATTCTACAAAGTCCCCATTGAAAATGTATGGGGACTCAGTAAACCACGACCCATTGGTTATTATCCATCATATACAAAGACCCCATTGAAAATGTATGGGGACTCAGTAAACCACGACCCATTGTATAAAACCTGTCAGATACCATAACTGGGGTATACGAATTCAAACCTGTGGTATACGGCCTCAAAACCATGGTATACGGGAAAATAGTCCCTTTTGCTATAGAGCAAAGAAATAGTTCCTATTGTTATATCCTTTAATATGGCAATTACTGGGTTTAATTTATTCGATAAGATGGATGATAAATGCAACAAACGATGATTTTGTAGACAGGCGGCTCTGTAAACCACTCGCGGTTGACCTCGTAATACAGTCGCTAGAGCTCGGGTATTACTACGCATCAACCTTTCGTGGTTTACGGCCGCCTGTCCACAAAACCATCGATTATTGTCTAAATGTACCATGGCTTTGAGGCCGTATACCACAGGTTTGAATCTGTATACCACAGATATAGTATCTGACAGTTTTTAAACAATGAATCTTGGTATACTGAGTCCCCATCACAACCCATACTTCAATGATGTTTTTGTGTACGATGGATAATAAAACCAAATATATAACTAGGAATGTATTGTTGGCTACTTAGGAGAACCCCCAATAATAGTGAATGTAACTGATTAATATGAATTAAAAAACATATATAAAAAAGGCCTACATATTACAATAGATCAAATATTACCATCTAAATTCTACATAACCATGTGATATACCACCCAATGTATGTTTAATAATCATTAAACCATGGAACTATTGAAGCCCTGGCAACCAACACCAGCTTTATCTATTTGATGCCGGGGACACACCAAGTGAGTGGAACCCTTGGCGATGTTGAACCAGAGATAAATGAAATCGCTCAAGATTTCTCGCCTACAAGGTAGTAGGGGGTTTTGTTGACTGGCTGACGATTTTGGGACACACCAAGCGAGCCGAGGCGGCAAGAAAACGCCAGATAAACTGCACTGGGCGATTACTGCAAAACTTGCCAAGTATGAGCGATGTTTGATATTTGGTGATCACTACATCGGCGAGTAAGTTTGGGTTTTTTACGGCCAAAAGGTGATCATGTGACTACAAAACTCAATCGGATTGGTTGATTCATTGTCGCTAGTAGGGCTCGCTCACATATCGTTCACAATGGACAGAAAACTCGGTGTGTCCCGGTTTTCGGCAGTACTATAGCGATTTTATGTTGGCGATTATGTGGGCGAATTTGGTGTCCTCTTGGCGATAATATCAAACATGTTTAATATTATCGCTCATGGGATGTGCTGGCGATTTTTGAACTTCCCTACATCCAAGTCGCTCTCATATCCCAGCAAGGAGAGCACCCACCAAGCGATACATTTTATCGCTCATATAATCGCCAAGACCTTATTGGCAAGTGAAATTATCGCCAACGTTTTTCGCTTGGTGTGTCTCCGGTATTATGTCGGAGACACACCAAGCGAGAAACACAGCGAGTTCTGTAGTCGCCAACACTAAATGGCCAATATGTGCGCCATTATTCTATATTTCACATAATTTTTGCTTCCGAGACATTAACTTATGGGTGGGAGATATTACTGCAAAATAATTTTTCACATACATGCTATTTTGTGTTGGCGATTCCAGAGATCGCTGCCTTCACTCGCTTGGTGTGTCTCCGGCTTTATGCTGGAGACACACCAAGCGCAAAACGTTGGCGATAATTTCACTTGCCAACAAGGCGATAACATTTATCGCTTGGCGATTTATCGCCTACATACACGTGAGCGATCATATGAGCGATAATATCAAACATATGACTATCGAGGTGAGTGAAATTATCACAAGGTTTATCGCTTGGTGTGTCTCCGGCATTATACCGGGAACACACCAAGCAAGTCAAGGTGGCGATCTCTGGAATCGCCAACACAAAACTTGATGTATGTGAAATATTATTTCATAATAATATCTCCCACTGATAATTTAGCATCTCAGAAGCAATAATCAGGTGAAATATGAAATAATAGCGCACACAGACGCCATTTTGTGTTGGCGATTCCGGAAATCGACGCGTTACTCGCTTGGTGTGTCTCCAGCATTATGACCTAGACCTAGATTGTAAAGCAGGCAATAGAATTAAGTGAATCCCAAAAGGGCACTTAAGCTATGTTGATCACCAGCTTAAGAAGCTAATTGAAATAAGGGAAACGTCAGGAACAGTTCTGGGACCATCACTAAACACTAAGTGTACTAGAGGGAAACTATGTTCCGGTGGGAATAAGTCAAGGTTACGAGGTAAGGGTTGGAAAAATTACAGCCCAAGGCGTAGCCGCGGGCAGTAATTTTTCCAAGCTTTACCGAGTAACTTTGACTTATTTCCACTGGTACGTGGTTTCCCTATTCCTATATACCTTCAATTGTCGGCTAATATCGATAAAAACCGAACGTCTGGGCAGTAAACGTCAACCTGGGCAGTAAACAAAAGTTATTCCACCCCCAGCAGCGTTAAGTAATCATAGGTTGTTCGCTCATAGGTATATAGGAATACTTGGTTCGCTGTAGGCCGCGCAACCGTATTGGGGACTGAAAACTATTTTTTACTTGATTTACAAAAATTCTCATAGCCTAGGCTATTTTATAATTTGAGTGTGGTTCTGGATTTATCTCATCCCTGTTCACTGATTAATTGTGCATAGATTATGCAATGAAGCCACCACCGACTGACTTGGTCAACGTCCGACAGAATCAAAAGGGTTTGAAATCGTCGGTGATGGTCATTGTGTTTGGAGGACAGTTCTGTCAGTTTAAATCTGTTAAATGCGGCAGAAACAAGGCATACACTGCAACCTCACCGATTTTTAGTTACCGACGTGCAATCGGTGGCCGCCACCGACCGACTATATAGAGAATTCAATTAATCGGTGTCGTTTTCGTCGGCCAGTGGAGAATGGCTTTATGTGGAACACAAACTTTGAGGAGAATTAAAGGAATCTCCGCCGATTTCGTCGGCCAATGGAAACGGGCTTCATCGTAGACAATACACATCTCTCTTAGAAAGACAAGCTCTTAAATGCCAAGGCAAATAATCGCCTAGTGGAAAACAGCTTTAAGGTCACACAATAGAAGTGTGATTAGCAGATGTTAAGGTCTGCTGGGGTGGACAGCAATTACCAATCTGTTCACCCTCTTGGTCGCCTTGCCTCCTCGTGGTGCAGACCGGATATGCTTGCTCGCAAGCATAACTAAAGCGACCGGGGTGGGGAGTTAGTTCAGTGGTAAGGAGCATGGGACTTTGTTGATTTGGGTCCCAATGCAGCCACTTTTCTCCTTCACCCCCCAACAGTGGTAGATTTACTGCTATATCAAAGGCCAATCCTTCTCATACCATGTCTATGTGGAGTGGGAAGTAAAAGAACTCTCCCCTCGGTAAATATGTAGGGGTGGGATTTCTTCCTACATTCATCTCATAGATTCGGTCAAATCCAAAGTAAGTCTAATTGAACAAATTGGAGTTAAACTACCAAAACAAACAAAACAAGCTGATGTTAAAAGAGTTAACTGAGGCTTTGAGTGATTAAAGAAACTACCATAGACATGGTTTGAGAAGGACTGACCTTTAATATGACAGTAAATCTAACCCTGATATAAACAGAATGTGCTATGACAAGCCTCAAGGTCACAGATAGAACTTAGACTGGCTCCAGTCCCTGTATCCTATGGCTGCCCTCCTTGCTGGGATACAGGGACTGGTACAATTGGTAATGGTGTTGGATTTCTGGCGCTGTTTAGCTCCAGTATTCCCAGCACTCTCCTTACAGATATCCTAGCTACTAGTCAGGATATCTGCTTGGAGATTGAAACCCTCTCATTTTGATCTCATTCGATTCACAGACAGGAGCAGGCGAAATTTATTGCTATGACAATACAGGCGGCCAGGAAACTGGAGGAGGGAGGGGGTAGGGGATAGGAGGAAGTGTAGGGTTACAGGGAGTGGCTTGGGGCCATAAACAATAGTTTCTGTTCACAGTGGACAAGTCTTTGATTCATGGGCCAATGAGAGAAGGATACATATTTCAATGAAGTTTATTCTTATTGTGTTTAATCATTTGATGAACGTTCATAATCAAAGACTTGAGCAAGTCTAGATAGAACTGTGATTAGCAGATGGTTAAGAGTTAATGTTAAACTTCAGGTGATTAGAGAAAAGATCATAAACATGTAATGAGAAGGAGAAAGTTGAACACTAATATAAACAGAATCTGCTATGACAAGCTCTAAGGTCACACGATAGATCTGTGATTAGAAGATATTTAAGAGTTAACGTCTTATTTCCAGTGATTAGAGACAAGTCCCGCTCAGGAGATGTCTGTCTGTGTGTCGCTTGAGGAACGCTGGCTATTTCCGGTCCGAGTCACGTGACGTCGTAAAGCGCGGGAGATTGGCCCCAGAAGTCGTCTGCTGTCTCTCAGTCACACCCGCCTTGGTCGAAGCGATTACAGGAACACCGACTCCGGGAAGCAGAATTCAAGAGTTTAGAGGTGAGGTTCCAAGGATTTAGCACCGAGGCCGAGGCCTCCGTATAGACCCTATTGGGGTATCCATGCATAATTCAGTCTGTTTATAAGTTCCGGTGTTCGCTGGTTGCCGACGTGGTATGGTGATAAACCCTTGACCCGTACCCCAGAATTAATGCAGATTAACCGTTTTCAGAAATCTTCAAATTGAAATTCTGATGCCAGAAATGGAAATTTCAGCTATATCTACTTGTCAATCCGAAATTATATTCAGTTTCTCAAATTATAAATCAGGAAACTGTGGGTTCATGGGGTCGTAGTGTGGCCAGTCTGTCGGGAGCGGAACTTTTACTTACCCGGGGCGATAATAGGGAGTTTGGTAACCTCTGTAAGGTCTATGTAAATCGCAGGACCAACTGAGAAATACCGAAAGATTTCTTCTGTTATTTTGTCTCACTTAAAGATGTCGATTCAGCAGGAATCCTAGGAGAAGGTTGTTTTCGCCGCTTTCTACACGCCATAGAATGCCGTAACAAGGCCTCTGATTGGCTGAAATTTGGTTTGTTAGTTTAACGTTTGAGGGGAGGGGGCGTTGCTCTACGTTTTGAGGATCACAAAATAGCGACTGGAGGTCGAAACAGTTGCTCCATAATCTTTACAAATCGCGTCCTACCTATGTCACCATTTTTATCCTGCATATAAATCTCCATAGTCTTAACATGGTGGGCCTGTATGCCACGGTTATGCCATAAAAGATCTATTTGCCACTGGTGACATATGAAGTTAAAAACATGTGACAGGGTAGGATCAAATCTAAACATCACTCAATTTCATATAATTGCTCAAATGCCATTCGTTATCTTCTGCTACAGATATCACTCCGCGTTGTGATATCATTCCGCGAAGACGACTCATGCCATATAAACAATCATATGAAATCTCGTGACGTTTCATGATAATATTCCATTAAAAGTCGAATGAACCTTTCACCCCTTAAAATGTGGTAGAAAGCAGTGATACAACGTGAAAATAACGATACCACATGACACGATCAGATATTAATAGAGCAACACTTTTCCCAAATCTCTAGGAGCACCAAACCCCTGGTTCAGCTTTTCTCACTGCTTTTACACCACAGGTATTGTGATCGAATCTCTGGATTTATCTCTCGAAGCTACGATGACAGTTGTTAAGTTTATCAAAAATATGGATCTAAAAGATTGGAGAATGACACATATAATCTCGAACCTACATAGTCAAAGTACTGAGCGCCTATATCCGGAAAAGGTGTTTTGTAAACGGGTATCTGTGGTTTCAGCGAGTTCACTTTGGCTCCCTATATCACAGAATATAATACGTTTAGGAAGTCTATTCAAGAGATTGCCCTTCCTCAGTTAATAAGACATTCTCAGTATTGTGGTCCAAAGTGATCGTATATTCTCCGAAATGTTGCTAGCGGACACTAGTGTGTCCCCTTGCCGGCAGGGTAGACTGGCTCCAGTCCCTGTATCCTATGTCTACTCTCCTCGCTGGATACAGGGACTGGTACAATCGGTAATGGTGTTAGATTTCTGGCGCTTTATAGTGCCAGTGTTTCCAACACTCTCCATACAGATATTATGGCTACTGGTCAGATATCTGATGGGAGAGTGATACCCTCTCACTTTGATCTTAATCAGGTCACAGTCAGGAGTAGGCTAAATTTATTGCTACGACAACACAGGCGACCAGGGAACTGGAGGAAGGGAGGGGTAGGAGGAAGTATAGGGTTACAGGGAGTGGCTTGGGGCCATAAACAGGAGGTTCTGTTTATAGTGGACAAGTCTTGGATTCATGGACCAGTCAGAGAATTATACATACTTAGATGAACTTTATTCTGATTGTAATTAATCATTTAATGAATGTTCATAATCAAAGACTTGAGCAAGTCTACCTGCAAGGGGGGGTAGCCTGGTTCCTGTGTCTGCTGTGTGGGGGCGCCACCGTTCCCGCCACTTTACGCGGGAAAGTGGGTCTAGATGTCGTCTGGCGCGTTTCCGAACGTCCCCAAGATGCACACATTTATCTATCAACGTCAGGGCCGGCGCCCAATCAGCAGTTAACCAATGAAGTATGCGGACTTATACGGGAAGATCGAGAAAGAGTCTGGAATATCAGCAACAAAAGCTCGGATAAATGAGCGACCCTTCCCCAGACTTCTCTCCAACTCGAAGTCTTTCTCTTTATAGGTTCTCGTCCGCCCCTAAGCTGCGAGATTTATTTCAGTAAACTTTTATCTTAACAAGCGTTTACTTTCTATAGTGTTGTTGTCCACTTAATACAAAGTGTCCATAGAGTGTGTATCACCATACCCGGAGCATACAGATATATCCATCTAATACAAAGTGTCCATAGAAAACACAAAGGGAGTGTGTATCACCATACCTGGAGCATCCAGATATATCCACCTAATACAAAGTGTCCATAGAAAACACATAGGGAGTGTATATCACCATACCCAGAGCATACAGATATATCCACCTAATACAAAGTGTCCATAGAAAACACATAGGGAGTGTGTATCACCATACCTAGAGCATACAGATATATCCACCTAATACAAAGTGTCCATAGAAAACACACAGGGAGTGTGTATCATGATACCTGGAGCATACAGATATATCTACCTAATACAAAGTGTCCATATGAAACACAAAGGGAGTGTGTATCTATATGCCCGGAGCATACAGATATATCCACCTAATATAAAGTGTCTATAGAAAACACATAGGGAGTGTGAATCATCATACCCGGAGCATACAGATATATCCACCTAATATAAAGTGTCCATATAAAACATATAGGGAGTGTGTATCACTATACCCGGAGTATCCAGATATATCCCCCTAATACAAAGTGTCCATATGAAACACAAACGGAGTCTGTATCTATATACCCGGAGCATACAGATATATCCACCTAATACAAAGTGTCCATAGAAAACACATAGGGAGCTTGTATGGACATACCCGGCGCATACGGATATGTTGTATGCTCCGGGTGGCGCATACGGAAAAATAGTGCGTATGGAAAAATAGTGCATAGTTAAAACAAACTGATATTGACATGCCACTTGTCCAGAAAAAGGTGGATATTAAATACAATATAGACTGGCTTCAGATAAAAGCGATTGTATGCTCCTCGGAGTTGTCTCTCCACAATATCCTCGCATATGCTCGGATATAACTACGCGTCAACTCCTCGGAGCATACGGCCGCTTGTATCTGAAACCAGTCAATATTGTGTATATATACCCGGAGCATACAGATATATCCACCTGATACAAAGTGTCCATAGAAAACACACAAAGTGTATATCTACACACATACAGACGGAAAAGTAGTGTATACTGAAAAATAGGGCATTCCTCACTGAACTGATATTGGTGCGCCACTAGTCAGGAAAAAGGTGGATAATATTTACAATATTAATTGGTTTCAAAGAAAAGTGGTTATATATGCTCCTTGAAGTTAACTTTGCGCAATATCGACCGCTTGTATCTGAAACCAGTCAATATTATCATATGCCAATGACATATGTACTGAAAATACGTATTCCTATATACCTATGGCTGTACACTCTATGCTTACACCACGTTCTGGGGGGTGGAGTAACTATCTGATACTACCCAAGGTTGCCGTATACTACCCAAGGTTGCCGTATACTACCCAAGGTTGACATTTAGACCAATCAGATTGTCTCTTACAAAATTTATATGAAAAGCGCAGTGGGGAGTAAACATAAAGTGTCAAGTTACTGATAAGGTTGGATCTGGCTTCAGGTTTGATGGTGGTAAGCAAATAACGCTAATTATCATTATTAAACCACATTTGAAGGTATATAGGAATAGAGAAACCAAGTACCAGTGAAACGAAGTCAAAATTACTCGGTAAGGCTTGGAAAAATCACTGCCCGCGGCCAGGGCCTTGGGCAGTAATTTTTCCAAGCCTTACCTCGTAACTTTGACTTCCCTTCACCGGAACATAGTTTCCCTCTATTCCATCGTGATATAATGTGAAGCTACTGTCCCTGTACAGTACATCGGGTATATGGTAACATAGAAGAACATGGCTCCCCCTCAGTGATGATCTCTTATCTTTATCTTTCATCTTTCAAATAGGAATTTTAACATTATCCTACCCCTTATAAAAACATCATTGATTTAACATAGGCAAATTTCATGTGCGTGCCATGATATAAAGTAAATTGTATGTAGCTAGAGAAATAGAAAAAATGACCAATCAGCGATCAGGAATTATTCCCCTGCGTAAATAGTTCCGGCTGCAGAGCAGAAATTCTGACAGCTGTCAAACATGGACGGAATCGAGTCTGACTTTCCTAATATCATAAATTCGCGGAGGCGGGGTAGGATAAATACAAAACCAAACTCAAGTTAGACTTGTCAGTGTCTATGCCACTCTGGTCAGGTCTGTTCCTCACTACACTCGGCTAACGCTTCGCGTAGTAATACACGACCTTCCCGTCATGACATTAACACTGACAGACTCTCGTTCAGTTTCTAGTAATTATCATCAAATGAACACTACAGGATGGGTGTAGGGTAAAACAAATGTTGGTTTTAGGGATATGAAGGGAGGGAGAAAAATTAATAGCAGTAGATATAAAGATTTGTGTATAAGTGAGGCAGAAGGCCTGTGAGGTACTGTGTCCTGTTCGTTTTTTCAATCACGTTGAATCTTTGACCCTTTAACATATGGAGGGGAGCTTTAGAATGAAAAGTTCATTTGTGCTCTTTGTCGCAGTGACCTTAGTACAATCAGTAATAAGGGAGAAATGAAAGAACTGAGCAAGTCCTAGTCCTCTTAAAGTGCACATCAAACGTCGAGATGTTCGCTGTATAGTGCAGGTTTGTAACTTCTAAATTACCATCATTATTCCCTGTGATACATGAAGGCTTTACTTACTGAGTATTTCACTGCCTCAATCCCTGTGGACAATGTCTGTATGGCTTTTTAGAGGGTGCTTGCACGCGCTAAATACATCATCTAGAGACCTAAAGGTTAGAGTGGTTACCTATATACACTTTCAGCGTGCTGCCAGAAAATTATCCCTTCACTACCTGTGTGCTATCCACTGTGATAGTGTGAAAGGAGTAGGGTGCCAGTGTCTCAGGGTCTTAGAAGCATGCTCAGCTGACCATGACTAATCACTAGAGACCGAAATACCTCATTGACCCATTAGTGCTTGACCTTGATATTTTGGATCCTATACTCAGGTGGTTGCAGAAATAGCAGGTTGACTGGGTTCCATTAGGTTACAGAAAGCTATCCATAGACTGAATGTAACCCAAACCTTTTAATTGTTATTCGTGTATCCTTCATCAATGATGAACATTCTATTTGCTCCTAGTGTGATTATAACTCAAAGAATTTTTAACTTTCTGGGAATAGTTCCTTCATAAGCAAGCTATAAGTAAACAACATCAAAGAGGGAACCATACAGGCCCCTGGTTTGTTGAATGCAAGTTAGGCCCAATCTAAGTTACATAATATAAGTTAGGCCCAATCTAAGTTACATAATATAAGTTAGGCCCAATCTAATTTACATAACATAAGTTAGGCCTCATGTAAGTTATGTAATATAAGTTAGGCCCAATCTAAGTTATGTATTATAAGTTAGGCCCAATCTAAGTTATGTAATATCAGTTAGGCCCAAGCTAAGTTATGTAATATAAGTTAGGCCCAATCTCATTTACATAAAATAAGTTAGGCCTCCTGTAAGTTATGTAATTTAAGTTAGGCCCAATCTAAGTTATGTAATATAAGTTAGGCCCAATCTAAGTTATGTAATATAAGTTAGGTCCAACCTAAGTTACATAACATAAGTTTGGCCCCATGTAAGTTATGTTGGAATCTTTTTCGTTTTGCCGAAGTGTTTTAGGCGTTCCACTCCAGCCGTTGGAAAAAAAATGTAAGTTTTGTAATATAAGTTAGGCCTAATCTAAGTTAGACCCAATACAACAAGTTGTTTTTGTTGGGTTGTTTTTTTATTTAGGCTGGCCAATGCACGACCAGGCTTACAAATCCATGTTCATTTGTTACATATAAAGTCGTTCTAAACAGAAACATTTTGTTTTGTTGGATGTTCAACAATTGCCAACAATAAGGCGGAAAGTTAGGCCCAATGTAAGTTATGTAATATACGTTAGGCCCAATCTAAGTTATGCAGTATAAGTTAGGCCCAATCTAAGTTATGCAGTATAAGTTAGGCCCAATCTAAGTTATGCAGTATAAGTTAGGCCCAATCTAAGTTATGTAGCATAAGTTAGGCCCAATGTAAGTTATGCAGTATAAGTTAGGCCCAATCTAAGTTATGCAGTATAAGTTAGGCCCAATGTAAGTTATGTAATATAAGCCAGCCCCTATAAAACGTACTATTTATGATTCTTAGACACACTTAGATAAATATATAGCTCACTCATTTTAATTGGTTAAGACTATCACATATTTAGAGCCCATTTCACAACTCCTAATCCATAACTTTATATATTATTATATACCTATATGCAAATGTCTTACTTTTACTGACCAGGAGGACAAATCCTGTTTGTCTCCGAATGACGAAATAATATTCATACGTCCTTCCATACCACGTAACCACTGTCATTCTGCTATTTAGTGAGTTGAAGAATGGCATTCTTAATGATTTCTAGGTATATAATAATATAGAGACACAGTGAGTGTAACTGAATTCCATCTGTTCAGAGATATTTTGGTCAGAAATACTTACCGAGGTCGAAGAACGAGGTGAGTACTTCTCGAGGAACAGATTCCATTTAGTCACACTTTAGTCTATATATATTCTGTATATGTGTACAGTACACTTATTAGAGCGTGCTTGCACGCGCTAAATACATCATCTAGAGGTTAGAGGGGTCCATATAGACTTTCAGGGTACTGCATACAAACTATCCTTTCACCATCTGTGTGCTATTCACTTTGATAGTGAGAACAGAGCAGGGTGCCAGTGTCACAGTGTCTTAGATGTGTGCCCAGCTGACCATGACCAATCACTCAATACAAAAATACCTCAAGACCCACTGGTACTTGATGTGTTTGGATCCTAGATAGGCAGTTGCAGAAATGGCAAGTTGACTGGGTGCAAGTGGGCTACAGAAAACTATCCATAAGCTGAGTTTAACTCAAACTTTTTCATTTTTGTTCATATATAATTGCACGCCCATTGGTCAATGATGAACCTACTATTTGCTCCTAGTTCTATAAGTAGAAGAAAGCTGTGAAGCATTTGAATAGCCATCTACAAACTGCCTTTCCCATGCACTACTTATGCCCCAGTCACACTGGCGTTAATTCTGGCGTTTCATCTACGTATTTGAATTGGTGGGGAGTACGTATTAGCTACGGATTTGGAACGTATCTGTTTGCTTTGTTTAACGTTTTAGCACGCTTCTCAACTTTCATCAACGCATATTTACACTTCTGTTTTGAGATTTCAAAATGGGTAGAAGAACTTAGACGTGCGTACATGGGAAAACGCCGATTTTTACGCTATTGTGACTGGGGCATCATGGATAAAATACAGGGATACATATAGGATCACGAAACCGCTTACATGCTAACACACATCAAGCGGTCACATCTCTAATATTTGCACAAATGTGGAATGACTTTAATAAAAAAAAAATATTTTAAAAAAATGAATTAAAAAACTAAATTCCCAGTTTCACGAAACCTGGTTGCTGCAGATGAAAAGTTTTAATAGAAGAGTCGTATGAAAGGATGTCACCTGAAGTATCATGCGTGCTCATGAAGAGTTAGATAAAAAGAGTTCAGCTTTTCTGTTCTTCTTATAAAGGAAACCTATGAAACTTTAGGGTCAGAGCTCGTACCTCATCGAGTTTGAATCAAGAAGTAATGAACAAGGCGAAGCTGCGTGAATTACGTAGCGATTCAAACGAGATGGAAACGAGCTTTGACCTTAAACTTGAATGGGTTTCTGAATTTATCCCACCCTTCACATTGACTAATAGGCTAACCTTTGTGACATAATCCCCCATTGAGATATTTATGCATTGGAGGAGATACTCAATGGGCGTTGGATACAAATTCCCAATGTTAAGTCTATGGAGAAAAAATACCAAGGGTGAGATAATACAAAGTAATCGAGCTCTGTTAACACTGTACCACAAAAAGGACATGTGCAACGTTTATTACTATATACAACCACAGTAATCCTGTTTCCTTATATTATAGATAGTTAATACTCAGTCAATATCTACATACGACTTCAGTAACCCTGTTTATGTATATTGCAGATAGTTAGTGCCCAGTTTTTATCTACATTCAACCACAGTAACCCTGTTTCCGTATATTACAGATAGTTAGTGCTGAGTCATTATCTACATACAACAACAGTAACCCTGTTTCCATATATTATTATATACCTGTGTGCGAATGTCCATCAAATACTGCCTGCTGCTAGGGGTGCAGTAATAATAATGTTCGTTTTTCTATAGATTTAAGGCATATAATAATAAGCAAACGTCCTTACTGTGGACGAAACGGTTCCCCTTCTCAGTCAGTCATCAATTTGGCGTCAGGCAGTATGAAATCGACGACTGACCTCGAACAGGAACCGTTTCTTCCACAGTGAGGACGTTTCCTAATATTACAGATAGTTGGTGCTCAGTAATTATCTACATTCAACCACAGTAACCCTGTTTCCGTATATTGCAGATAGTCAGTGCTCAATTTTTATCTACATACAACCACAGTATTCCTGTTTCTGTATATCATAGAGTATCAGTGCTCAGTAACTATTTACGGAGCATTATTCTGGTCATGTGGTGTGCATTCCTGAGGCCAATTCCCCGCACTCCAGAAACTGCGAACATTAAAGGCTTTACTGTATCCATGACATTTAGTCATCAGTATCGGCCATTAAACTCTGATCATCAAAGACCTACATCTAGTCCCAGGAGAATACAAATAAACCTTTTTTTCTTACAACCGAAAGGAATCCTTAATGGGGTTTTACCTTTACAGCTACATGTGTTGCTGTGGTTGGGCCTTTCCATCATCTTTGGGAATATTTTATTGAAAAGGAAAAGTATTAAAGCCTAATCCCGTAGAATAAAGGCGCCTGAATTTGTATAAAATACTTTCCTCAGATAAAAAACACTCATATATATACGCATTCCCTGCAGCACAAGGGGCCTGTTTAATAATCTAGGATCGTACATGAAGACCCTTTTCTGTACCTCGTACAAGAGTTTTCGTTTAATGATATTTAAGTCTTTTCGCCAAGCCTGTATTATCCACCCATAAGGTCGTCCATAGGTGTTTAAATAGACAATAATCGATGGTTTTGTGGACAGGCGGCCGTAAACCACGAGAGGTTGACGCGTAGTAATACACGAGCGCTGGAGAGTGCATTACGAGGTCACCCGCTAGTAGTTTACAGAGCCGCCTGTCCACATAACCATCGTTTGTTGCATCTATTATCCATCTTTTTACTGAATTAAACCTACTAATTTCCATAATAAAGGGTATAACAACAGGGATTATTTCTTTGCTCTACAGCACAAAGGGACTATTTTTCCCGTATACCATGGCTTTGAAGCCGTATACCACAGATGTGAATCCGTATACCACAGTTATGGTATCTGACAGGTTTTATACAATGAGTCGTGGTTTACTCATACACGATCGAAATCTCGGTCGTGTTTAAATGTGGGGGCTGTTGAATAAAGTTCGTTCGTTTCTGGTGCTGGTCTGAACGATACGATAACTCCAACGATAAACGACATCCTGGACGATTTTTTTTTCCATGCAGTGTTGTATGACAAGACAGGAGATACTATCTAAATGAACGTATTTGTATACAACACCTTGTAAAGGCTTTAGATTAATTTTATCATCAGAACATCTTATGCTTACTACACATTATTTTATACAACACTATGGCCCCAAAGACAATTCTGGGATACTTTTTTCTCGTTTGCAGTTTATTCAAAAGCCCCCTGGTCCTCGAAATTCCTGGAGGTCGCTTACCATGTCAACATGTTGATAAATGCAGTCGCCGACAACAGAACGTTGGTAAATGGCCTTTAATTGGGTGGCCGACACGGGCCGAGGGGTTATATAATTTGCCTGCAAGAAGTTCACCGACTCCTATATGATTTGGGAACCAATCGTTCAAACCTGAATCGATAGATATGTATTGGCCTTAAGAAGACAGGGAAAAGGTAGAGAAACAATATATCCTGCGGAACTCCAACGATACCGAGGAGAGAGAGGTCATAGGAGGGTTTGGGTTTAATAATTCGAGATAGGGAGGGAGGGAGAGAGAGAGAGAGAGAGAGAGAGAGGGAGACAGACAGAGACAGACAGACAGAGGGAGGGAGAGAGAGAGACAGACAGAGAGACAGACAGAGAGAGACAGACACAGAGAGAGAGGGGGAGAGAGAGAGGGGGAGAGAGAGAGGGAGACAGACAGGGAGACAGACAGACAGAGAGGGAGAGAGAGAGAGGGAGAGAGAGAGGGAGAGAGAGGGAGAGAGAGAGGGAGGGAGAGAGAGAGGGAGAGAGAGAGGGAGAGAGAGAGAGGGAGAGAAAGAGAGGGAGAGAGAGAGGGAGAGAAGGAGAGAAAGAGAGGGAGAGAGCGAGAGGGAGGGGAGAGAGAGAGAGGGAGAGAGAGAGAAGGAGAGAGGGAGACAGACAGGGAGACAGACAGACAGAGAGGGAGAGAGAGAGGGAGAGAGAGACAGACAGACAGAGAGGGAGAGAGAGACAGGGAGAGAGAGAGGGAGAGAGAGAGAGGGAGAGAAAGAGAGGGAGAGAGAGAGGGAGAGAGGGAGACAGAGAGAAAGAGAGAGCGAGAGGGAGGGGAGAGAGAGAGAGGGAGAGAGAGAGAAGGAGAGAGAGAGGGAGAGAGAGAAGGAGACAGACAGACTGAGAGGGAGAAAAAGGAAGATTACAAGTTTTAATGTGTATTTTAGATTTGACACGGGATCTGGATACGGAGGAGAAATTAGATCTTCTCCCTCCACCTCAGAGTCTGCTCTCAAAGGACTGGGCCGACGATTCTTAATCATCATCTGAGACCGGGAGAGAGGGTTCAGAGGATCAGGCCCCGGTTTCTGAAACCTCAGAAGACCTCGAGGCGTTCTCCCAGCTATTCTCTCGGCTCTAAGCCGTGGTTCCTTTCTCTGGGAGAGAATTTAATATCCTACGGTCACAGAGATATTGAAATGGGATCAGAAATGGGTTCGATATTGTAAGGGGGTTGTCCACCTGCTACGATAGGAAAATGAACCATCCGTTGGATAAACTACCCGATGTATCCTTTTAATCAGAAGGTCATCACAGTGGATTTGTGAGTATTGTAGACCGCGTCGGGAAAGCCTGATCCATTAATACGATTTCACGTTTCTCTCCGACGAGATATTTATTTTTCTTTGCGAACCCCTACGATCCACACCCGATTTCCTCCCTGAGATATCACCTTTAGATATCAGAGCGATTTGTTTAAAGGGTGGCGTCCACCAACCACGACAAGGTTACGACAAGCCCCGACAAGAAAGTTCCAATCGGCGCCTTGTCGTAGCCTTGTCGTGAGAAGGGGCGTCCGTTCTCTCTGTCGTGGGTCCCTTGTCGTAGCATGTCGGGGAGTGGACGCTCCACAAAATTATCCTATCGTAGACCTCTGCGACAAGCTCACGACATGCCACAACAAAGGTCCAGTCGTGGCAAAAATCGAACATGTTCAATTTTGCCATAACCTTGTCGGAAGGCCCCTGCCAGGCCCCCGACAAGCTTCCAATCGCAGCCTGTAGTGGCCTTGTCGTAGACTCTTGTCGGGAACTGGGGTCCACCAACCACGACAAGGCTACGACAAGCCTTCCAATCGTAGGCCTGTTGTGGACCTTGTCGGAATGCCATTGTCGTAGCCTTGTCGTGGTTGGTGGACGCCCGCCTTTAGGCCCAGCGTTCACTGAGATCCAGATGGACTACGATAGGCTTTACGATGCACTTACGAACGATAAACTAAAATCACGTGGGAAGGTCAGCTGAAATCGTAGTTCAATCGTAGCACTCTCCTAGCAGAGATTCTGTGATCTACTTTCTGGGGCCACTTTTATCTCTGCACCGACACTCGTCAACTACGAGGAGATTGTGCATAAAACTCGGACACAAAACTAGTCGTTATTGTATTTATTCCCACCTACAAGATTAATAACATGTCTATTGCCTAAAAAGTACATATAGTACCAGATTACGCCATAGTGCCACAGCACTGTCAAGCATGGTGGTAATTCGGTGTATACTTACGCCTGTTATATAGTTCGCTATTTATCTAGGTTTTTATGTGCAAAACTTTTTATGACAGTGATTCCTGATGGTAAATGAGATTATTGTAACAGATTATAACTAATTAATATTGAATCAACATTGAATAAACTTATTTTGAAGTATATTATGAATTGACTTCATTTTGGCAGGGACATGCCAGAATCTCCG
The DNA here is from genome assembly GCA_950022655.1 of Alentia gelatinosa. Taxonomy (NCBI): domain Eukaryota; kingdom Metazoa; phylum Annelida; class Polychaeta; order Phyllodocida; family Polynoidae; genus Alentia; species Alentia gelatinosa. The sequence goes on from OX465588.1 coordinate 57,805,185, forward strand.
GGTAGCTAATTCCAGCTGCTCTATACATTTCCTATGGAGACTCTGTAATGGGTTGGTAATAAAACACAGGAGCAATGAAACTGAATACACAAAAATACATTTACAGGCCTGGCTAGCATAAACATTTTTTTCCAAGGGAAAACCAAGACAATTATCAATTATTTGAAGTATCTATGCTGATTAATGACTGAGATATGACTAAAGCAAGATCAAGTATTTCTTACTTACTTATAATGTCAGTGATTCAAGCAGAAATATGACCTCAGGCCAAAGTTCTTTGATAAAATGACAGGTGGTACTACAATTTGAGAATCTTAGGCCTGGAAAGTTCTGTTATGTATTCTCCATGAAGTTCTCTTGATTTCTATCTACTTAGTTTTCGAAAATATTATTTTTTACAAATGCTGCATTTGATTGAACTAGATATCGTGATTTTACCCATATTAAACGCTCAGGACTTTTATAGTTTGTTTCATCAGTTTATTCTGTCGAAAAAACAACACTCCTGCAATCACACCCACCGTTCACACCCTAGGTGTGATTACTGTGCGTCTCTATAGGCATGAGGCCGGACTTGGCCATGTTTGTCCGAGCGACGGCCTAACTAACCAACGCATCGTTAGGTGGCGTTGAACGGCAACACCATTATTGGCTAGCTAATAAGGCCTGTTTCCATTGGCCGACAAAAACGGTGTAGACTTTTAATGTTCTCCTAATAGCCTATTTACATTGGCCATCACCAATATGCAGTCAGGAACCACCATCGGACATTTAGTACTGTTGACGCATAGTGTAAGTGGGCTATTAGGAGAACACAAAAAGTCTGTACAGTTTTCGTCGGCCAATGGAAAGAGGCCTTTAGGAAGGCTGCATTATCATTATTAGAGCAAGCAGGTGTTTTGGTTTCCCCCTCTGCCCCACCACCTACTAAACAAATGCCAAGTCGGGTAAAAGCTAACACAAGTGCTATTAAGCCTACCCAAACGAATCATGTACCAGGAGTTAGTGAGGCAATTGAAAAGAACAGTAAACTTAGTGTCTTTTTCAATCTAAGAGTTTTAAAGCCTGCCCCCACCTACCACGATTCTGGTCCCGATTGGCCTTACGACGGCCTTCCCGACACCATTCCGATTGTAGCGTGAGGTCTGGCAAAATCGTGGTAGGTGGAACAGGTTTCTGCGATTCTGTCTATGACAGCTCACGATAGGCTACTATGAAAACGCCAATCATAGAGGTCCCGATAATTTCCAACATGTTGGAAATTTTGTAGCCTGTCAGGGTATCTAGCAGCCGCTGGTTTCGTCGTGGAGCTATCGTGACCATAATTTATGTTATTGGTCTTCCCAAGGCATTGCCACGCTCTACGATTTCAAACTGTTGGACCTATCGGGGACCTCCTGATAGGTCACGATTTCCCCATTTCAAATCGTAGCGATCGGGAAGCATGTCGTGGCCTATCGTGGTAGGTGGGGGTCCCCTCTAAGCCTTGCTCCCACCTATGCCGATGGTCTACGACATACTTCCCGATGGCTACGATTTGAAATGGCCAAATCGTAGCCTATCGGGAGGTCCCAGAATTGTAGACCTCTGTCGTGATCTAATCTCTGAATCATACTCGATGACAACGATATCTTCCCAATAGGCTACGATACCCTATGACAGGCTATGAAAAATCGAACATGTTGGATTTTATCGGGACCTCTACGATTGGCGTTTTCAATCGCAGCCTAGCATGAGGTGTCTTAGACAGAATCGCAAAAACCTGTTCCACTGCCACGATTTTTGGAGACCTCATCTATCGGAAAGCCTATCGGGACCAGAATCGGCGTTGGTGGAGTCGGGGCTTTAAGGCAGGCGTCCATCAACCACGACAAGGCTACGACAAGAGCCGACAAGAAAGTTCCAATCGGCGCCTTGTCGTAGCCTTGTCGTAAGAAGGGGTGCTCTGCGACAGCGTTGTCGGGACGTGTCGTAGACGTTGCTGGGTCCCGTAAAAAAGACGTCCATTGTCCCGACACACTACGACAGTGATATCGAGGAAACCACAACACTCCACGACAAGAGTCCAGTCGTGGCAAAAATCGAACATGTTCGATTTTGTCGTAACCTTGTCGGAAGGCCCCCGAGGACCAAAAACATAAACCATGGTCACGATTGGCTCGCGATTCAATCGGTGATTCAATATAGATCTCAGGTAGAGTTTTAATATTGAAATATACTATATTGAGTAGACTTGCTCAAGTCTTTGGTTATGAACATTCATTGAATGATTAATCGCAATCAGAATAAAGTTCATTCTAGTATGTATCCTTCTCTGACTGGCCCATGAATCAAAGACTTGTCCAGTAGAAACAGAATTTCCTGTTTATGGCCACAAGCCGTTCCCTGTAACCTTATACTTCCTACTACCCCTCCCCCTCCCCTCCTCCAGTTCCCTGGCTGCCTGTGTTATCATAGCAATACATTTAGCCTACTCCTGACTGTGACCTGTGAACAAAGTGAGGGGGTATCAATCTCCCAGCAGATATCCTGACCAGTAGCCAGGATATCTGTATGGAGAGTGTTGGGAATACTGGTGCTAAACAGCGCCAGAAATCTAACACCATTACCGATTGTACCAGTCCCTGTATCCCAGCGAGGAGAGTAGGCATAGGATACAGGGACTGGAGCCAGTATCCCAGCGAGGAGGGTAGACATAGCATACAGGGACTGGAGCCAGTCTATATATTGAGTAGACTGGCTCCAGTTCCTTGTTCCTGATTATAATCGGTGATGGGATCGGTGAGAATCTGTGGAAGATGTTTCTGTCTTATGGGCTTAAGACAGCGACACACCGATTGTTCCTGATCACACCTTTGCCCGAAGGATCCGTCGGGTCGGTCAGAATCGTGTCGCTGTACGCACTTCACAGACCCGATTATAATCGGGTCGGGCGTAACTAGCTCGGGAGTTATGACCGTTCAATTGAATAGCGACGCTACCTATCCCCGGGGGCGATTTACAAGTGTCTTATATCGATTAGTGGGGGAGACTGAGGCAATGATATATCTTAAATGGATCCGAAGTTATCCAACTTTAAATTATTTTCTATGAATCCACACCAGCGGCCTGTGGCTCACCCCGACTCGGCTCCCAGTAGCTTTCTTTGATCGCAATCATGTCGCGGTACAACGCCATTAAGTGGAGAGGTGTGATCGGCAAGCATCGTTGAGGGTATAAGACAGCGACATTCTTGTTCCCGATTATAATCGGTGATCGGATCAGTGAAAATCTGTGGTAGATGTCGCTGTTTATGGGCTTTCCATCCTTAAGTGGGAAACACACTGAATGATTCCGTTCCCACTGATTAAATCGAAAGGGCATTTTAACTTGTCTCAGGCGAATTTGCGCTTGGCATCGACCATCACAGCAGGATTTATAGATGGGAGTGGTGGTCAATAGTGGGAATCAATCGTAAGCAAATTCTGTTCACACTGGACGACTGACTTCCGATTTTCTCTGAGATTTGAGGCCACCGATAAAGGAACAAGTAATAAATCTTAGTATATGGGAGCTAAATCGGTGAGCTGGCCTCAGTCTTTGTGTAGCAGGGGCATTTCTGCTCACCCAGCAACTAATTATGGGCCAAAATCGGGAGGCACCATGGGAGGTATTTCTTAAACTCTGTTGTTGGCGACAACAGGAAGGAACACGTTCCTTAATTTATCGCTCCCGATTTCGGAACATTGGACTGTAATTTGTCGGTGACAAAGGTACATCACCACAGGTGGGATTTCCAAATCTTAGGCAAATTACTGTAGGGGGCGTGCCACACTGGCCGACACATTTTCTAGGCCTCGCCTGAGCTTACGATTGTTCTTTTGTCGCTGCATTCATGTTCTGAAATCGTAAAGTGTGTATGGGTCTTTAAGCCCAATGCCCATCTACCGATTTCTGTACCTTTGTCGGCAACAAATGGACGGTGATTTTTCTCAGGCGAGGCATCCTAACGGAGTCGGCCGTAGTCGGTAGATGTAGGACAGCTAGGCAAGGGTGAACCATTGATTAGTAGACCAATTTGCTTAGGACTAATACCCACCAACCTCTCTCCTCGATGTCTGCCCGTCAAGGGAAGGGTTATGTAATTTGCCTACGACAAGTTCACCGCCTCCCTTACGATTTGCGAGCTAATCATTCAACCGTTAATCGGTAGATGGGCATTGGGCTTTATTGTTACAAAATGTCTTCGAGGGAAAATTGGCCACACAACAAACATTCCTATGTCATTCTACTCTCACTAGGAGTCTGCATCTCAGATGGAATGGACAAGTATTGAGTCTTATCAATTATCGAGGAAACCACCACACTCCACAACAAGGGTCCAGTCGTAGGAAAAATCGAACATGTTCGATTTTGTCGTAACCTTGTCGGAAGGCTCCAGACAGCCCCCCAACAAGCTTCCAGTCGCAGTCTGTCGTGGCCTTGTCGTAGACTCTTGTCGGGAACTAGGGTCCCTCAACCACGACAAGGCTACGACAAGGCTTCCAATAGTAGGCTTGTCGTGGACCTTGTCGGGAAGCCATTGTCGTAGCCTTGTCGTGGTTGGTGGACGCCCGCTTTTATTGTTACACTAGCGACTTCGTCGTGATTTGAGTAAAATGCAAGGCAATTTGTTAACTACAGTTTTAATTTATAATTTCAGTACGGATAGAAACAAATCCTAAGGATAGAAATACATTTGTGTAGAGAAACACAAAAATTTGTAGCAGGATTCAGTTAAGTACTGCACGAGAATCTCACTCTCGTGGGCCCTCAATCTCCAACACTAGATCGGGTTCACTCTGTCCCTATGTGCGGAAGATTCTCCAAGCGGATCCGACAAAATTCTAACGTTTTATATGTGGTAGGCAAAAATGTCTTCGATGGAAAATTGGCCACGACACACAACACACATTCCTATGTCATTCTACTCTCACTGGGAGGCATCTTAGATGGACTGGACACGCTTTTGTAATAAGTATTGAGTCTTATCTTATCATGAAGGACTAAAACAAAAACAATACGAGCCTGCCTTTACAAAAATGTTTCCTTTGATAGCACTTTTGAGCAGAAAGGACATAATTATCTGAATGATCTAAAACTCGCATCACATTTCAGCTTTCAGCAATATTAGAAGTTCTGCTGACTTTGTAAAGGAAATGAAACACATCTTACTAGCACACAAGAAAGGAGGGGGAGTGAGAGAGAAGCAGAGGAAAGAAAGAAGGGAGAGATGGAGTGAGGCAGAGAAAAGAAAGGAGGGAGAGGCAGAGAAAGGAAATGAGGGAGAGGCAGAGAGAGGCAGAGAAAAGAAAGGAGGGAGAGACAGAGCAAGTCAGAGAAAAGAAAGGAGGGAGAGTCAGAGAGAAGCAGAGAAAAGAAAGGAAGGAGTGACGTAGTGAGGCAGAGAAAAGAAAGGAGGATGAGACAGAGAAAAGAAAGGAGAGAGAGGCAGAGTGTGGCAGAGAAAAGAAAGGAGGAAGAGTCAGAGTGAGAGAGAGAAAAGAAAGGAGGGAAAGTCAGAGAGAGGCAGAGAAAAGAAAGAAGGGAGAGTCAGAGTGAGGCAGAGAAAAGAAAGGAGGGAGAGTCAGAAAAAAGAACAGAGTAAGAGTCAGAGTGAGGCAGAGAAAAGAAAGGAGGGAAAGTCAGAAAAAAGAACAGAGTAAGAGTCAGAGTGAGGCAGAGAAAAGAAAGGAGGGAAAGTCAGAAAAAAGAACAGAGTAAGAGTCAGAGTGAGGCAGAGAAAAGAAAGGAGGGAAAGTCAGAAAAAAGAACAGAGTAAGAGTCAGAGTGAGGCAGAGAAAAGAAAGGAGGGAAAGTCAGAAAAAAGAACAGAGTAAGAGTCAGAGTGAGGCAGAGAAAAGAAAGGAGGGAGAGACAAAGCGAGGCAGAAAAAAGAAAGGAGGGAGTGACGTAGTGAGACAGAGAAAAAAAAGGAGAGAGAGGCAGAGAAAAGAAAGGAGGGAAAGTCAGAGTAAGGCAGAGAAAAGAAAGGAGGGAAGTCAGAGTAAGGCAGAGGAAAGAAAGAAGGGAGAGTCAGAGTAAGGCAGAGGAAAGAAAGAAGGGAGAGTCAGAAAAAGGAAAGGAGGGAGAGACAGAGAAAAGAAAGGAGGGAGAGACAGAGTGTGGCAGAGAAAAGAACGGAGGGGGAGTCAGAGTCAAAGATAACCGAACCAACCTATGTAGTGTAGCACAGGTAGCACAGTCGCACTCCACCGAATAGATAATATAGTCTAGTCCTCAGAAAGAGATCCGAGAAGGAACAGAACCGGCAGCCCGATACACCTCTATGATCCGATTGTCTATCCGGATTTCTATGTTTATTTGATTACAAATCCTTATTCACTTGAGGTGAATTAAATTCAAACTGCCATTAGCCTAGCCTCTATGTTCTATAGTCTGAATGCATGTTCTATGTAAAGGTTCATCAATTGTCTGCCAACCCTGTTCCACTTCATTTCTTATCAGGTTCTTTTGTTATTTCCCCATTTCTGGTTGGTCCTTATGTTCCTTTGTATTATTCTAATGCAGTACAAGTGTCTCGTTGCATATCCTCACTATTGACAGGCATACTTTTATAAAACTGGATCGAGAATTGTATAAATGAATAATATTTTATGAGTTTGGATGCGCCGCAAACTGAGTGATGATAACGGCACATCAAAGCAAGTGAAGCTTTGTTAATTTATACAATTCGAGAGCAGTTCTGTATTTTATCTCGTCCCTCTCGCAAACATTATAATGACATGGCAATATCAGAATAATTCGAATTACTTCGAAATCTAGTTATGAACAAATAAATCTCCATATTCATGTCTTGTCTAATTTCTCAAATGCTGGCCGCTGATTGGCTACCTGCTTATGACGTCATCCACCATGACCATGAGGTAGTATTGCTCCTTTATGTGATGTTGCAGATTAAAGAAGAAACCAACCGGTTTTGGTCAAAGTCGTCGTTCTCCACGAGTTTGATGCGGAGGGATATGAACGAGGCGACAGCCGAGTGAATATGACATAGCATTCAAACGAGTTGCAGAATGACTTCTTTGACCAAAACGAGTTGCTTTCTGTATTTATCTCACCCCTATACACATTAGAATAATGGATGACCAGATCTAAGCCAGATCTGCTGGCAAACGCTGTGTGGTTAGAGTACATCGTTTTCGTCTGGTTGGTGGAACACTCGCTTGAGTGAGTGTTTAAAATGTTTTGCCATTTCCACATCACAAGGAGGTGAATCATAACCGTGCCGCTGTCTCCGATTCCTTCATGAGCATTTTTCATGAGAGTTATAAAACCCTGTTCTATTCGTTGCCTATATAAGGCCACTCAAAAAAACAAACTTGTTTCTCATCACCAAGCCATGAAAAATATGATGAGGGCGCTTTTTTTTTTTTTTTTTTTTTGTTGGATCCAAGATGGCTTAAAAGTGTCATAAAATGGGCTTCAGACATACAGTAAAACCCTGCGTAAGCGGTCACCCTCCGTTCCGGGCCAAAATGTCCGCTTATGCAGGGTGTCTGCGTGCGCGGCGTTTTCAGATTCATACTGTTTATACATTGAAAGCATCTCTAGCATGAGGAGCTTTAATTTGATACTAAATACACATACTTTTCATAATTTCTATCAAGGTTCATCTTATTTTAAACCCCCCCCCCCCAAAAAAAGAAAAAAAATCTTCTAAAATTGTTTTTGTAGATGTGCGCGGTGTTTTTTTTTTGAGTGGCCTAATGTTAGAGTGGCCACATACACTTTCAGCGCACTGAGACAAATTTATCCCTTCACTATCTGTGTGCTATTCGCAGTGCTATTGGAAAAGCAGCAGGATGCCAGTGACTTAGGGTCTTAAAGGGATGCCCAACTGACCATGACCAATCACTCAAGACCGAAATACCTGATTGACCCACTGGTGCTTGATATGGCAAGTTGACTGGGTGCAAGTGGGTTTAAGAAAACCATCCATAGACTGAATGTAACCTGAACCTTTTAGTTGTTATTCGTTTAAATTTGCATGCTCATTCATCAATGATGAACATACCATTTGCTCCTAGTGTTACAATTATTATACCTCTATGTTTTTCTATTAAGAAGAATCTGCATTCCATGGAATTGCCTTATATCTTCTATCAATAAAATCATCTCATACCGCATATCTACATCTAGCCTTGTCTGCCCTTTGTCATAACCTTTTTGTGACAATTACTACACCTCTATGTTTTTCTATCGTCAAGAATCTTTATTCCATGGAATTGCCTTATATGCTCTTCTCTATCAAAGATATATCATTTCATACCACATATCTACATGTATTGGATTATTCCCACTCTAGTTCCTGTCAGTCTTTCTTTAATCCTGAGGATGCCCAACAACTCTCTTTGCAATCCCTAAACAGCGCCAGGAATCTAACACCATTACCGATTGTACCAGTCCCTGTATCCCAGCGAGGAGAGTAGACATAGGAAGCAGGGACTGGAGCCAGTCTAAGCCAGAGGCAAAGAAGAGTTAACTGAATAGGATAAAACTATGATATTGATGTATATACTGATATATGTTTTAGAACTCTATGTGATATAGAGGTTCGTAAGAAGTCGGTGTACATTCCATCACATATCATTATTTCATCCAATCACCTGGCTAGCATAGGCCACTTGTACATAACTGGAATTGTTTTCGACAAAAATATAATCTCGCCTTACTGCGGCATATAAAACCTGCTACCCAGCAGACTGCCAATGTATAGATTCGGATTAAATTATGAAAAAAAATTGTCATCTACTGTTCACTCAATGCATAGTATGCATGGCCTAGTCTTCTGTGTTGGTCCTGAGTTGCTACAGCTAACAGCCAACGCACGGACAAACCAAAAACTGCGCCAAAATGGTCGTATTGCCGAGATGCCGAGTAGCTGTTTGCTATCTTGAATCTTATTGGTTCATCCACATACCAGACAAACTTCCTGGCCATAGACATGCATCTGGTTGCATTATCAAGAGCAAATTTGCCCAATGTGTCCTCAAAATTGGGTCTTCAAAATAATAGTCATCGGTCGAGGTAATGCTAGGTGAAGGTCTACTGTACATGTATAAGTTTTTATCTTAGCCTGGTATAAAAACGTCCATAAGCGTCCAGAGTTGATTAACAATACTGAGAGTAGTTAAGTAAACATTCTGTATGACAGATCTAGGGCGCCATCTTTGACACGATCCCACATCAACAGTTCCGAGGGCTGTTGTAAAATGACTCGCCATTAGTGTACCGTTATGATAAGTCCCTGACTGATGACTGGCTGAGTGTGTCGGACACCACGCACTCTCCAAGCAGAGTTTTAGTGGCGTTACTAAACTCTGCTTCAACTCACACTGCACCGCTCCAGTTTATCGCTCTGCAAAACATGCCTCTGGAATGATGGACTCTTTACAATCTTAGGATTTTAAGATGTTCCCTCCGCGCCTTTTTACGGGCGATGTATTACTACCCAAGAGAATGTAGTTCCTAGCTGTGTAGTGTGTCTAGTAGTTTTTCCAGCTAGATTTGTAAATAATATTGATAACTTTATTTAAATTACTCTAGTGGCAACCTCTTGATCACTTTGGAAATTATATGATTAGATCATAATAGTTTTAGGATTTGAAGTAACCATTCAACTGTCATGTTGACAATCTCTTCCCGTTCGAAAGCGTCGAGCGTTGCGGAAAAAATTAGACTGATAAAGGGCTTCAGACGACCAAAAAACCTCAGAGATCACTTGGTCAGGGCCAAAATCAACTACAACCCACAAAACAGCACTGGCCCCCAGAAAAATGGGGCAGAGAAAAATGTGCGCAAAAAATCAAACTGCAGACATTGCAAACTGATCAACACTGAGGGCAGGCTGACCTCAAAAACCACTGGCACCAGTCACGAGACTAAACACAATGTGACATGCAATAGCTCCAACGTGATCTACTGCATACAGTGCAAAAAATGTCACATACAGTATGTGGGACAGACAAAGTGCAAGCTCAAGGAGAGGATGTACGAACACCTCCACAACATCGAAAAAGGCGCATCTCAGAATGATGTGCCCACCCACTTCAACCAATGTGACCATAAGGGCACATCGGATGCGGAATTCTTTGTACTGGATTTTATATTCAGCCACCCAAAGAGTAAAAGAGCGAAAATCCTGAGGGACAAAATTGAGTTCAACTGGATTCATCGCCTAAAGAGTCAGTCACCTTGGGGACTGAACACAATGGACAATCGATATGGATAGATCGGTAACATAAAGCCTCGTCAAATTTTTCCCCAACGCTCGACGCTTTCGAACAGGAAGAGATTGTCAACATAGCTGCTCAGATTACTCGATCTACCCTATCCGAAACCTACCTGATTCACCGACTCCATCCGCTGCAAAGTAATGCACATTCTCTTCACAATCTCCACGGGAGACGTAGTCGATACCGCGCCTGATGATGCACAGTAAGAGTTGAAACCACGAATCCATCTCAATCCTCCACATCGCGATACTGTTTACAACAGAATACGGCTGTTGAACAAGGGCAGATGTCCATGTCAACACCACGCGAGTATTTCTGTCTGTCACGGTAGCATACCATTAGAAATGGTAGGCACCAACCAAGCACCAGCTTCAGTGCCACTCTAGGTACAAGCGAGTGAAACATAGTCTCACAGTGCGTTTGCAGGGCACCCAGCGGAGACACCGCAGGAAGAGGCCGGCTACCAGCGAAGCCGACATAGAAAAAGCCTGTAAACTTAGAGGACACAGCGGAGTTTCGCTGGTCCCAAACAGACCGCACCCGTTACTAAGGTACAAGATTTTGTTTGGCAAGCGACAGCCAATCGGAACGAGGAAATCTGTGACAGAGTCAACAAGGTAAAGAGCTCGGACACGGGTAGGCATTCGTGGTAGCGTAACGGTACGCCGCGTCACACCACACACAACCATTCAACTGTCATCTTCTGAACTGAGTGACAACATCTCTAACTTCTTGATTCTACTGAATATGAAACTAATGTATGCTACTCAGAAACATAAAACACCATGAAATCTTGCTTATGATTGATAGTTCTAGTGCTGTCACACTTTTAGATTTGTCAAACCAGTTTGAGTTTGAATTGACATTAAATCTCCGCAAAGAAATAGTTCCTTCCCAGAAGCCTAACATTGCAGCGATGAGCGTTCCATATGTTGCTCGAGCGCTGCAGTGTTTTCCAGATGTTGCTCGAGCGCTGCAGTGTGGCTTCAACTAGACAGGGGTCTGTTACATAAATTTTGAAAGATCATGTAAAAGATCGTATAATGGTCGTAGGGCTGATATATCGTTACATAAATGGATTTGGTCGTACACGTACGACCTTTGTACAATGAGAATGGCAAATAATATTGTTCCATAAACATTGACCTACATCGTGCAAATGGTCTTATATCGTCCAAAATCGTCCTAACGTACGATACCTCTAGAGGGTGTCGTAGGTGTCGATTCATGTATTCATTTCATATTTTTGGATCTAAAATGAAAGTAAGGCTTTATTAAAAAGATACACAGATTTAAGATATCCTAAAAAAATCACTAGAATTTAATGAAATAGCTAAGACCCAAATTTGTGCTGTGGGTTGAATACCAGTAGGCTGATCGTTAACACTGGGACCCAATAGGTCATAAGCAGTGTGTGTGGATAGGAGTGAGGGGGGGGGTGCATGGCTTCCATATAGTAGATCTATGATCCATTACGATGTATGTCAAAGATACGAGAATTTGTACGAACGATTCACATGTTTCCCTACGATCGGCTTTATGTAACCGAATTGGACGACCATCGTCCATGAGGTTGTACATTGTTGGATAGATTTTATCGTACAATGGTCGTATCATTCAAAATTTATGTAACAGGCCCCTGGTTCCCTGCCCCAATGAATAATGGGACAGGTAACGCCTTACGCTGGTTCCCCGGTCAATCGCAGCAGAGTGAGAAACCAGCACAACCTCTCTCCATCACGAGATTCCCCGAATAACTTATTTACACTTCTTTACAATGAATGACAATACAAACGTTTATAAACATCAAAGATAACTTATTAGAATATTTCTCTAAAAAAAAAACTAACAGATTTTGCCAGCTGAATGCAATCCCACAATGCACCAGAACAAGGGTGTTACCTGGCCTATTATCCTACCCCTAATAAAAATCGCCATAGATTTAACATTGACTCAACGTATTTGACAGAGCGTTGAATAAAGTATTATTTATGCGCTGAGGTGAATAAAAAAAACTGACCAATCAGGGACGAGATCATAAAAGTAGATCCGGCAGCATTGATAAATGTGACCATCCTCCGATGAGTGTCAACACGCTACTAACATGGATAATTACATAATTTTGTCTGTACATCGGTGAGATGGGGTAGGATAAATACAAAACCGAACTCGAGTTAGCCTTCTCAATGTTTATACCACTCTGGTCAGGTTTGCAACTCACTACACTCGGCTAACGCCTCGTGTAGTAATATACGACCTGCCGATGGTGGTACAAACATTGACAAGGCTAACTCTCGTTTGGATTCTACTAATTATGTGAGTGTGTACATAGGCCAGGTTTCCAGGCTATGCTCTAACGTGGTCACGTGATTTACCGGAACAGGAAGTGATGCTACATCCAGGCATCACAACAGTGGATCTATCAATTACGAGAATAGTGTGACCGGGGAAAGAACATTAGTGTTAAATGACGTTCTACTAATATCTCATTCGACTAGAAGCTACTATAATGTGAATCCAGTTTCTGTAACTGGCTTTTCGTAGGACCAATTGGCTGTTGCTGACAAAACACAAACCTGCAACACAGAAGGTGTTTTCAACTCAAGTAGTCCCAGTTACGGTGTCTGATTTGACACCTCACACAACAGAAATAAGTATATAATGCTTACTAAATGATACATCTATCTCTGCTGTAATTAGATTATAAAGCACTACACATGTACAGTAAAACCCGCGTAAGCGGTCACTCGCCGTTCCGGGCCAAAGTGTCCGCTTACGCGGGGTAACCGCTTACACGGGGTTTTCAAGTTTCATCCAGGCCAATATACAAGTGTTTTATACCGATATGTAGGGGAGACAGAGGGGATGGTAGATCTGAAATTTATTTTCTAATATCTTAATTGAATCCGAAGCGATTAAACTTTGAATTATAAAATGTATTTTCCATGAATATACTCATTTACACTCATAAAAAACACAGATCGATCTATTCTGGGTAGGGTATCCGTTGGATGTGTCCGCTTACACGAGGTTTTAGGCCTTTTCGTACCGAAATTACTGTCCGCTTGCGCGGGGTGTCCGCTTGCACGGGGTGCCCGCTAGCGCGGGGTTAGATCAAACATCTAATACAGGGAAAAATTTCCGTTCCGAGCAAAAGTTTCCGCTTACACGGGGTGACCGCTTACGCGGGGTTAAATTAAACTTCTAATACAGGGAAAAATTTCCGTTCCGAGCCAAAATGTCCGCTTACACGGGGTGTCCACTTACACGGGGTGTCCGCTTACACGGGGTGTCCGCTTACACGGGGTGTCCGTTGGGCGGGGTTCTATTGTATATAGATTGCTCAGAAATTAGGATATATAGAATGACATATCGGCGAATGGGCAGATCTTGCTCCAAACAGGCAAGTCAGCACATGGACGTTAGGGCCCACCACCCGTAAGGCGGGACGTTAGGGCCCAGCCGATATCGGTGGTGAGAAATCCTCAGTGGCGACACGGTGTCGCACTTTATCTACGTAGTTACGCAATGCTTGCAGCCAAACATACCCCTGACAACGTATACTTTAGCATTGGATCATTGAAATTATGAAAGTAATGCATTTATGTACATCATTCCGATAGAGTTAAAAGTGATTGCACTGTATTTTATGGTATTCCAGCTCCAATATGGTATGTCAACTCAATGATACTTTAGATATAGCTTAGATAACACATGTATACCCAAATTGTATACACAATAATACATTGGCAGGCCTAGCTATAATATGCTTATCTTTCTCCAAGTTAAAACCAAGATCATTATCAGCTATAGAGTTTAGACAGCTCAGACTCGTTGATACAATACTCTAGTTTGTTCCAACAATTTGATCTGTCAAAAAACAACACTCCTGCAATCACACCCACCGTTCACACTCTAGCTGTGATTGTTATATGTCTCTATAGGCATACTGCCGGACTCGCGGTGTTTGTCCGAGCGGCCGCGTAACTAGGCAGTGGTCCGTTAGGCGGCGCTGAACGGTAACACCTGTATTAGTGGGCATTCACACCTGTAGGGCCGTAGCGAGAAATAGCATGAATGGGCGTTAGGGCCTTTCTTATTTTGCGGAATTGGTTAACCCATTAAAGACAAATTTTGGTAGTTGGGTGATTTCTAAACTCTATTGAGTTTTGCAAATAACTCAGGATAATATAAGTTCCAGCTAACAACAATTAGAAAATGCAACAAAATGGCATGTCACCATGCTAACTTCTATGGGAGGGCCATCTGAAAATGTAAGTGCTTAACTATTGGTGTCTATGGGAAAATGCAATATTTTGACTTTGTGGCTAAATGACACTGATGGTCTATTGCTTTCTTTAAACAATTCTGGATTATGATAGTTGGGAACATGTACAAATGAGAAATGCTAAAAGAATACTATGTCACCATTTCTATGGGAAGGCCATCTGAAGAAGCTGAGCGCTTATCTATTGGTGTCTATGGGAAACTGCTACATTTTCATGAAACCAGATGGCAGCACCAGTGTTTATTGAGTAGAACCAGGGGGCACTTCGATACCTACCCACATTTGTCTAATGGCTTTTGGCTAATTTCATGAAATGTAAGTAATGATTTGACATGTATGCATATTTCAATGATATATGTCGATGTTATGTTAGGTGGGCCCTAACGTCCCGATAAGTGGGTCCTTACGTCCCGACTTTCGGGTGGTGGGCCCTAACGTCTACATACCCACATGATTACAAGCAGTGCCCAGGATCTCTGCCTGGAGAGTGTACATGATATCACAGCAAGATGGAACTGACAACTCTCACATGAAGGCTACAGTTGTTTATATCACAGGGTTCATCAACGCCAAATGTGACAGGAAATAGTACATTACGAGGGCCTATAGTAATAGGCCCTGCCCTATTCCCTGCTATTAACCACCCGCTGTACAGAACTGGCACATCCCTATCTGGTGTTTCGAGTGGACACTTTGAGTGGCAGTGGTTGGTCTAATGAATGGCCCGCATGCTACTGTTGTGGTATGAACTACATTGAGAATCCACGATTCCTATATACCCATTTCTGGACACTCTAGAGTTACATACCGCTGCTGGGGTTGCAGTAATTATAAGTTATGTAGCGAGGGTGAGGTTTTAGTCCCGGGCTGATGTTTTTTGTCCCGGGCTGACCACGTGATATAAAGAGCGCCGGGACGAAAACATAGCTTTTGCAGTTACTCAATAAGGGTGGCCATTTTCTTGGGGCTATCATAGGTAAAGAAATAATCATTTTTATCGATATTTGAAGGTATATAGCAATAGTGAAACCAAGTACCGATAATCAAAAGTCAAAGTTACTCGGTAAGGCTCGGAAAAATTACTGCCCGCGGCCAAGGCCTTGGGCAGTAATTTTTCGGAGCCTTACCACTTAACTTTGAACTTTTGTTCACCGGAACATAGTTTCCCTCTAATATAATTTAGTGGCTGGTCATGAGCCTATTACGATACACCTATGGCCGAACATGTATGAAATACTGCCCGCTGCTAGGGGTGTAGTATAGAGAAACAGGCTTACTGTCTCCGTACGGATAAAATACGCGGAAAATCGGCGATCAGATGAACCGATGCCGGAGGCAGAGGTTCATCTGATCGCCGATTTTACCAAGTATTTCATCCGTACGGAGACAGTCAGCCTGTTTCTCTATTATTATATACCTTAAAATATCGAATTTTTAACTTTGCTACTGGGGGAATATTTGGATTTTGCCGCCGTACATGCCCCGTACGCCACATACATACCCCATACGTCACCTAGGTGTCGTACGGGTATAAATACGACATGGGTAGGAGCGGGCAGTATGTGTAGGATATACTACCACAGGTATATAATAATATGAATAATGTTCGTGCCCGCCATAACAGCGGGCCGTAGTGAATGGCTGTGGTTTTTCATGGAGCAGAGAATTTGATAAAACGGCTAAACCAGTATGAGGTACATAGTAATAAGAAATTGTAGTGACTGAGCCCGTACGGTGTCCGTTCTCGATCATTTGATGAAAAAATACGGCCCTCCCGCCTGTGGCATCGGGCCATATTTTTTTCCTCAAATGACCTCGAACGACCACCCATACGGGCTCAGTAACCACGTTTTCTCATATTACCATATACCCATGGGCGAATGTCTCACTTTTGCTGACCAGGGGCCCTTTTAATAATCTTGGATGATACATGTTAATCATTTTCTGTATAACATAGAGATCCAGGGACAATGTGGGTCAACTTTATTCAACACTTATGGATGAACTTATGGGCGGCTAATACTGTCTTAGCGAACAGACTTAACTATCATCAAGTAATAACCCTTGTATACGGTACAGAAATGGGTCTTCATGTACGATTTTTGGCTATGGCTATGGCTAGCGGGTGAAATGCGTGTGTTTTTTTTATGTTTTTAATATTTATTCACAACTGTAGCCCCATCCTGCTAGACAGAAAACAAAAAATGCAAAACAAAGCTATTAAAATATGCCTAAAAGCGACACAAGGTACAAGCACCAGTATAATACATAAAAATAGTAAAATAAATCTCTTATTTGAAAGGCAAAATACACAATATTGACTTGTTTCCGATACAAGCGGCCTTATGCTCCGAGGAGTTGACGCATAGTAATATCCGAGCGTAAGCGAGGATATTGCGCAGAGTCAACTCCGAGGAGCATACGACCACTTTTATCTGAAACCAGTCTACATTGTATTTATCATCCACCTTTACTGGACAAGTGGCATGTCGATATCAGTTCATTTTAGTTATGCACTATTTTTCCATACGCACTTTTTTCCCATATGCGCCCCCGGAGCATACAACATATCTGTATGCGCCGGGTCCATACAAACTTCCTATGTGTTTTCTATGGACACCATGTATTAGGTGGATAATAATATATCATCTTGTGAACATATAAAACATATCTAAGGAGTCGTGAGGAGGAATACCTATGAAAAACCCGCAGGGTGATACGAGTGATGTATCACAGCCCTGACTGGGTCTGTCTGAGGACCAACCCGCAGGGCGATACGCGTGATGTATCACAGCCCTGATTGGGTCTGTCTGAGAAGGACCGACCCGCAGGGCGATACGCGTGATGTATCACAGCCCTGACTGGGTCTGTCTGAGAAGGATCAACCCGCAGGGCGATACGCGTGATGTATCACGGCCCTGACTGGGTCTGTCTGAGGACCAACCCGCAGGGCGATACGAGTGATGTATCACAGCCCTGATTGGGTCTGTCTGAGAAGGACCGACCCGCAGGGCGATACGCGTGATGTATCACAGCCCTGACTGGGTCTGTCTGAGAAGGATCAACCCGCAGGGCGATACGCGTGATGTATCACAGCCCTGACTGGGTCTGTCTGAGAAGGACCAACCCGCAGGGCGATACGAGTGATGTATCACAGCCCTGATTGGGTCTGTCTGAGAAGGACCAACCCGCAGGGCGATACGAGTGATGTATCACAGCCCTGACTGGGTCTGTGTGAGAAGGACCAACCCGCAGGGCGATACGAGTGATGTATCACAGCCCTGACTGGGTCTGTCTGAGGACCAACCCGCAGGGCGATACGCGTGATGTATCACAGCCCTGACTGGGTCTGTCTGAGAAGGACCAACCCGCAGGGTGATACGAGTGATGTATCACAGCCCTGACTGGGTCTGTCTGAGAAGGACCGACCCGCAGGGTGATACGAGTGATGTATCGGTCTGTCTGAGAAGGACCAACCCGCAGGGCGATACGCATAATGTATCACAGTCCTGACTGGGTCTGTCTGAGAAGGACCAACCTGCAGGGCGATACGAGTGATGTATCACAGCCCTGACTGGGTCTGTGTGAGAAGGACCAACCCGCAGGGCGATACGAGTGATGTATCACAGCCCTGACTGGGTCTGTCTGAGGACCAACCCGCAGGGCGATACGCATAATGTATCACAGTCCTGAATGGGTCTGTCTGAGAAGGACCAACCCGCAGGGCGATACGAGTGATGTATCACAGCCCTAACTGGGTCTGTCTGAGAAGGACCAACCCGCAGGGCGATACGAGTGATGTATCACAGCCCTGACTGGGTCTGTGTGAGAAGGACCAACCCGCAGGGCGATACGAGTGATGTATCACAGCCCTGACTGGGTCTGTCTGAGGACCAACCCGCAGGGCGATACGCGTGATGTATCACAGCCCTGACTGGGTCTGTCTGAGAAGGACCAACCCGCAGGGTGATAAGAGTGATGTATCACAGCCCTGACTGGGTCTGTCTGAGAAGGACCGACCCGCAGGGTGATACGAGTGATGTATCGGTCTGTCTGAGAAGGACCAACCCGCAGGGCGATACGAGTGATGTATCACAGCCCTGATTGGGTCTGTCTGAGAAGGACCGACCTGCAGGGCGATACGCGTGATGTATCACAGCCCTGACTGGGTCTGTCTGAGAAGGACCAACCCGCAGGGCGATACGAGTGATGTATCACAGCCCTGACTGGGTCTGTCTGAGAAGGACCAACCCGCAGGGCGATACGAGTGATGTATCACAGCCCTGACTGGGTCTGTCTGAGAAGGACCAACCCGCAGGGCGATACGTGTGATGTATCACGGCCCTGACTGGGTCTGTCTGAGAAGGACCAACCCGCAGGGCGATACGAGTGATGTATCACAGCCCTGATTGGGTCTGTCTGAGAAGGACCGACCCGCAGGGTGATACGAGTGATGTATCACAGCCCTGACTGGGTCTGTCTGAGAAGGACCAACCCGCAGGGCGATACGAGTGATGTATCGGTCTGTCTGAGAAGGACCGACCCGCAGGGTGATATTTAGGAGAAACCAAACGAGAGTTAGTCGTGTTGTTGTTTATCGCATGACGGCTATGTCTATTACTGTTCGAGGCGAAGCCAAGTGCAGTGAGGAGCAGACATTGCCGGAGTGCGATAAACAACACGATTAACTCAAGTTTGGTTTAGAATTGATCCTACCCCCTCTAAATTACTTCAGCAAATTAAGAAATAACATAAAACTCACCGATAATCAGTGATAACCATTGGTCGCTTTTCAAATGACGTCATTTGATAACTGTATCCCACTAGAGCGATAAATTTCATTTTCCTGCACCATAGACCAAATACAGTCCGCTAATGTTAAGCCTATGGAGTTTTTTATTAGGGGTAGGATAAGGATAAGATGCGTCAATTTGAACGTTCTTACTGACATTGCCCACAGAAGGGGATACATATTTCATAGCTGAGTAGACTTAGGAGTCTTTCAAATAGACCTCCAGTAGCCTGAGGTGTCCAAGAAGGATTCAGGCACTGCCATATGGCAAGACAAGTTTCATGATGATCGTCGGCAATTTGCGACCATCACCTAAAGCTGTTAAAGTCGTCAACACGAAGAAAGGCCATCGTCTCCTTTACCACGTTAACACAATCACCTACAGAAAGCACACAGACAGCACACTGACAGCACACAGACAGCACACAGACAGCACACAGACAGCAAACAGACAGCACACAGACAGCACATAGACAGCACACAGACAGCACACAGACAGCACACAGACAACACACAGACAGCACACAGACAGCACATAGACAGCACACAGACAGCACACAGACAGCATACAGACAGCACACAGACAGCACATAGACAGCACACAGACAGCACACAGACAGCACACAGACAGCACACAGACAGCACATATATAGCACTGACAGCACACTGACAGCACACTGACAGCACACTGACAGCACACTGACAGCACACAGACAGCACACTGACAGCACACAGACAGCTCACAGACAGCACACAGACAGCAAACAGACAGCACACAGACAGCACACAGACAGCACACAAACAGCACACAAACAGCACACCGACAGCACACAGACAACACACAGACAACACACAGACAGCACACAGCCAGCATACAGACAGCACGCTGACAGCACACAGAAAGCACACCGACACAGACCGGACACAGACAGCACACAGACAGCACACAGACAGCACACAGACAAGATGCAGACAGCACACAGACAGCACACAGACAGCACACAGACAGCACACAGACAGCACACAGACAACACACAGACAACACACAGACAGCACACATACAGCACACAGACAGCACACAGACAACACACAGACAACACACAGACAGCACACAGACAGCACACAGACAGCACACAGACAGCACACAGACAGCAAACAGACAGCACACAGACAGCACATAGACAGCACACAGACAGCACACAGACAGCACACAGACAACACACAGACAGCACACAGACAGCACATAGACAGCACGGTCACCTACAGACAGCACACAGACAGCACACAGACAGCATACAGACAGCACACAGACAGCACATAGACAGTACACAGACAGCACACAGACAGCACACAGACAGCACATATATAGCACTGACAGCACACTGACAGCACACTGACAGCACACTGACAGCACACTGACAGCACACAGACAGCACACTGACAGCACACAGACAGCATACAGACAGCTCACAGACAGCACACAGACAGCAAACAGACAGCACACAGACAGCACACAGACAGCACACAGACAGCACACAGACAACACACAGACAGCACACAGACAGCACATAGACAGCACGGTCACCTACAGACAGCACACAGACAGCACACAGACAGCATACAGACAGCACACAGACAGCACATAGACAGTACACAGACAGCACACAGACAGCACACAGACAGCACATATATAGCACTGACAGCACACTGACAGCACACTGACAGCACACTGACAGCACACTGACAGCACACAGACAGCACACTGACAGCACACAGACAGCATACAGACAGCTCACAGACAGCAAACAGACAGCACACAGACAGCACACAGACAGCACACAGACAGCACACAGACAGCACACAGACAGCACACAGACAGCACACAGACAACACACAGACAACACACAGACAGCACACAGCCAGCATACAGACAGCACGCTGACAGCACACAGAAAGCACACCGACACAGACCGGACACAGACAGCACACAGACAGCACACAGACAGCACACAGACAAGATGCAGACAGCACACAGACAGCACACAGACAGCACACAGACAGCACACAGACAGCACACAGACAACACACAGACAACACACAGACAGCACACAGACAGCACACAGACAGCACACAGACAACACACAGACAGCACACAAACTCCTTCTTCCTATGGCAGACATTTAAGAAATAGCTAGACCATGTGACTTCTATGTTACCATGGTAACTTTGTCCCAGTGATATGAGATCTCATTATTTTTGCACTTATTCAGATTAACATGCTGTTATTATGATTAATGCCTTCAGGCATCATAAACGTAAATATTGCTCTTGGAATACTCCACTTTTCTCCGACAAAGAAGCAATGCTTTAAAGACTGATATAGAAGAAGATTATTGAAATCTCGGCAGAGACGGAACATATCGGAGACGACTTGACCAATACGGCCTCACACAAGGAGGGCCGTATTGGAATAAGGGGATAACTTGACCAATACGGCCACACAGAAGGAGGGCCGTATTGGAGTAAGGGGACGACTTGACCAATACGGCCACACACAAGAAGGGCCGTATTGGAGTAAGGGGACGACTTGACCAATACGGCCTCACACAAGAAGGGCCGTATTGGAGTAAGGGGACGACTTGACCAATACGGCCTCACACAAGGAGGGCCGTATTGGAGTAAGGGGACGACTTGACCAATACGCCCTCACACAAGGAGGGCCGTATTGGAGTAAGGGGACGACTTGACCAATACGCCCTCACACAAGGAGGGCCGTATTGGAGTAAGGGGACGACTTGACCAATACGCCCTCACACAAGGAGGGCCGTATTGGAATAAGGGGACAACTTGACCAATACGGCCACACAGAAGGAGGGCCGTATTGGAGTAAGGGGACGACTTGACCAATACGGCCTCACACAAGGAGGGCCGTATTGGAGTAAGGGGACGACTTGACCAATACGGCCTCACACAAGGAGGTCCGTATTGGAGTAAGGGGACGACTTGACCAATACGGCCTCACACAAGGAGGGCCGTATTGGAGTAAGGGGACGACTTGACCAATACGGCCTCACACAAGGAGGGCCGTATTGGAGTAAGGGGACGACTTGACCAATACGCCCTCACACAAGGAGGGCCGTATTGGAGTAAGGGGACGACTTGACCAATACGCCCTCACACAAGGAGGGCCGTATTGGAGTAAGGGGACGACTTGACCAATACGGCCCCGCACAAGGAGGGCCGTATTGGAGTAAGGGGACGACTTGACCAATACGCCCTCACACAAGGAGGGCCGTATTGGAGTAAGGGGACGACTTGACCAATACGGCCTTACACAAGGAGGGTCGTATTGGAGTAAGGGGACGACTTGACCATTACTATGAGAAAACGTGGTCACTGAGCCCGTACGGATAGCTGTTTGAGGTCATTTGATGAAAAAATATGGCCCGATGCCGTAGGCGGGAGGGCCGTATTTTTTCATCAAATGACCGAGAATGACCGAGAATGGACACAGTCACTACGTTTTCTTATTACTATATACCTCGTAATCGTTTAAAACGCCCTTTTATTGGCTATACAAAGATTACTGAAATTCACTACTGCCCGCTGTCACAGCGGGCGCGAACATTATTTATACCACACCCCTAGCAGCGGGCAGTATTTCATACATGTTCGGCCATAGGTGTATAGTAATACCATGTTAGATATGACCGACTCTCGCCGACCTTAAGATTTCGATGTACACACTTTCACCGATTGTTACCGATTCTGAGTTGGCCGTTTGAATAGCGATGTTACCTATCCCCTAGTCCGATTTAGAAGTTCCTTATATCGATTTGTAGGTGATACGGAGGCGATTATAGTTCTGAAAACCGTTTACCAATAATTGGATCCGAAGTTATTAAACTTTGAATTAATTTCTATGATTCCACACCAGCGGCCCGTGGCTCACCCCGGCTCGGCTCCCGGCGGCTCTCTTTGATCTTATCCCGGGTAATTTTCGAGGTTATAAAAGGAGGAGGTGTCATCGGGAAGAGTCTACATGTCGGTGTCTTATAGGTATAAGACACCTAAATTTTATTCCCGACTCTCACCGAGCCGATGGTCGGGATGAATCGGACACAAATTTCGGTGTCGTATAGGCTTGATATATATGCCCGTTTCCATTAGCCGACGAAAACGGTGTAGATTTTTTTGTGTTCTCCTAATAGCCTATTTCCATTGGCCATCATCAATATACAGTCAGGAACCAAGGTCTACAGACCTTTACTACTGCTGGCGCAAAATGTAAATAAGCTATTAGGAGAACACATAAATTCTACTGTTTTTGTTGGCCAATGGAAAAGGGCCTTATGCCTTGTTTCTGCTACATTTGACAGGTCCATCCCGACTGAAGTCGTACAGTGGTGGCCTCATTGTACAATCTATGCACAATTAATCGGTGAACACTTCTCTGCATGTCTGTTTCCATTCACTGATCTTGCGTCGGTGATTCCCGACTGCAGATCGGTGGCGAAAAGTCAGCTGCAGCCAGTGGAAAATGGTTTTAAGCATCACATTCATCTTCGGTATTTTAAGACTACTTTCCAAGGTTGATTTTCGTTCTGATCGTGAATTGTTTTATTTTATATCTTAAGAATTCCCATTTGATGTGGGATTCTCAAACCTGTTCCCTTTTCACATTTTCAGGAGCTCCTATTTTTTCTGAAAAGTGGACATTTGTTTAAAACTTGAAAACGTTGTTGTTTGGATTTTCCAGCAAAGACAAAAGTATTTGCTGAAATCGTTATTTCATCCTTCCAAAACGTCAGTTCTCTTCCTTGAGGAGAGTTGTCAAAACAAGATGTCTGCGCTGATTTTTAGGTTTCACCAGATTAAATGAATGTACGGACTAGTATGGCTGAACTAATAAATGTACCTCTCAGTAATAATATAGAACGTCCTGATCATGCTGTATAAGTCACAGAACGAGATGGTAATTTACGGTTTGTACGGAACGAAGCGTTCACGCCGAGTTCCGTACAAACTGTAAATTATCATCGAGTTCTGTGATTTGTACAAGCATGGTTGGACGTTATGGATCTACTTTATACCCGAAATTAAAAAAGAATCATTAATTTCATTTGGCTTAAAAACCAATATCTTAATAAACGTGTATGGGAAGGTAGTCCGTATTTTCCTGTACGGACCAGTGGTCCCTACAGTATTCATACATTATCCTACCCCTAATAAAAAACTCCATTGGCTTAACATTTGGTCACTGTATTCGGTCTGGAGTTCAGAAAAATGAAAAATATCGCTCTAGTGGGATACACTTGACAAATGACGTCATTTGTTAATGTAGAAGTAATTTAGACTGGTGGGGTAGGATAAATTCTAAACCAAACTCGAGTTAGTCGTGTTATTGTTCATCGCACTCCAGCAAGATCGCGCATTACTGCTCTCGGCTTTGCCTCGCGCAGTTATACGCGATCTTGCTGTCATGCGATAAACAACAACACAACTAACTCTTGTTTGGTTTCTCCATATTATATGGCAAAACGGTGCGTATTTACAGTATGTAGGACATGGGCATATAGTAAATGCCAAGTATGCACCTAAAGCCCAATACCCATGTACCGATTTCAGAACATTGATGTACCATCGTCGGTGACAAAGGAACGGTAATTTGTCTCAGGCGAGGCATCCTAACAGAGTCTGCCCCAGTCGGTAGATGTAGGACAGCAAGGCAAGGGTCAGCCAATGATTAGTGAAAACCCCTCCTGGAGATGTTCTTTTGTCGCTGACAAGTTGTGGCTCAATATTCCTAAATTGGTCACCCAAAGTTTATCAACATGTTGATAAATCCAGTCCACACCAACAGAACGTTGGTAAATGGCCCCTGATTGGGTGGCCGAAAAGGGCCGAGGAGTTAAATGATTTGCCTGGGACAAGTTCACCGACTCATATACGATTTGGGAACTAATCGTTCAACCATGAATCGGTAGATGTGTATTGGGCTTAATACAAAGTATCCATAGAAAACCTAAACATAGTGTGTCTGGACAAATCCGGAGCATACAGATATTTATTATCCACCAAATACATATTCCTATATACCCATTAGCGAACTAACTAGAGTTACATACTGCTGCTGGGGGGTGCATTAAATATAAGTTATGTGTCGAGGTTGACAGTTTCGTCCCGCTCTCATGTTTTCGTCCCGCTCTGGTCACGTGAGCAGCGGGACGAAAACTTAGCTATTGCAGTTACTCGATAAGGGTGGCCATTTTTCGGGAGCTATCGCAGGAAAAGAAATAATCATTTTTATCGATATTTGGAGGTATATAGGAATAGGGAAACCAAGTACCGGTAATCAAAAGTCAAAGTTACTCAGTAAGGCTCGGAAAAATTACTGACCGCGGCCAAGGCCTTGGGCAGTAATTTTTCCAAGCCTTACCTCGTAACTTTGAACTTTTGCTCACCGGAATATAGTTTCCCTCTAGTGTCCATAGAAAACGAATGGGACCATGTATCGCCATACCTGGAACATACAGATATGCTGTATGCTCCGGATAGCAAAAGCCGTCGCATATATATAAGGAAAAATTGTGCGTATGAAAAAATAGTGCGTACCTAAAGTGAACTAATATTGGTATGCCATTTTTCAGGAAAAGGTGGATGATGAATATAATATACGGTTTATACGGAATATAATATAGACTGGTTTGAGCCAGTCAATATTCTGAATATCCACCAAGTACAAAGTGTCCATAGAAAACACAGGGAAGGTTTATCACTATATCCAGAGCATACAGATATATCCACCTAATACAAAGTGTCCATAGAAAACACATAGGGGGTTTGTATGGACATACCCGGAGGATACAGATATATCCACCTAATACAAAGTGTCCACAGAAAACACATAGGGAGTGTGTATCACCATACCCGGAGCAGACGGATATATCCACCTAATACAAAGTGTCCACAGAAAACACATAGGGAGTGTGTATCACCAGTCTCTACCAGTCTTCCCGGTCTCTACCGGTCTCCCCCAGTCTCCCTCAGTCTCCCCCAGTCTCCACCAGTCTCTACCAGTCTCCCCGGTCTCCCCCAGTCTTCCCCAGTCTCCCTCAGTCTCCCCCAGTCTCCACCAGTCTCCACCAGTCTCTACCAGTCTGCCCCAGTCTCTACCAGTCTCCCTCAGTCTCCCCCAGTCTCCCTCAGTCTCTCCCAGTCTCCACCAGTCTCCATCAGTATCTACCAGTCTCCACCAGTATCTACCAGACTCCACCAGTCTATACCAGTCTCCACCAGTCTCCACCAGTATCTACCAGTCTCCACCAGTATCTACCAGACTCCACCAGTCTATACCACTCTCCACCAGTCTCCACCAGTATCTACCAGTATCTACCAGTCTCCACCAGTCTCTACCAGACTCCACCAGTCTATACCAGTCTCCACCAGTCTCTACCAGCCTCTACCAGTATCTACCAGTCTCCACCAGTATCTACCAGTCTCCACCAGTCTATACCAGTCTCCACCAGTCTCCACCAGTATCTACCAGTATCTACCAGTCTCCACCAGTATCTACCAGACTCCACCAGTCTATACCAGTCTCCATCAGTATCTACCAGTCTCCACCAGTCTCTACCAGACTCCACCAGTCTATACCAGTCTCCACCAGTCTCTACCAGCCTCTACCAGTCTCCACCAGTCTCCACCAGTCTCCATCAGTATCTACCAGTCTCCACCAGTCTCTACCAGTCTCCACCAGTCTCTACCAGTCTCCACCAGTCTCTACCAGTCTCCACCTGTCTTAACCAGTCGCCACAAGTCTCCCCCAGTCTCTACCAGTCTCCACCAGTCTCCACCAGTTTCTACCAGTCTCCAGTCTCCCCCAGTCTCCACCAGTCTCTACCAGTCTCTACCAGTCTCCATCAGTCTCTACCAGTCTCTACCAGTCTCCATCAGTCTCTACCAGTCTCTACCAGTCTCCTCCAGTCTCCCCAGTCTCCACCAGTCTCTACCAGTCTCTACCAGTCTCCACCAGTCACCACCAGTCTCCCTCAGTCTCTACCAGTCTCTATCAGTCTCTCCCAGTCTCCCCCAGTCTCCTCCAGTCTCCACCAGTTTCCTCCAGTCTCCACCAGTCTCCACCAGTCTCCACCAGTCTCCACCAGTCTCCACCAGTCTCCCCAAGTCTCCCCTAGTCTCTACCAGTCTCAACCAGTCTCCACCAGTCTCCACCAGTCTCTACCAGTCTCCACCAGTCTCCACCAGTCTCCTCCAGTCTCCAACAGTCTCCACCAGTCTCTACCAGTCTCCACCAGTCTCCACCAGTCTCCTCCAGTCTCCACCAGTCTCTCCCAGTCTCCCCCAGTCTCCCCCAGTCTCCCCCAGTCTCCACCAGTCTCCCCCAGTCTCCACCAGTCTCCAGTCTCCACCAGTCTCCACCAGTCTCCAGTCTCCACCAGTCTCCACCAGTCTCCACCAGTCACCACCAGAATCTACCAGTCTCCACCAGTCTCCATCAGTCTCCACCAGTCTTCACCAGTCTCTGCCAGCCTCTACAAGTCTGCACCAGTCTCCCCCAGTCTCCACCAGTCTCCACCTGTCTTAACCAGTCGCCACAAGTCTCTACCCCTGGTGAGAACAGGCGTTTATCTAATCCCTGATATTATAGTCCCATAGACTTAACACATTCTCCATGCCCCTACGTATTTTCAGTCAGTGAAACCTGATCGTTGTCCCCTCCCCACCGACAGGCTCAGACAGACAGGCATTAACTCTTACAATAACAATTGAATATTTAAGGAGATTTGTAGGAGAGGCATTAAGATTATCCACAACACTCTCATAGACTGCATTACTGAAGACGTCAGATCCAATAACCAACATTTTACACTAACTGCTTCATTAACCACCTAATCTGGGTGACATTTACAATAATTCAGACAAGTTTCTCATAAAGTTTGCCTCATTCTGTGACTATTAATGATATTTTCATGTGTGCATCCCGATTCCCTGTGGTAAGAGTATTATGAACTTATTTGTTTTCTGATCTCCGACTCACTCTAAGAAACCTAATTGTTTGACGTCAGTGAATCGGAATCAAGCGGAAATGTCATTAATTAAACAGAACTCAAACTGACATAAAGCTCATGAGAATTTCAACCGAATTAGAACAGAAAAGATGATGTTGGAAACTTACTTAACTTTCTGTCACTTTCTCGATAAGTATTGACTTCATAAAGATGTTTCTTTGCTTTGAAGATCAACTAAATGTTTATTGAATGCACAAAGGTCGCTATTTTTGTCTTCTCAGTCATTTAAATAATGCGTTGTTAATTCATTATGCCCTTACTTTGAACCTAACCTTTCTAATTCCACAGTTTAATTCCTCAATAGTAAGAAGATAACTTCATGAATTCAGTATGATAATCTCCCAAAAGTGGGAGTGGCTTGTTTGAGCTACACTTAACATCAGTATAGAATACATAGGCCTATTAAGGATTGGAGCATGTTATAGAGGGCAGAAAACAGAAATCTAGAAATGACATAAAGTTACAACATAGGAAGGGGAGGCAATGGAATGATGAGACTTACCACCAAAATGTTCAAATATATACAGGAGACATTATAAGTGTAATAACACACATGTAGCCAAATGCAGATACTAGATTTTTCATTGTTGGATTATTCACCTCTAAAATGCATCCAAATTGATGATTAATAAAGTAGAGCAAAGCTCGTTTATAAAAAAAAAAGATAAATTGAGGACAGAGCTGGTGGCCAATTTATCGTCGGTACAGATGGATGGATATTGATAGAAAAATCATAATTCTCAGGTAAAAGATATGGTGAATTTGTATTTCCAAATGTCCCACCAAGTGTCTCCAATCCTAGGGCTTTTGTAATACTCTGTTTCCAAGCGGATTCTTACATATAATAGTCTAATAGAGTCAAATAGACTCTTCATATATGTGCAAATTTGTTAAATAAGGGTGTTTCTTCTTTTTTTTGGGGGGGGGGGTTCCTGTAAATCAGAACAGTTCGAGATGTCCCTGTAAATCAGAACAGTTTGAGATGTCCCTGTAAATTAAAACAGTTTGAGACTTCCCTGTAAATTAGAACAGTTTGAGATGTCCCTGTAAATCAGAACAGTTTGAGATCTTCCTGTAAATCAGAACAGTTTGAGATCTTCCTGTAAATCAGAACAGTCTGAGACGTCCCTGTAAATCAGAACAGTTTGAGATGTCCCTGTAAATTAAAACAGTTTGAGACTTCCCTGTAAATTAGAACAGTTTGAGATGTCCCTGTAAATCAGAACAGTTTGAGATCTTCCTGTAAATCAGAACAGTTTGAGATCTTCCTGTAAATCAGAACAGTTTGAGATCTTCCTGTAAATCAGAATAGTTTGAGATGTTCCTGTAAATCAGAACAGTTTGAGATGTTCCTGTAAATCAGAACAGTTTGAGATGTTCCTGTAAATCAGAACAGTTTGAGATGTTCCTGTAAATCAGAACAGTTTGAGATGTTCCTGTAAATCAGAACAGTTTGAGATGTTCCTGTAAATCAGAACAGTTTGAGATGTTCCTGTAAATCAGAACAGTTTGAGAAGTCCTGTAAATCAGAAGAGTTTGAGGGGTCCCTGTAAATTAGAACAGTTTGAGAGGTTCCTGTAAATCAGAACAGTTTGAGAGGTTCCTGTAAATCAGAACAGTTTGAGAGGTCCCTGTAAATCAGAACAGTTTGAGATGTCCCTGTAAATCAGAACAGTTTGAGATGTCCCTGTAAATCAGAACAGTTTGAGACGTCCTGTAAGGTCACTCAAAAAAAGGCTTGTTTTTCCTCACCGTACATCGTTCTTGATGTCAGGGATAGATTCAACGTGTATCATGTGCATCTAGGTATTCCAAATCTGTGGTGTTCATATCTCTCTTCTTAGTATCCACACAACCAAGATAGGACCTGAATATGTATTTCTGAAGCCCAATTTTGAAGGGAGGAAACCCATCTCACACAATGAAATTCAACGCAAATGAAGCACTTCAAAATCCATCTTTGATCCAGCAAAAGAATTAACAAAAAATCGCTCGATTCATATTTTTCATGGCTTGGTGATGAGAAACAAGTGTTTTTACTGGCTTGTTAAAATTAGAACAGTTTGAGGACTGACCTTGATGGGGACACAGATGAGCACGAGAATGAGATCCGCCGACGCCAGACTGATGAGGAACGTGTTGGTCACATTCTGCATCCGGCGGTACCTGGTTACCGACAGGATGACCAGCAGATTGCCCGTCACGCCGAGTACCAGCGTCAGTCCGTAGACCAGCGACACGGGAACCAGCTCAGCGAGCGGAATGTAGCTCACCGACGCGTCGTAGTCGTAGTCGTAGTCGTAATAGTCGTGGTCCGCCGTCGTAGACGAGTTGTCGGCGACGGTCGTAACGGACGACGCGTTCAGTGTGAACGCAGCCATGGCGGTGGTGTATTGTGGGTATTGTAGTTTTTCCGTTCAGCGCAGCTTAGTGGCGTGCGGCTTAGTTAGGGTGTCGCTGTCAAATGTTTCGATGAAATCAGGGCCCGATTTACGAAAAAATCGGAGGCCCGATTTACGAATAGTCGGAGGCCCGATTTTTCACTCGAGAGAGTTCCCAAAAGTACACTGGCAACTGAGTTAGCTGTGGTTGGGTTGAATAAGCAGCCGCCTTGACCCAGTAGCGAGAACTGTTTATTACTCTCCTACCAGATCTTTCGTACTGTTCGGAGAGTGTATTATGTCATAATCTGGAAGCCAATTTTCACTTTCTCATTTCCTTTCCTGTGTATTCTTTCAAAGTATATCGAACATAAATCTTGATTTCTTTCTCAATGGTATTTAGAAAAGAGTGCGGAGTTTTTCTTTCTCTGTTGACTCGGGATCACATGGAGGGTTAGAACAATGGGCCAGGTAACGCCCAGGGAAAGCAAAGTGTGAGCGACCTTGAACTTTTGCTGGTTCCCTGCTGATTTGCAGTGGCAAGGAAAACCAGCACAACCTCTCTCCTAGCACGTAGTGTGGCCAACATTCACCAGACGGCGTGTTCATGCCACTACAGCTCAATGCGATCCCACAAAGCATCAGAAAAATGGCCGCCGTTACCCATGATGCACCAGAAAAATGGTGGCCGTTACCTGGCCTAATATGTGAGTGAACACATAGGCCTCCAGGCCAAATTAATTGGTGAGCATTCGCTGCAAGACTTGTTTACACTCACCGATTTGGCGTCGGTGCACCAGAGCTACACAACTTTAGCTCTGGTCGGGTTAAATCCGTGGTCGCTTTGACCCACTACAGGGACATGTCTGTTACTCTCCTGCCTGACCTTTTGTACTGCTTGGAGAGTGTGTTATTTCTTAATCTTAAAGCCAATTTTCCAATTCCTCATTTCCTGTCCTGTATTTGTTGTGTTGATAAGTATAATGACCAAAAATGTTGGTTTCTTTACCTGTGGATATTTCCTATTAAGTATAGGAAATATACTGTATGTGATTTAACCCCGACCAACCTCTTAGTCTGAACAGAGTGTAGACAGAGGTGGCGGCTAATCTAGAGAAGGTGAAGTTTGTACAGTGCACACCAGATGGAGCCAGGATAATGGGTGTTATTAAAGTAACGGGATGGAGAGGATATCATGGGATTTGAAATAAAACCGATAGTTGTAAAACTCCCAGAGAAATCGGATTAGAATTAGGATGAAGTCTAAATGTTGAGATTTCGGGAAACAATGCTGTGAATTTTATCGCGAATTGTCTCTGGTGATAGGGGTAGGCAGGAGACACTCTTGTGCCAAGTTGTGGTGTCTGGGTTGGACACTGTCGTGGAGACTGATCGAGGGTGATGGGAGGTAGGCAGGGGACGGTCACGTCGAGTGGCAGGTTACCAGTCGTTCACCGACCCCAGTGCCACCTGGTGGTACGATCCCTCACCTCGCTGACCGCGGGAACTAGCTAGGGACGCAGGTCACGTGATTCCAACACGTGACTTGATCAAATACCGCGCGTCAGCGTCTCGCTAGGTGTCGCTCGGAGTTTCTCGGGGCTATTCGGAGCTGCTCTGAGCCACTCGGAACTGCTCAGAGCCGATCGGAGACGCTCGGGGCCATTCGGGGCTGCTCGGAACTGCTCGGAGCCGCACGGGGCTACTCGGAAATGTTCGAGGCTGCTCGGGGCCACTCGGTGCTACTCGGAACTGCTCGGAGCAGTTCGGAACCGCTCGGGGTCACTCGGGGCTACTCGGAGCCACTTGGGGCCGCTCGGGTATACTTGGGGCTACTCGGGGCTGCTCGGAGCTGCTCGGGCTGGGGTCGGGCGCTCCGTATTAAGTCGCGAGGCAGGCGTTGAAATTGCGGCGCGGGGGAGGGGGGACTTTTTCCGCTGACATGGACAGATTGGATCATAAATATCCGCCGAGTTGAAGGGACAGCTTCACTACATGCACATGAAGGTGGCTCATCAGTTCGCGATTCTGTGATGTCCAACGGGAACTACCGTGTAATCTGTCATCAGTGTGTGGTTCTGTTCGAGTATCACCTAATCGTACGGTGTGTGGCACTGTAGGCGTATCCCGTTATCGTAGAGTTATCGTTATCTGACGGTGTGTGGTACTGTACGTGTATCACGTTATCGTACAGTGTGTGGTAGTGTACGCGTATCACGTTATCGTACAGTGTGTGGTACTGTACGCGTATCACGTTATCGTACAGTGTGTGGTACTGTACGCGTATCACGTTATCGTACAGTGCGTGGTTCTGTACGTGTATCACGTTATCGTACAGTGTGTGGTAGTGTACGCGTATCACGTTATCGTACAGTGTGTGGTACTGTACGCGTATCACGTTATCGTTCAGTGCGTGGTTCTGTACGTGTATCCCGTTATCGTACAGTGTGTGGTACTGTATGCGTATCCCGTTATCGTACAGTGTGTGGTACTGTACGCGTATCCCGTTATCGTACAGTGTGTGGTACTGTACGCGTATCCCGTTATCGTACAGTGTGTGGTACTGTACGCGTATCCCGTTATCGTACAGTGTGTGGTACTGTACGCGTTTCCCGTTATCGTACAGTGTGTGGTTCTGTATGTGTATCACGTTATCGTAGAGTGTGTGGTACTGTACGCGTATCACGTTATCGTAGAGTGTGTGGTACTGTACGCGTATCACCTAATCGTACGGTGTGGGCAGAGCCAGATGATACACAGTAGAGTACTACACTAATTCCCTATTGGAGATCTATATTTATACATCCCAGTAGGACTGGCTTGTTAAATCCAGTCCTGGTAACTTGAATCATTCCAGTTTTCTAATGTCTCATGGGAAAGGTTCCATGATATCCTAGGTTAGTCAGATGTAATCTCTTCAATGATAATTTTATGATATTGTGTGAAATGACACCATTGTAATCACAGGGATTGGTTTGTATTTTTTATATATATTCTTAGAAATGCTCTTCACACCTTGTGGGGTGTTATTGGGGGTGATTTCCATATGTCCACAGGAATCGTTATGGTTGTATTTTCAGAGAGAAGTTTTCCCTCAGTGTTCATATGAAGAGTTCATGGGACAAAGAAGCAGATTGGTAATGGGGAAAATGTGATGGACAGGAACCACACAATGGCCTCGATAAATCCACGATTCGAGTCACGCAAAATCCTTCTTTGAAAATCCAGAGAAGCAGTTCTACAGATTTTCCCATGAAAGGGTTTCACAGAATGATCCTCGCGCAGTTTTCCAAAAAGAGACACCACTCAAAATGAAGCATTCCCATAAGTGAGACTTGTTGGAGCGAGTTGTTGGCGCGACTCTTTGGAGCGACTCTTTGGAGCGACTCTTTGGAGCGACTCTTTGGAGCAACTGGATGGAGCGACTGAGTGAGTTGTTGGAGCAACTGGTTGGAGCGACCAGTTGGAGCGACTCTGCCAAGCGAGTCGTTAGAGCGACCATTTAGAGTGACTCTTTTGAGCGACTCGTTGGAGGGACTCGTTGGAGCGACTCGTTGGAGCGACTGGAGCGGAGCGGATCGTTGGAGCGAGTTGTCTTTGTGAACACTTCACTTCTCCGTGGTCGGGTGTTGTTGTGTCACCACCCCAGGAACAGTCAGGGTCTTGTCACGGTGAGTTCAAAATGAGGTTGACAGAGAAGCAGGAAACACAGCGGATAGACTGTGCCTCAAACTCCAGTCCCCGGCATCCACAGGTCAGTCTGCTACTCACTGAATTCCCCCACCTCTGTGTATACATGTATCTGTCTGTGTGTCGTCACTGATGATAGTTCAGAGTCCTACACTCTCACCACTTCCCCACAACGCACTCCCTTACGCCGTGTTATTTTGGCGCCTGCATTGCGGGGTTCTTCTTTAAAAGTGTCTCCATTTTTATATCTGTATGCAGTGCTAAAGAGTCCAGCGATAAACTTCCTGATGACGCTGTGATGGTGGCGGTGCCGTGATGACGGTACTTGTGTCGAGTATGATACACTCGGCAGACGCCGTGACGAAATGGAAGGAGCAGACGACCCTCCGCCCTACTTCCCCCGATTCCCGCCCTCGCCGCGCTCACTCTCCCAGCACAGACCCCGCACCGCCCATCGTACGCGTCAGCCAGCCAAGGATCCGCTCGGAGAGTGGCCTCCGCTCCCGCACCGTGGCGCCACCTGCCGCCGCGTCTTCATCGAGTCACGTGACCCCCCGCCGGCGTCCTGCGACAGTGGCGCCGCCGAGGGATGGCGGTGGGAGCGGGAACTATGCGGCCTCAGGTTCAGCTTGGCGCATGATTCGTTTCCGGTGTTTACCGCCTGGCCACCACGCGGCGCTGCGCTCGATCTGCTCACTCTCCAAGCAGAGATACTGCACTCTACTTCCTGGGGCCGCTTGTATCTCTGTGGCACTTGGCTGGTACCGGCCTGTGTAGAACGACAGTCAGGTAGTATGGATCTCCCCACTGGAGTGCCGGTGTACTGCGATGGTTTGTTACCCTGTGACTAGCTACTTCGTCGATTCTTATTTAGCTACTAGCGACTTCGTCGAGTCGGAGTTGCTCTAGCGTGGCCCTGGCGACAACAGTACATATTGCGATCTAAGATGTTTCTGAAGGTGGTGCCACCCTCTCTCTGGTCATTGCGGGTCCTATTATTTCACGTTACACAGGATTTTTGCCAGGTACCAGCGTTGTTGTCTCATTGCTTTCTCTCGAGACTAGCATAAAAAAAACTACGCTACTAAACTTTGATTTCGGTATGGCTCGAAATATATCATAAGAGAAAAGATACTTCTGCTAATAGATCTACAAAAAAGAAGAACAGGTTCGAATTTTTCCCTCCACGAGATTCTCACTCTCGTGGCCCCTCAGTCTCCAAGCCTAGGTTTGCTTCACTAAGTCTCTATGTGCGGGAGAATCTCCAAGCGGATCTTACCGGAATCGTAGTTTTTTAGATATAGTAGGTAACTAGCGCCTTCAGCGCAAGGGCCCCAGAGCGTATACGCCCTCCAGAGGTTACTAAACTCCCTATTATCGCCCAGGGTAAATACAAGTTCCGCTGGCGGCTGGGTGGGCAGACCACGACCACACGAACTATCGTTTTCCCATTTATATTTGGAGAACTTGAATATTATTTCGGATCTGTATGTAGAAATAGCTGAAATTTCCATTTCTGATATTGGATTTCCGATTTGAATATTTATAAAAACCGTTTAAACTGTGATAATTCTGGGTTACTGGTCAAGGGTCTGTCATCATACAACGTCGGCAACCAGCGAGCACCGGAACTTGTAAACAGACTGGATTACGGGATACCTCAATAGGGCCTATGGAAAGCCCACTTTCGGCAGGTAGAATGACGTCACGCTATTGCGGTCTCATTGGGATATCCCATCATGAATATTCATGAGCAGAGGGGTGGTGATCCAAAATACATGGGCGAAGCTATGTCCGAACTCGGCGTGATTTAGGTACCAGCAAACCTTGCGCCATTTTGAATTAGCAGAGGAAGTCTCACACCTCTCAGGATAAAGAGATCTGAAAACTACTGTACTAAATTTTGTTTTCTAGATGGCTAGAAATAAATTATAAGAGATTAAGTAAATCTGAGTATGGGTCAGATTTTCCCAAAATGTACAATTCAGACTTTTGGGGCAACACAAACATACACCAACTAAAAAGAAATAGCGGAATCGAGTTTTTCTGCACATGGGATTCTCACTCTCGTGATATTCAGTCTCCTTACACAGGTCTGGTTCTGTCTGTTTCTATGTGGGGGAGCAACTCCAAGCAGATCCTGTCGAAAACGTGCCTTTTTATATAAGGTATGTAACTAGCGACTTCGTCGATTCGTATTTAGCTACCACCCAACCCCTCCCCACTTCCCCCTACAATTTCTAACTGCCGTTGGGCCCCCTAGCGGGTGAACGGGAAACCATTGTAAACTCGTGGTTATCATTTCGTATGACACAGGTGCTTGAGCTGATCATCTGTGATCAGAACTCTATGGATTGACACCAGTGAAAGGGTGAGATCTCTCAAGGAAAGGAGATTGGAAAACTACAGTTTGAATTATGTTTTCAGTACAGCTAAAATCAAATCATAAGAATAGAAGTACATCTGTGTAGAGAAAAACGATAGCAGGTTTCAGTTAGGTACTGTAAGAGAATCTCTTCAGTCTCCATGCCTAGGTCTGGTTCACTCTGTCTCTATGGGCGGGAGACACTCCAAGCGGATGCTAACAGAATCATAGTTTTTTAGATATAGTAGGTAATAACCCGGTATTATCGCCCAATCGATTCGCGCATGCGTCTGGACACGTTCATCCGTTCAGATATCACAGACTATTGGACGAACTACTATTTTGATGTGATTTTAATTTAATACAATGAAAAGAAACTGTTAGTAAGATATGAGAATTACATGCCGTGATATGTCCTGATATGCTTAATTTCGGCAAATTGTTCACTCTCCAATCGTGGACTACAAGACTGCGCATGCTCGCACATGCGCACCAGATACTAGCGGGCGATAATAACATGTTATCACAGGGTAAGAATCCATCGCACTACACTGACAGTCTATGTG
The DNA here is from genome assembly GCA_950022655.1 of Alentia gelatinosa. Lineage (NCBI taxonomy): Eukaryota > Metazoa > Annelida > Polychaeta > Phyllodocida > Polynoidae > Alentia > Alentia gelatinosa. Next base: position 57,842,633 of record OX465588.1, read on the forward strand.
GTGTGGGAAATAAAAGAACTCTCACCTCGGTAAATGTGTAGGGGTGAGATTTCTACCTGAATTCATCACATAGATTCGCTCACCACCCTAGTGGTGTAAAAGAACCTTGAGAAAGTCTGGAAAAGACCAATAATGGTTGACTGGACGTAAAATCAAACCAAACAAACAAAACAAACAACTACACAGACAGAGAATCTAGAAACTTTGAATTACCGATGTGATGTTCTCTTGCCATCGGATCGTTCTGTATTTGATATTCGAATGCAGAAAAAAGCAATACTTGTATAGATTTAAGACTAGAGCACTGTGAAAATAGGCATTTTCACACGGAGCCTATATTATCCTCCAGAATAAAAATTTAATTGTTTTTTTAAAGAAAAGAAATGCTGCTTTTGGAGAAGTACTCGACAAACCCTGCACCAACTCAAACTAACACCCACAGAGATAAGTAAGCGCTAGCACCGCGAAAGATCTGCTGGGAGAGTGCGATCTGCCCCCGCCTACACCAGCGCCCCCTATGGGATGTCCACCAAGTGGATCAGCCACGCTTCGATGGTGATATTTCCCATTTATTTGTTGCTGTGGGGTTTTTTGTGTGGCTTTGATCCTTCTGCACCCAAACCCCTTTTCATCTGAGGGAAATTGCGCAGGTTTTTTTTTCCTCTGAACCATTCCTCGTATTTCGAATCGTCACGGACTCTGTGAGGTTTGTAGTTCACCAACTTTAAAATGCGATGCAAGGATGGAGGTTAGGGGGGTAAATATTTATCGAAATCTAACGAAAACCCGTCCTTTACAATATATTGCGTAATATAATGCGTTCGAGGTCATTTGTTGAGAGGAGTGGGGAGTTAGCTCAGTGGTGAGAGCACCGGACTTGTAAGTTTTTTAAGACTTTGTGGGTTCGAGTCCCACCCCCAGCAGTGGTAGATTTACTGCTATAACAAAGGCCATCCTTCTCATACCATGTCTATGTGGTGTGGGAAGTAAAAGAACTCATCTCGGTAAATGTGTAGGGGATAGATTTCTACCTAAATGCATGACATAGATTCGATCACCACCCTAGTGGTGTAAAAGAACCTTGAGAAAGTCTGGAAAGGACCAATAATGGTTGACTGCACGTAAAATCAAACCGAACAAACAAAACCAAACAAACAAAACAAACAAATTTGATGAGAAAAAAACCGGCCCGATGCCGCATACATACATGCATGCGTTGAGAAAGAAAACTGACGGTTGTGTGAGGGAACTCATCAGTTGGGACTTCAACTCTCCCTGGAGATGAGAACGTCTCTGTGATTTGATAGAACCCACTTTTACTATAGGTCAGGAAGGGATATTAGGGACTATGGTGGGATGTGAATTCAAATAGTGTTTCCCTCAAAGGTCTTACAGATTGACTTGTGCTGCATATCTAATTAGTTTAAGTAAGCATTTGTTTTATATATCACAACTAAAGTAAAAACATTCTTTGTAATTACATTATCAAGATATTGCAAGCTTTTTTTCTCCATTTTCGCCTACTTTGACAATGCTTTGACATATGAAAGATATCACAAAAAGGGGCTTTTTGGTATTTTTTCTATTTCCATAACAAATCACTGTGTTTTGATAAAAGCCACTTTTACTAGATCCTTTGTTGTGTTCTGTGTGAGCAGGCTTTTCACTAACTTCACCCGACCTACAGGTCTGGGATAAAGTGGGATTCATGTACCTCACAGAATAATCCTGATTAGATTCACGTACCTCACAGTGTGTGTGTCTGAGATAAATCCTGATTAGATTCATGTACCTTCAGTACACCCGTCTCAGGTACGTGAGTCTCTACGTGTGAATCCTGCTAAAGGGGAATTGTCTGAGACTAGGGGAAAGGTGTGAAGTACACCAGTCTCAGGTACATTAGTCTCTATATGTGAATCCCGCTTTAGACTAGGAGAAAGGTGTGAAGTACACCCATCTCAGGTACATTAGTCTCTACATGTGAATCCCGCTTTAGACTAGGAGAAAGTGTGAAGTACACCCATCTCAGGTACATTAGTCTCTACGTGTGAATCCCGCTCTAGACTAGGAGAAAGGTGTGAAGTACACAAGTCTCAGGTACATTAATCTCTACGTGTGAATCCCGCTCTAGACTAGGAGAAAGGTGTGAAGTACACCAGTCTCAGGAACATTAATCTTTACATGTGAATCCCACTCTAGACTAAGAGAAAGGTGTGAAGTACACCAGTCTCAGGTACGTGAGTCTCTACATGTGAATCCCGCTTTAGACTAGGGGACAGGTGTGAAGTACACCTGTCTCAGGTTCATGAGTCTCTACGTGTGAATCCCGCTTTAGACTAGGAGAAAGGTGTGAAGTACACCCGTCTTAGGTACATCAGTCTCTATGTGTGAATCCCGCTTTAGACTAGGAGAAAGGTGTGAAGTACACCTGTCTCAGGTTCATGAGTCTCTATGTGTGAATCCCGCTTTAGACTAGGAGAAAGGTGTAAAGTACACCTGTCTCAGGTTCATGAGTCTCTATGTGTGAATCCCGCTTTAGACTAGGAGAAAGGTGTAAAGTACACCTGTCTCAGGTTCATGAGTCTCTATGTGTGAATCCCGCTTTAGACTAGGAGAAAGGTGTGAAGTACACCTGTCTCAGGTTCATGAGTCTCTATGTGTGAATCCCGCTTTAGACTGGGAGAAAGGTGTGAAGTACACCAGTCTCAGGTACATGAGTCTCTACATGTGAATCCCGCTTTAGACCAGGAGAAAGGTGTGAAGTACACCAGTCTCAGGTTCATGAGTCTCTACATGTGAATCCCGCTTTAGACCAGGAGAAAGGTGTGAAGTACACCAGTCTCAGGTACATTAGTCTCTACATGTGAATCCCGCTTTAGACCAGGAGAAAGGTGTGAAGTACACCAGTCTCAGGTACATTAGTCTCTACATGTGAATCCCGCTTTAGACTAGGAGAAAGGTGTGAAGAACACCAGTCTCAGGTTCATGAGTCTCTACGTGTGAATCCCGCTTTAGACTAGGAGAAAGGTGTGAAGTACACCAGTCTCAGGTTCATGAGTCTCTACATGTGAATCCCGCTTTAGACTAGGAGAAAGGTGTGAAGTACACCAGTCTCAGGTTCATGAGTCTCTACGTGTGAATCCCGCTTAACAAGCCCTGTTAGGGGTAGCACTTAGCCCTGGACATGATTATCACGATCATGTCAGCCTCAGTACTATAGAGTCGGCGACCGCTACACACACATACCCACACAGTAACGAGAGGGAGAAGTGCTGACCATACGGCATGAACCGAGTAGACATCTGACAGAAACTGACATATTCTCACATGAAATACGTACAGAGTTAGACTGGCGCCAGTCCCTGCATCCTATGTCTACTCTCCTCGCTGGGATACAGGGACTGGTACAATTGGTAATGGTGTTAGATTTCTGGCGCTGTATAGCGCCAGTATTCCCAACACTCTCCATACAGATATCATGGCTACTGGTCAGGATATCTGATGGGAGATTGATACCCTATCACTTTGATCTCAATCAGGTTACAGTCAGGAGTAGGTTAAATTTATTGCTATGACAACACAGGCGGCCAGGGAACTGGAGGAGGGGGAGGGGGTAGGGGGAGGCGGAAGTATAGGGTTACAGGGAGTGGCTTGGGGCCATAAACAGGAGATTCTGTTTCTACTGGACAAGTCTTTGGTTCATGGGCCAGTCAGTGAAGGATACATACTTTAATGAACTTTATTATCATTGTGATTAATCAGTAAATGAATGTTCATAATAAAGGCTTGAGCAAGTCTAATAGAGAGTGTACATTGAGGGAAATTCCACTTCTGTTCTGTGCATATTTTAATAAATCAATTCACATTTGCTGCAATGAAGAACTTCGTGTAACTCGAGCAGAAGCTGTTGGAATGAGCTAAAGTCAGTCTGGAGACCATCTGGTGAAGTCATTTCACAATTCTCACTTGTCTGTTGAAGCATAGAATATGAGAAATATCCTTCCTATCTCAAAAAATAATTCCTATTAACATTCGCATGTTCGTCATCTTATGTTAGAGTTTGTCTGAGGAATATGCAATATTTACCAGTTCTTATAGGACAAGTAATTTATTCATGGACTTTAAACTTTGACAAAATAAATTTGCATGTCAGTTAACCAACCGCATTCTTGTGTTTGCCTCGAAGGACTTTTGCTACGAAAAGATCAAAGCTTAGCTACAGAAATCAGTCTTGATGATAATTTTCCCTGTGAGTGCAGCTGTTTCATTTAGTGTGAGGAATGGTGGGACATAACTAGATAAGGAGATAGACAGACAGACAAAGATACACAGATATATAGATACATATGATACATAGAGTTTCATACATACACAATATTGACTGGTTTCAGATACAAACGGCCATATATGCTCCGAGGAGTTGACACATAATAATATCCGAGCGTATGCGAAGATATTGCGTAGAGTCATCTCCGAGGAGCATACAACCGCTTTTATCTGAAACCAGTCTATTGTATTTATTATCCACTTTTTCTGGTCAAGTGGCATGTCGATATCAGTTTGCTTTAGTTATGCACTATTTTCCCATACGCACTATTTTTCCGTATGCGCCACCCGGAGCATACAACATATCCGTATGCGCCGGGTATGTCCATACACACCCCCTATGTGTTTTCTATGGACACTTGGTATTAGGTGGATAATAAATACCTCGGCCCCACCCCACCAGTACAACCTTGACCCTACTCTGCCACCTTTCTCTCACCTGGCCTTGTAAATTCATTAGAAAACATGCATAATGCAGTAAGGCTATCCTGTGTAACTGCAACCACAGAGACACAGTACATAGATATACACAGATATACACAGATATACATAGATATAGAGTATATAATTTACTATATACCCATGCCGTATATACCGTAAATACGCACCGTTTCGGTATATGACGTAAAAATACTGTACGAACCAGTGGTCCGTACACCAAAATACGGACTACCTACCCATACATATTTAATAAAATGTTTGTTGTTAAGAAAAATATATATTGATTTTTTTTTTAATTTCGGGTATATAATAAATATAACGTCCAACCATGCTTGTTTACCGTTTGTACGGAATTTACCGTTTGTACGGAACTCGGCGTAAACGCCTCAGTCCGTACAAACCGTAAATTAGCATCTCGTTCTGTGACTTGTACAGCATGGTCAGGACGTTCTATATAAGTATTAATTACTGGACAGGTATTCTTCATTCTCCTGCTCTGCATGATTTGTCGCCAGTATTATACAAAGGCCAGCTGTGCTGCCGGGACACAGTGCCCCATGCTACTCCCAGTTGAGATATGTCCCTGCTCCGCGCATGCTCACGGGCGTGGTGGGCGGGGCTAACTCTTTTGGATTTGATAACTGTGTTTAATTGCCTTAGATCATCTTTAAGATTGAACATTCCTGATCAGACATAGTACGTCTACATTTTGTGGAACTTGAATGATGGACTTAAGGCCGTGCTCCATTGCGCCGATCCACTGGAAATTGATTTGGTCACTGACCGATCGACACCTAGGTCTTAAACCCCGGTCTCCAGCCAGTCGCCGAAGTGGAGCAGCAGCGCCGACCGAGGTAAGATCAAGGGAAGAACCAAGGGGCAAGAACTATCGGAGAACGAGAGGAGATAGGGTTAAGATTGCTCGGCAACCATCAACCTCCTATGGATCGGTGCAATGGAGCACAGCCTATAATAAACCACAGAACTGTGAGAGACAGTGACTGTGTGGAACTGTTAACAGGTGTGACAGTGTCAGTTACAAGGTGTGGCAGTGACAGGACTGTGTGATTCAGTGACAGGAGGGACTGGGTCCCGGCCAAGCCTCTTACCCCTCAGCCCGACGTTCAATACGTAACAAGGCACACGGGGCTACTTAGATCGACGATTGGCTCAGCTCGCCACGTCAGCCGATACGAGATCTCGCGTTGAAACGGTGCCAGTCAGTTAGTGTCAGCGACATTCAGTGCGTCCCAACACCAGTCAGTCAGTGTCAGTCACATTCAGTGCGTCCCAACACCAGCCAGTTAGTGTCAGCGACATTCAGTGCGTCCCAACACCAGTCAGTTAGTGTCAGTCACATTCAGTGCGTCCCAACACCAGTCAGTTAGTGTCAGCGACATTCACCGAGTCCCAACACCAGTCAGTTAGTGTCAGCGACATTCACAGCATCCCACTCCAGTCAGTTAGTGTCAGCGACATTCACCGAGTCCCAACACCAGTCAGTTAGTGTCAGAGATATTCACAGAGTCCCACACCAGTCACTTAGTGTCAGCGACATTCACTGCGTCCCATCACCAGTCAATCAGTGTCAGTCACATTCACCGCATCCCAACACCCATCACTTAGTGTCAGCGACATTCACCGCGTCCCAACACCATTTACTTAGTGTCAGCGACATTCATTGAGTCTCACACCAGTCAGTTAATGTCAGCGACATTCAACGTGTCCCAACACCAGTCACTTAGTGTCAGCGACATTCACAGCGAACACGATTAGATCAACACTGAGCTGCCAATATGTTGTAACTGTAGAACATCGACCCCTCAGTATGTAGGTTGATGGGAAGATGTTCTAATATCACTTCTCATCATGCTACAGGCACATTATGCTACAACTCATCATGCTACAGCTCATCATGCTACAACTCATCATGCAACAGGCTCATCATGCTACAGCCTCATCATGCTACACTCATCATGCTACACTCATCATGCAACAACTCATCATGCTACAGATTCATCATGCTACATGCTCATCATGCTACAGACTCATCATGCTACAACTCATCATGCTACAGGCTCATCATGCTACACACTCATCATGCTACACTCATCATGCTACAGGCTCATCATGCTACAGACTCATCATGCTACAGACTCATCATGCTACACTCATCATGCTACAACTCATCATGCTACAGACTCATCATGCTACATGCTCATCATGCTACACACTCATCATGCTACAGACTCATCATGCTACAGACTCATCATGCTACAGGCTCATCATGCTACAGGCTCATCATGCTACAGACTCATCATGCTACAGACTCATCATGCTACACTCATCATGCTACTGACTCATCATGCTACAGACTCATCATGCTACAGACTCATCATGCTACTGCCTCATCATGCTACACTCATCATGCTACTGCCTCATCATGCTACAGACTCATCATGCTACACACTCATCATGTTACAGACTCATCATGCTACAGACACATCATGCTACATGCTCATCATGCTACATGCTCATCATGCATGCATCCTTATACTCTCACTGATGTTATTACCTACCACATATAAAACGTTAGAGTTTTGTGATTTCCGCTTGGAGTTGCTGCTGTACATAGAGACGTAGGGAACCAGACCTGGGCGTGGAGATTGAAGGGCCACGAGAGTGAGATTCTCGTGCAGTTCTAAACTGTAAGCAGCTCCTTTTTTGTATTTCTATACACAGACATACGTTTTCTCTCATGATTCATTTCGAGCCATGATGAAATCAAAGTTTAGTATTGTTGTTTTCTGATCTACTTTTCTCGAGAGATCTCAACTTTCGCTGGTTACTGCTGGTTGTGATTCTTATCGCCGATGATCAGCTTATGTGCCTGCGTCTTGCCAAATAATAACCCATTGAGAGTTATGCTGGTAGTTTCAGGTATTGATTGTAGGGGGCGCCACTAAAGCCTCACCCCATCAACTATGACGCGCTGAAGTCGCTAGTTACCTACTATATTTAAAACGGTAGAATTCCGTCGAATCCACTTGAAGTTGCTCCCGTACATAGAGACATAGTGAACCCGACCTAGGCCTGGAGATTGAATGCCTACGAGAGTGAGATTCTCGTGCAGTACTAAACTGTAAACTGCTACTCTTTTTTGTATATCAATACTGAGACATACGTTTTCTCTCATGATTCATTTTGAGCAATGCCGAATTTAAAGTTTAGTATTGTCGTTTGCTGATCTACTTTTCTCGTGAGAAACCAATGGGATCTTTGGGCTGGTACCCGCCTGTGTCTTGCAACTTATGGGATCTTAACTTTCGCTGGTAGCCCTTTCAAAACTCCGCTGATTCCCCCCACCCACCAACAGGTTAAGTATTTGGCCCAGTTATTGCATCTGTCTTTGTACATGTTTAAAACATTATACAACACGACACACAGGCCCACTGCCGACCCACCCTCCAATCTGAGCTGGCAGGCAGTGGGTGGGCAGGGACAGGCAGGTAAGTAGGCGAGTAAGTGACACACAGGATGGGAGCCAGAACTGGCAGTATAGATCTACATGAGGCGCCGTGGGTTTTGGTGGGTTGTGGGAGAGGGTTATGGGGGGAGGGTGTTGGCAGGTGGCTGGTTGCTGTGGGTGGGGTTGGGGGGGTGTGGGTGTATGGTGTAGGGGGGAGGGAGTAGGGGGGAGGGTAGACTGGCTCCAGTCCCTACATACTATGGCTACCCACCTCACTGTGATACAGGGACTGGTACAATCGGTAATGGTGTTGGATTTCTGGCGCTGTATATCGCCTCTATTTCCAACACTCTCCATACAGATATCATATATGACTTTGGTCAGGATATCTGATTTGAGATTGATACCCTCTCACTTTGATCTTAATCGGGTCACAGTCAGGAGTAGGCGAAATTTATTGCTATGATAAGGCAGGCGGTCAGGGAACTAGTCCGTCCACGCACCGCGCCGCCGTCGGGTTACCATTTTGAAAGCATGAGCGCCCTGGCCCTAGCGACAACCAGTCAAACTACATTCTACCAGGGAACTAGTCCGTCCACGCACCGCGCCACCTTCGGGTTACCAGTTTGGGAGCATGAGCGCCGTGGCCCTAGCGACAACGGGACGTACTACAGTCTACCAGGGAACTGGAGGAGGGAAGGGGGAGGGGTAGGAGGAAGTATGGGAGGAGGTATGGGTTACAGCTAAGCAGCTTGGGGCTATAAACAGGAGATTCTGTTCATAGTGGACAAGTCTTTGATTCATGGGCCAGTCAGAGAAGAATACATACTAATGCACTGGACCTGAGCCAAGCACATATATTGAAATATATAAGAAAGGTATAAGAAATGTATAAGTAAAACTGTGAGCTATTGTATAGCAGAAGTTAGGCATATATCCCATATGAAACGCCCTGAGAGCTGTATCTAGGCCAGTGTGTCAGCACACAAGCACCCAAGGTGAAGGCCAGTAGGACGGAGCATTAGGGCCAGTGGGTCAGCGCCTGTCCCACTTAGCAGGGATGGATCATTTGGGCCAGTAGGTCAGCGCCTGCACACCTACTGCCCCACTTAGCCTGGGTCAGTAGGACAGGTCATTTGGGTTAGTAGGACGGAGTGTTGGAGTGAGCATTTGGGACAACGACCTTGACACTTTATTGCATGCAACCTCAATACTAGCTATATAAGCCAGCTACACCCATCATTCTGGGTTCTTAGACTGGCGTGTGAGGAACCTGTACCTGTGGACATTACCAAGAAAAAGAAGCATTTCAAAGTACCTCTGAGCAGATCTCATCTGTTAAGGGCTGACGCAGCCAAGAAGAAGTTCTCTACCTACTACATCCCCATGGACTTAAACTACAGTATTCTAGTGATAAGTTACTCCAGTGTTTGTGACATATTCTAGGACTTTACCAACTACAGTCCACATATACTACACAGCTCTCCCCATTTACCACACATACAACCAACCATCATATCACTGTAGACCGGTACTACATATTGATCTACAGTTCAGCCCACTAAAATAAACTTTGTTCATAATCAAAGACTTGAGCAAGTCTAGGGGGAGGGGGCAGCTTCCCTTGGCAGAGCCGGATTGACTTCACAGTGACTGCACAGAGTGGTAGGGGACTGTCTGAATCTGCCTCCTGGGGCTTCAAAGTGACGATGATTACTGGAGACGTCTTCAGGGCGACGACTCAAAGTGAAACAGTTGAGGTGTTCTCTGTCCAATCTGAGTTAGAGTATAGACGTACATAGTGTCAGGTTTGTTATCATTCACATAGGGAAACTGGCTTACTGTCTTCGTACGTCTAAAATACGCGGTAAAATTATTGATCAGGTGCATCCCGATGCCTAAGGCAGAGGGATGTATTTGATCAATAATTCTACCAAGTATTTTGACGTACGAAGACAGTCAGCCCGTTTTTGTATTATTATATACCTAAAAATGTGATGTGATACCCCGGACGTCACAGTGTGACGTACGGCCGTAAATACGTCATGGGTAGCAGCGGGCAGTATGTGTAGGTCATACGTCCACAGGTATATTATATCATCCTACCCCTAATATAAAATCCCATAGGCTTAACATTGGGTTTCCGTATGCCACGCTGACTGGCATACAGAGTTTTATATGCCACTAGTGGCATACAGCATTGATATCACATAATATTCCAAAATCGAGTAGATAGGGTAGGATAAAATCAAAACCTGATTCGCTTTAATCATGGCCACCGACTTCACTCGGGTTCGCCTCAGGAAGTCACTTTGCCAAACTCCAGTCGTGGAATACGGTGGCCAAGATTAAACCTCATCCAGTTTTACGATAGTATATCACCCTGACTTCTGCGTTGGTTGGTTGGTTTGATTTAACGTCCAGTTAAGCATTACAGGTTCTTACCAGATTTTCTCAAGGTTCTTTTACACCACAAGGGTGGTGATCGAATCTATGTGATGAATTCAGGTAGAAATCTCACCCCTACACATTTACTTCCCACACCACATAGACATGGTATGAGAAGGACTGGCCTTTGATATAGTAGTAAATCTACCACTGCTGGGTATGAAGGAAAAAGGTGGCTGTACACCACACCACATAGACATGGTATGACAATGACTGGCCTTTGATATAGTAGTAAATCTTCCACTGCTAGGTATGAAGGAAAAAGGTGGCTGTACACCACACCACGTAGATATGGTATGACAATGACTGGCCTTTGATATAGTAGTAAATCTACCACTGCTGGGTATGAAGGAAAAAGGTGGCTGTACACCACACCACATAGACATGGTATGCCAAGGACTGGCCTTTGATCTAGTAGTAAATCTACCACTGCAGGGTATGAAGGAAAAAGGTGGCTGTACACCACACCACATAGACATGGTATGAGAAGGACTGGCCTTTGATATAGTAGTAAATCTACCACTGCTGGGTATGAAGGAAAAAGGTGGCTGTACACCACACCACATAGACATGGTATGAGAATTACTGGCCTTTGATATAGCAGTAAATCTACCACTGCTGGGTTTGAAGGAGAAAGGTGGCTGTACACCACACCACATAGACATGGTATGAGAAGGACTGGCCTTTGATATAGCAGTAAGTCTACTACTGCAGGGGATGAAGGAGAAAGGTGGCTGCACACCACACCACATAGACATGGTATGAGAAGGACTGGCCTTTGATATAGCAGTAAGTCTACCACTGCAGGGGATGAAGGAGAATGGTGGCTGCACACCACACCACATAGACATGGTATGAGAAGGACTGGCCTTTGATATAGCAGTAAGTCTACCACTGCAGGGGATGAAGGAGAAAGCTGGCTGCACACCACACCACATAGACATGGTATGAGAAGGACTGGCCTTTGATATAGCAGTAAGTCTACCACTGCAGGGGATGAAGGAGAAAGGTGGCTGCACACCACACCACATAGACATGGTATGAGAAGGACTGGCCTTTGATATAGCAGTAAGTCTACCACTGCAGGGGATGAAGGAGAAAGGTGGCTGCACACCACACCACATAGACATGGTATGAGAAGGACTGGCCTTTGATATAGCAGTAAGTCTACCACTGCTGGGGATGAAGGAGAAAGGTGGCTGTACACCACACCACATAGACATGGTATGAGAAGGACTGGCCTTTGATATAGTAGTAAGTCTACCACTGCTGGGGATGAAGGAGAAAGGTGGCTGTACACCACACCACATAGACATGGTATGAGTAGGACTGCCCTTTGATATAGCAGTAAATCTATCACTGCTGGGGATGAAATAGAAAGGTGGCTGTACACCACACCACATAGACATGGTATGAGAAGGACTGGCCTTTGATAAAGCAGTAAGTCTACTACTGCTTGGGATGAAGGAGAAAAGTGACTGTACATCACACCACATAGACATGGTATGATAAGGACTGGCCTTTGATATAGCAGTAAGTCTACCACTGCAGGGGATGAAGGAGAAAGGTGGCTGCACACCACACCACATGGACATGGTATGAGAATGACTGGCCTTTGATATAGCAGTAAGTCTACCACTGCAGGGGATGAAGGAGAAAGGTGGCTGTACACCACACCACATAGACATGGTATGAGAATAACTGGCATTTGATATAGCAGTAAATCTACCACTGCTGGGAGTGAAGGAGAAAGGTGACTGTACACCACACCACATAGACATGGTATGAGAAGGACTGGCCTTTGATATAGCAGTAAGTCTACCACTGCAGGGGATGAAGAAGAAAGGTGGCTGTACACCACATAGACATGCTATGAGAAGGACTGGTCTTTGTTATAGCAGTAAGTCTACCACTGAGCCAACTCCCTGCCTATGGCAGCATGACAGCATGATACTCAAACCTAAATGAAGCCTGTATCAGGCAAATATTCCTGTAAACTATAGGTTAAATAAGCGGCCACCTTGACCAAGTATCGGGACCTGTTTGTTACTCTCCTACCAGATCGTTCATACTGCTTGGAGAGTGTGTTATGTGATAATCTCGAAGCCAATTTTCAATTTTTGTATTTTCTTTTGTGTGTATTTCTTAGAGACAATGAACATAAAGCTAGGTTTTATTATCAATTTGTTTAGCTATCAATATTTCTCACCAAGTATTTCTGGTTTTAGAGCCTACTCTAAACAAAACTACCTGGATCGAGGCGCACCCCTAGTGATCCCGGAAGGGAGCGTTCATTATTTATGGCAGGGGGTGTGTGGGTTTTGCTCGGTGAATCCTCCAAAAATAAATTGCCCCTCCCCCTCAGAAATACCCTAAAATAAAATGCCCCCCCCCCTCGGAAATACCTCAAAATAAAATTAACTATCTTTAATCAAATCCTCTAATATGCAGCTATCCAGCCCTTGAGAAATGTGGACTGTTAATGATGGTTTAAGAGCAATGACTGCAAACAGGCGTATCATAGTGAACCAATAGCCTGTCAGGACATGCTGGCACAGGAGCTTATGTACCTGCTGCTCTAAGACCTATCTTAAGAGGTGTTCTATTGAGACAGTGGAGGCACCAAAAAGACAACTTTTATGTGCTATTAAAGCTACATTGCACTGCGATCACCTGACATTGACCATTGAAATGAGTATAGATACTAATACAGTGGAGCTGCACTGCATAGTCATGGAGCAATCTCCTAACAGCGGTATTGCCTTTTATAGTCTTAGCATATTCATGCACAGCCTACAAACTCTAAAATTATTGCAGTTTTCTTGTGCAGAAAATAGTCCTGGCTTGTTTTCATATGTTTGACATTTTTAAAAGATTGCGAATACTAGACGTGGCACTGCTAGGTGTTACAGTACCTCACTTATTATCTTCTCTGCCACAATCACCAGGGCTTATATATATATAAATTTCTTAATTCTGCTAGAAGAGATCAGACACTATTGGTCTCTGTATAGATTATCCAAAATACACAGTTCTAGAATCTATCATGTAGGTGAATCACAAAAACGTAAATGATTGAAATTGAAACGCCCCACCCAGGCAAATACCGCAAAATGAAATGCCCCCCCCCCCCCCCCAGGCAAATACCTCTGAATAAGATGCCCCCCCCCCCCCCACCCGGCAAATACCTCTAAATAAATCCCCCCCCCCCCAGGCAAATACCCTCATATAATTTGCCTCATCCCCCCCCCTTCAAAAGCTCATCCACCCCCCCCCCCCTACCGTAAATAATGAACAGTCTCTAAGGGATTTAACCCGTGTAGCTCTGGCGGCTAGTGTACACTCAGTATCAATCAGTCTCCGCCTGGCGGCACACGATGACAACTCACCTTGTCCACAGGCGGCCATCCTTTTATAAGTATATGCATTCACACTATAGTTATATTATCTCTATAAGCATATATTGATAATATATTAACTAGCGACTTCGTCCATTCGTTGTTGGCTGCATATGAGCAAACCACAGAGTAGGTGTGTTGTGCCCGAGCAGTGGCCAGTGTGTTGTAGGTCTCCCGTCACTTGACATTGGTACGTAGAAAACGTCTGCTCTGGTGGCCAGTGTACCTTGAGCTATGAACGACGCCGTCTGGTGTATGTTGACAACACTACAGTCTACCGACCAGGGGGTATTATCATTTCATACTATATAATTATAGGGACTTCGTCGATTCCTAATTGGCTTCATGCGGCCACAGATTAGAGAGATAGATCACTTCACTGCTCCGCGGTACGGGCAAAGCAAACGTCTGCTCTGGTGGTCAGTGTAGGTCTCCCACCACCTGACGTTGGCGCCATCTCTCGGGTGTAGTCCCAACTAAATATATTAAGACTACTACCACCAGGTGGCGTGTTTATAGACTCCTACACTGGCCACCAGAGCAGACGTTTGGTACGCACGCTGGCGGAACCCACCCATTACCAGCGAAAGTTGGGATCTGGTTCCCAAGTCATCCGCTAGGAGGCTCGGAGGAGTTTAGACTGTAGTACGTCCCGTTGTCACCAGGGCCAGGGCGCACAGGCTCTCAAAGTGGCCCCAAGGCGGCGCGGTGCGTGGACGGACTAGGAGGAGTTAGTAGCAAGTACACAGGCGGATACCAGCCAAGTGAGTTTGAGAGCCTGAGCTACGCTGGTTCCCGGGGTATCCGCTAGGGGGCTCGGCGGACATATACCAGTAGGTAGCTAGCAGCGTACACAGGCGAGAACCGGCCAAAGCCGGAGTTAGCCTGAGCGCCCTGGCCCTGGCGACAACGGGACGAACTACAGTCTACCGGCCAACGCCGACCGTGGCGCCGTCTGGTGGATAAAAGGGTGAACCCTGTAGTGCGGCCACCATTCACCAGACGGCGTGTTCATGTGTTCATGCCTCAATACTTCCTAGGCTGCCCTGTGCGCCTGAAGTGGTCGTGAAAGAGACTAGGACCAGGGGCCTGTTTACCTATCACATATAAAGCGTGTACATTTTGGTAGGATCCGTTTGGAGATACTCCCGCACATAGAGACAGAGTCAACCAGACATAGGCATGGAGACTGCATTGGCTGGTTCCCGCCTGTGTACGCCGTGCCTCCTAGCGGATACCCCGGGAACCAGCGTAGGAGACTGAAGGGCAACGAGAGAGAGAATCTCGTGTAGTGCATGAAGCCGGAGACACACTAAGCGAGTATTGCAGCGATTTCCGTAATCGCCTACAAAAAATTACGTCTATATGGGCTATTATTTCATATTTCACCGCTTCCAAGATGCCAAATTATAGGAAGGAGATATTCCTATGAAACAATATCTCACATATTACGCCAATTTGTGTTGGCGTTTCAGAGATCGCTGCGTAGACTCGCTTGGTGTATCCACGGTATAACTGAATCCTGCTATTTATTTTTGTATTTCTCTTCACAGATCTACTTCTATCCTAATGATACATGTATTGCCGTACTGAAAACATGATTTAAAACTGTAGTTTTGGGATCTGCTTTTCTCTGAGGCTTGATATGATGGTACAGTCACGCCATCTGAAGGAATCTCAAGGCATGATTAGTGGAGACTGCATCTGAAAGATGGCGCCACCATATGGAGATACGCTGGTTCCCGGGGTATCCGCTAGGGGGCTCGGCGGAGATATACCAGGTAGTACTTACATATATCCAGCGGCGTACCCAGACTATTTCCACAGGCATGTAGCACCCAACTCGACGAAGTCGTTAGTTAATAATCTAGGATCGTACATAAAGACCCTTTTCTGAATGCCGACGAGACCAAGAGACGCTACTTTATTCAACACTTATGGAAGAACGTGTTGTTACCTACCACATATAAAATGTGTAAATTCATGCGATATCCGCTTGGAGACTCTCCCGCACATAGAGAGATAGTGAACCAAACTTAGGCTTGGAGACTGAGGGGCCAAGAGAGTGAGAATCTCGAGGAGGGAAAACTAGAATCTCTTCTTCTTTTTTGTAGATCTATTGGCAGAAATACCCTTACGATTTATTTCGGGCCATGTTGAAATCAAAGTTTAATAATGGATTTTTTTCGGCCAGTCTCTAAGAGAAAGCAATGAGATCACTACGCTAGGGGGGCACCACGACAGTGAAGTTTTTTCGACTGTAGTACGTCCCGTTGTCGCCAGGGCAGGGCGCTCAGGCTCTCTAACTGGAAAGCAGGGTTCGGTTCTAGATGGACTATTAGGAATTGTTTATAGATGAGAGGCAGGGCGCGCAGAGGTGGTAGCTAAGTACAAATCGACGAAGTCGCTTGGGTAGCTAAGACTGTCTTATTCAGTTAAGTACTGCACGAGAATCTCACTCTCGTGGCACTTCAGTCTCCGACCCTAGATCTGGTTCACTTTGTCTCTGTGTGCGGGAGACACTCCAAGCGGATCCTTCCAGAATCATAGTTTTTTTTAGATATAGTAGGTAATTAATGTGGCGTCACCTAGTGGCAATTCGCGGAACTAAGGCCAAAACAGTGGCGCCCCCTATGTGCGGCAGTTATCAAATCGCGGCAGGGGCGCTTCCAGTCCATAATTTTAGGGTGCGTAAGTTTGTTTGTTAAAACAGTATTAGCCGTCCATAAGTGTTGAATTAAGTTGACCCACATCGTCCCAGGGTCTTTATGGCAAACACAAAAGAGCCTACATACAGGATCCTAGATTATTAAATGGATGCCAGTTGTATGTGATTTGATTATCCAACAGCTCCCTGCCAGACTAATATCAGCTGTTTTAAAGAGTCTCACTCCATGACTTACTCCTCAAATGTAATAAAACTTCGATTTTGTTTTCTAATATCATCGCTGTTTTTGGACTCTTAGGACCCCCCCCCCCCCCCCCCCCCCCCCGACCATAGCAGCTGTTTTAAGTCTCACTTCTGAAATGTGATCTATCACCCATTTTGTATTTTAATATCATCGCTGTTTTTGGACTCTTAGGACCCCCGCGATTATTCCCGTAATATACAAAGTGTTTCGTCCTATTTCTTGATGATATATCGGCTTCTTGTGTAGGAAATGCCCGATCTATATCTGATGCTAAAGAGACAAGTAATGATACATCCCGTTGTTAAGGTAGGACACCCTCTTACTATAAAAACCCACACCATCCTGCTTCATACCCGAGTAAGTCGAGCCATACTTTCCACTCACAATTCTCACACAATTAATGACACAAAACACGAAGTAAACATTGTGGTCTCCTTTATTGACATCACGACGTTTAAACTGTATACAATGCTGAACAGTGTTCTCAAAACCATCTTCTGGAATAACATTTTACCAGATCCACAGTCATACGTGATTTTATTATTAAACAGCCCCCACCTGCCCCGCCCCGCCCCGCCGGACCATAGCAGCGGTTCTAAGAGTTTCCCTCCAACTCAAAGTAAGCCTGAAATCTGATTACCAAACTCCCGTTTTGGATTTTAATATCATCGCTGCATTTAGACTCCTAGAACACCCCCACCCCCTCCCGATTATTCCCGTAATATACAAAGTGTTTTGTCCTATTTCTTCATGATATATCGGCAGCTTAGACTGCCTACAATGCACAAGTAAATGAAAAGTGTGTTTCCATCTCCCACAATAATGTGAAGAGGACTCCTGGCCTCTCAGGTGAACGATACATATCAGACTTACATCTCGTCTTGTTCTCTCGTGTGGGAAATGCCCGATCACCAGTCCACCATGTCCTTTCTATGTGTGATGCTAAAGTAACCATACATCCAGTCGTTTAGGTAGAACACCCTCTTACTGTAGAACCTCAAACCGCCCCCTGCAGAGTGGTCAACTTCAAAGTAGGTCGAGCCCAAACCAATGATCGTGTAGAAATATCAAAGTTACGACAATGAAAATACAAAGGTCAGACTTAGGCTCACACCTAGGCTAACATGTGCCTAGGGCAGATAAGCCTGAGGCTTTTTTCAGCCTTAGGCTCACACCTAGGCTCACGTTTCGCACCTTTGACAAAGATTCTGGGGTGTAGTCAGTAGTAACCAGGCTGTCGGTGCAGGCCCAGTACTTTATGTGTTTAAGTAACACCAAACCCACACCACACTCACCTCTCTCCCACCACAGTACATAAATACAGAGCGTATTCTCCGGAACACAATATGGAATTCGCGAATAGAACAGAAAAAAATACGAGCCTTGGGGTCGCGCTGCCAACTGTACACATTCTCAGATAAGACCCCGGGTTTATATTTAAGCACGTATCCCTGCATACCATCTGAAGTCCCCGTGTAGAAAATGAACGTGCATGTGTTTCTGTGTGTCTCGTGTGTGTGAGACTATAAGACGTAGTCCAGTTCGTAGCGGATGCATTGGTTCTTGTCGTCGTTCATGATGCGTGGGTACGCGGGGATCATGGCGTCCTGCGCTCCGATGTACACCGTGTTGTATACCTTCCAGTAGACGTCGCGTACTTTCCTCGCCGGGTGGAATAAGCCCTGAAAGGTATGAATTATTAAACTGTCAGCTACTACTATTATGTGTACATCTGTTTTAGCATGCCCATTTTAACCTAAATCCCCCTTTTAACAGATACTTAAATACCTCAAAAAATATATATTCAACTTCCTAGCACTGTTACTGTTAAACCTCTTTTAAATAGACATATGTTTGACCAGGGTAAGTGCAGCCACCGAGGAAACGACACCAGAGCCCCGGGGAGACGGCGGCCCTCCCGGGGAGACGGCGGCCCTCCCGGGGAGACGGCGGCCCTCCCGGGGAGACGGCGGCCCTCCCGGGGAGACGGCGGCCCTCCCGGGGAGACGGCGGCCCTCCCGGGGAGACGGCGGCCCTCCCGGGGAGACGGCGGCCCTCCCGGGGAGACGGCGGCCCTCCCGGGGAGACGGCGGCCCTCCCGGGGAGACGGCGGCCCTCCCGGGGAGACGGCGGCCCTCCCGGGGAGACGGCGGCCCTCCCGGGGAGACGGCGGCCCTCCCGGGGAGACGGCGGCCCTCCCGGGGAGACGGCGGCCCTCCCGGGGAGACGGCGGCCCTCCCGGGGAGACGGCGGCCCTCCCGGGGAGACGGCGGCCCTCCCGGGGAGACGGCGGCCCTCCCGGGGAGACGGCGGCCCTCCCGGGGAGACGGCGGCCCTCCCGGGGAGACGGCGGCCCTCCCGGGGAGACGGCGGCCCTCCCGGGGAGACGGCGGCCCTCCCGGGGAGACGGCGGCCCTCCCGGGGAGACGGCGGCCCTCCCGGGGAGACGGCGGCCCTCCCGGGGAGACCCTGGCCCTCCCGGGGAGACCCTGGCCCTCCCCCGGCCCCGGGGAAGACCCTGGCCCTCCCCCGGCCCCGGGGAAGACCCTGGCCCTCCCCCGGCCCCGGGGAAGACCCTGGCCCTCCCCCGGCCCCGGGGAAGACCCTGGCCCTCCCCCGGCCCCGGGGAAGACCCTGGCCCTCCCCCGGCCCCGGGGAAGACCCTGGCCCTCCCCCGGCCCCGGGGAAGACCCTGGCCCTCCCCCGGCCCCGGGGAAGACCCTGGCCCTCCCCCGGCCCCGGGGAAGACCCTGGCCCTCCCCCGGCCCCGGGGAAGACCCTGGCCCTCCCCCGGCCCCGGGGAAGACCCTGGCCCTCCCCCGGCCCCGGGGAAGACCCTGGCCCTCCCCCGGCCCCGGGGAAGACCCTGGCCCTCCCCCGGCCCCGGGGAAGACCCTGGCCCTCCCCCGGCCCCGGGGAAGACCCTGGCCCTCCCCCGGCCCCGGGGAAGACCCTGGCCCTCCCCCGGCCCCGGGGAAGACCCTGGCCCTCCCCCGGCCCCGGGGAAGACCCTGGCCCTCCCCCGGCCCCGGGGAAGACCCTGGCCCTCCCCCGGCCCCGGGGAAGACCCTGGCCCTCCCCCGGCCCCGGGGAAGACCCTGGCCCTCCCCCGGCCCCGGGGAAGACCCTGGCCCTCCCCCGGCCCCGGGGAAGACCCTGGCCCTCCCCCGGCCCCGGGGAAGACCCTGGCCCTCCCCCGGCCCCGGGGAAGACCCTGGCCCTCCCCCGGCCCCGGGGAAGACCCTGGCCCTTGATCTGAGTTGCCTTATTCTCAACGAAGTAAAACTACAAGGAGAATACGGCTACACAAATCAAATTCATGGTAATGTCGTATTTATCACTCACCTTTCGAGTAAATATTGCATTGAAAAAACATTGCCTGAAGAAGTCTGACAAATCAGACGAAATGTTGCATCAATCCCAAATCCAACCGCCCCTATCTCGATGTATAATTATCCCCCAATAAAACCTTTTAAATAAAATCTGCTTGTCTGGTTTCCTGTGGAATTTTCTATCATCTGACTTACGAGTAAATATTAGGAGAAACATTGTGTAAATTCAACCCAAGCGCCGTGCATTGTTTACATAAATTAGTTCCTATAATGCCTGTCAGGTGGCCGAAAAAGCTGTATTCTCCTAGGAGATTCCGGAGGTCCGTATTCTACTCAGTCACGATCTGTAAGCTTCATATGGAGACTACGTATTCGGTGGGTAATAAAATACTGGTGTTCACAACATGAACTGCGGCTCTCACCTGTAACGTATACTGTAGGATCTTGGCGGCTCCGAGCCCCACGCGAACCCCCTCGATGGCGCCCATGAAGGCCTGCACGACATGAGGCGACGTCTCGAAGATGTTGGGCCAGACGTAGTTGAGCAGGTGAGTGAGGGAGTCTTCGCAGCCAAAGCCGTACACGCCCAGAGACATATGCTGAATGGCGGCCATGGCCGTCTGTCTGTGCACCAGATCTCTGCAAACATACAATCACACATTTTATTATTTACCTAATACAAAGTGTCCATAGAAAACACATAGGGATCGTGTATCTACATACCTGGAGCATATGGAAAAATAGTGCATACGAAAAAAATAGTGTGTACCGAAAAGAACTAATATCAGTAGCCAACTTGTCAGGAAAAGGTGGATAATAAATACAATATATGAGTAGACCACAAGTGTATTTCTGTATTTTGTTACCCGCGCAAATATTTTTTCAAACCCTGGAGGGACCCCCCTGAGTTTTTTCTTCCCAAAAAAAGAAAAGATCTTTTTCAGAATGATAAATACAATATAGACTGGTGGATAAAAATGGTTGTATGCTCCTCAGAGTTGACCTTGAATGCGCTCGGATATTACTACGCGTCAACTCCTGGGAGCATACGGCCGCTTGTATCTGAAACCAGTCAATATTGTGTATGTATTTACACCACTCTGCCCTATAGACGCATGGGACTGGGATATTGGAAAAGATCCTGAAAATTGGCAAGGGTTTGGGGGTTGCCTAGGGCCCCAATAGGGTCGAGGGATGTGCCCAGACCATGAGATTCACTCGGCTATCGCTTCGTTCATATCACCCCGCTTCAAACTTGTATAGAACATGACTTTGACTAACATCTCTAGGTTGAATAGCAATATGGGAACTTAGGCTTTTGGAGGAAATAAAGAGGTCACGCTCAGGTTTAGGATTCCACTCACTCACTAATTAATGTGTATAATTTACAGTACAAGAAACTTTCAGGGAATACATAAAATGCAGATTCGTCCTTACTTTTTCAGAAATTGTGCAACGATGGAGAGTACACTTGCTGCCTACATTGGATTGTTCACATGTTTAAGAAATATTTAAGATTCATACCGTCAGTGAATTGAAACTGTACTCCGCTTTGTGATCAATAAAGAGAGCGTAGCTCATATATATTAAAAAAAAACTTTTTTTATTCCCTCTCTCTCTCTCTGTCTCTATACTCATTGGTATGATTGAAGCTTAATTGATATTAACTTCGTTTTCACACATGGGGGAAAAATTCATGCACTGAAAATAAACAAACATAACTGCATGAGACGTGCCTAGAACACATCTGGATAAGCTAGATGCTACCTTGAAACAAAAATGAAAAAAAAAACATGAAGAAAAATAAAAACGGAAAAAGAACCATGGATTTCCATTAGAAATGAAAGAAAGAATTAAGATAAGAGGCAAATAGCACTTCTGGTAAAAATTTGAAAATAAAATTTTTAAAAAATGATGAAAATGAAAAAAAAAAGACGGAAGAAAGTGCAAAATGGAAAAAAAATATTAAAAAAAAAGGATTTCCATGAAAAATAATAGAAAATTTAAGATACGAGTTAAATAACACCTCTGGTAAAAAAAAAAAAAAATCTTTGCGTACCTGTCCATGAGCGCGTCCTCTAGGAGCGGCGTGATGGCGTAGATGTAGTCCTTGCCCATCTCGCCGATGTACTCGAACATGAAGGAGAGCGACTTGAGCACGCCGTTCTGCACGTTGAGCTCGGGCACGCGGTACTCGTTCATCAGCGCGGGCAGCACCGTGAACGGCGAGCACGTCTCGGCCACGATGGCGATGGCCACCGTCGTGCACACCCGGTTCTGACGCTCCTGCACCTTCAGGTTGTTGAGGAGTGTGGCCAGAACATCGTGGGGTCTGCAATGTCAACAGTTGGTTATGACAGGGATGTCAGCATCCTTTGGAGAAATTCCCTGAGGTTATTGGCGGCAGGGATACACCCCCCCCCCCCCCATGACATGCATGTGGTTACATTGTTTGTCTATTTTCCACAATAAAGGGTCTTACAAAACAAAAGCATATCTTACAAAACATGCGGGATATCCCTGACCGTAACCGTATCCCTAACCTTAACCCTTTCCCTAACGTTAATCCTATCCTTAACCCGCGAAAGCGGGAGCGCGAAACACGGCCGCGAGGGGGCCGAGATGACCGCACAAAAAGGGGTCCGAGATGACCGTGTACCCTTGGGCACACAGGGTACCACCAGTCTTGGTGACTGTAACCGGCGCCGTGTGCCCCCCGCTGCCGGCCGCGGGGTGCCTGCTAGCGGCCACCCAAACACCACAGTTTAGTGCAAATTTTGGCTATATGTAGAGGTGAAGAAAATACCTGAAATCCTGAAATTCCCTGAAAACTGGCATTCTTGTTATTATTATAGGGTTGTAATTGTTTGATATTTTCTAAAAATCAACCTTGATAAAGTCCATGTAATGGACGAAAATTCGGTTCTAATAAATAATTCGGTTCTAATAATGCGGGCCATCCATAAAGTATGTATGTAGAATTTCTGAAATTTTGGAACCCCCCTTCCCCTCCCAATATTGTATGCAATAGAACAAAGAGGGAGCATATATGCAAAATTTCTTAACAATTTTGACCCCCCCCCCCATCCCCTCAATGTGTACGTACGTAATGGACGGCCCCTTGTATTCGATTAACAATCATTCTTCCATACAAAAGTATAAGCTCAAACAACAGAAACACATCGTGATGTCTGCAGGACAATGTCAATACTTTGTTATTATTGTTTGATACACCGGCTCTGGGCTCCTAAGGCTTAATCACCCGCCTTCAGAAAGATCGTATCTATTCTGGCGATGTGTTATGCTACCCTACGAGATCTACATAGGTCGATTTGGAATGTTTTCTGTACAGTAGAACCCCACCTAACCCCGCCCGTGGAAGCGACCACTTGGTCACCCAATATTGATCACTTTTCTTATCTTTGATTTCTACAATAATTTTTTTTTTTTCAAAAACTGGAAATGAAAACAAAGATCTCTACCGTTTGCTACTTAAGTAGAGACTTGGACTCACCCGATAGCCTTGGCGATGTAGCCGAAGGTGTTGACTGTGGCTCGGCGGATGGCCTTCTTGTGGGCTTTGAGCAGTTCGAGCAGCTCGAAGCAGATCCTCATCCACTCTCGCGCCGAGACGAACTCTGCGCCTCGATCAGCGATACGCCCCACCAGGTCGATACAGTTCTCCTGAACCTTCTCGTGTCTGCGCGACAGGGAAAACAAGATGGGGAATGAGTTATAAGGTGCATTCGTATAAAATATAGTGTCTCAGTCTGAGACGAACTCCTGACCGCAGTCAGCGCTACGCCCCACCAGGTCGATACAGTTCTCCTGAACCTTCACGTGTCTGCGCGATGCGGAAAACAAGATAGGGAATGAGTTATAAGGTGCATTCGTATAAAATATAGTGTCTCAGTCTGAGACGAACTCCTGACCGCAGTCAGCGATACGCCCCACCAGGTCGATACAGTTCTCCTGAACCTTCTCGTGTCTGCGCGACACGGAAAACAAGATGGGGAATGAGTTACAAGGTGCATTCGTATAAAATATAGTGTCTCAGTCCGAGATGAACTTATGATCGCAGTCAGCGATACGCCCCACCACGTCAATACCTTCTTGTCACGGTGTTGGTTGAAAGGGGAATTCTTATCAATTGCTTACAACTGGTAGTAAAAAAGAAACCTCACCCCTACATATTTACTGAGGTGAGATTTCTTTTACTTCCCACACCACATAGACATGGTATGAGAAGGATTGGCCTTTGATATAGCAGTAAATCTACCACTACTGGGGATGAAGGAGAAAAGTGGCTGTACACCACACCACATAGACATGGTATGAGAAGGACTGGCCTTTGACATAGCAGTAAATCTACCACTGCTGGGGATGAAGGAGAAAGGTGGCTGTACACCACACCACATAGACATGGTATGAGAAGGACTGGCCTTTGACATAGCAGTAAATCTACCACTGCTGGGGATGAAGAAGAAAAGCGGCTGCACACCACATAGACATGGTATGAGAAGGACTGGCCTTTGATATAGCAGTAAATCTACCACTGCTGGGGATGAAGAAGAAAAGCGGCTGCACACCACATAGACATGGTATGAGAAGGATTGGCCTTTGATATAGCAGTAAATCTACCACTGCTGGGGATGAAGGAGAAAGGTGGCTGTACACCACACCACATAGACATGGTATGAGAAGGATTGGCCTTTGATATAGCAGTAAATCTACCACTGCGGGGCGCGCGCGTGGGACTGACCTGTTCTTGAGGATGGGGGTGAGGCGCGGCAGCAGGTCCTTGATGGGCGGCGTCATCTTCGTCATTCCGATCACGTTGACGATGGACTTGAGCGCTCCGAGGATGGAGCCCAGCACCTCCGGGTACTCCTCTCCGAGGTACTCGTAGAGCACCACGCCCAAATGTCCCATCAGCTTCTCCTGTAAACCAACACGGGGTCGGTGAGTCGGGGAGGAACCCCCGGATATACACACAACACAGAAACACAGAGAAATACTTACACAATATTGACTGGTTTCAGATACAAGCGACCGTATGCTCCGAGGAGTTGACGCGTAGTAATATCCGAGCTTATGCGAGGATATTGCACAGAGTCAACTCCGAGGAGCATACAAACACTTTTATCTGAAACCAGTTTATATTTTATTCATTATCCACCTTTTCTGGACAAGTGGCGTGCACTATTTTTCGGTATGCGTCACCCGGAGCATACAACATATCCGTATGCGCCGGGTATGTCCATACACACTCCCTATGTGTTTTCTATGGACTCTTTGTATTAGGTGTATAATAAAAAGTAATACTTCCACAATATTGACTGGTTTCACATACACGCAGTCATATGCTCCGAGGAGTTGATGCGTAGTAATCAGCTCGGGCATGCGCAAAGGCAACGCCGAGGAGCAAACAACCGCTTTTATCTGAAACCAGTCTATATTGTATTTATTATCCACCTTTTCCTGACAAGTGGGGTACTATGTTAGTTTATTTAGGTATGCACTATTTTTTCATATGCACTATTTTTCCGTATGCAACCCGGAGCATACAACATATATCCGTATGCTCCGGGTATGTATGTGTTTTCTATGGACCCTTTGTATACTATTTAGTATTAGGTGGATAATAAATACACAATATGAACTGGTTTTAGATACAAGCGGCCGTAATACCTGAGGACAAGATGCGTAGTAATCTCCGAGCGATAGTGAGGTGATTACGTAGGGTCTGCCAGTTAGTTTGAATCAGTTCGCCATGTTGGTTTTATATGGTCACCGGAGGAGGAATTTTACACTAAAATACGGAAATAAAATAAGGTGGGAACTCGTTGAAAACTGTAATCTGACAGATTATGGAGTTTGGGAGACACTGCGACAAATTTAATAATTCACTAAACTTGAACTATTCTGTAGTTTACATTGATTGTGACGTTGTGTGATTGTCTGCTGCTGTCACTGCATGTATTAGTTCGTGTTTTGCTCGCTAGGGGCCCGATGACGTTTTGGGAACTATTTCGAGTAATCTCCTGATTTTAGAGTCAGGAGGTTACGGGCCTCAGTAATCTCCTGGTAACAAAATACTCACACCCAATGCTATTCCTTTGGAGACTCTGTATTAGGTGGTTAATAAAAGACTCTACAGACATGCTGGTCATGTGTCGGGTTTTTCTCCATGGAATTCACTGCCTCAAAGACATTAATACATGAAAAAAAAGTCTCATTGTGTGAATGAGCCTCAATTAATATTATCCTTATTTTACATAATCAAAAAGAAGTTTACGTGCTAGAAATAAAAACGTGGATTTTCTTTTAGACTACAAAAATTAGGGTAGGATAGTCCAAGATGTAGAAGTTTAGTAAAGTTAACACCTGTTTGTTTGTTTAGTTTAACGTCCAATTTGTTCAATTAAACTTACTTTGGTTTACTTTACTAAAATTTGCATATCCAGTTCGAATAACAAGGTATGCTGCCCGGTTGATCCAGGCATCTTTCTCTTCTTGATTATATCTTTTCGGAAATCTTACATTCCTTGAGGAAGTGAAGAATTTTATGGAAAACACTCCGCATTGCTGTCACATTCTTTAGGAATTTCTTCCTGCTCTTTTTTGTGGCCTGCCAATGTAGCATGAGATGTTTTACACTCAGCGGAAATTAATACCTGGACTAGTGCACATTTTACTATATTTTAATTCCCTTTTTCGTTACAGTAATCGAGATGAGATGTGTCGCTGTAGCGGGTGTTTGCACTCACCTCCTGACAGGTCTTCATGACGATGGCGATACGCGAGATGAGGTCAGCCGCCTGTTGTCGCACCTTGGCTGATTTGTTGTTCAGTCGCCACAGAATGGTACCGCAGATCTGCGGCAGGTAGGGCTTGACCCTCTTACCGAGCGCGTTCACCACTGTGCCGAACCCGTTCAGCATGACCACGTCCTGAAACACGCAACATCCACATCCTGATTATATCCATTATTTATCTCAGAAAATATCTGAATCCTGATTATATATCCATTATTTATCTCGGAAAATATCGGAATCCTGATTAAATTCATTATTTATCTCGGAAAATATCTGAATCCTGATTATATCCATTATTTATCTCGGAAAGTATCTGAATCCTGATTATATCCATTATTTATCTCGGAAAATATCTGACTCCTGATTATATATCCATTATTCATCTCGGAAAATATCTGACTCCTGATTATATCCATTATTTATCTCAGAAAGTATCTGAATCCTGATTATATCCATTATTCATCTCGGAAAATATCTGAATCCTGATTATATCCATTATTTATCTCGGAAAATACCTGGATCCTGATTATATCCATTATTCATCTCGGAAAATATCTGAATCCTGATTATATCTATTATTCATCTCGGAAAATACCTGGATCCTGATTATATCCATTATTCATCTCGGAAAGTATCTGAATCCTGATTATATCCATTATTTATCTCGGAAAATACCTGGATCCTGATTATATCCATTATTCATCTCGGAAAATACCTGGATCCTGATTATATCCATTATTCATCTCGGAAAGTATCTGAAATCCTGATTGTATCCATTATCTATCTCAGAAAGTATCCGCATCTTGATTATATCCATTATTTATCTCAGAAAATATCCGCATCTTGATTATATCCATTATTTATCTCAGAAAATATCTGAATCCTGATTATATCCATTATCTATCTCAGAAAATATCTGAATCCTGATTATATCCATTACTTATCTTGGAACATATCTGAATCCTGATTATATCCATTATCTATCTCAGAACATATCTGAATCCTGATTATATCCATTATTTATCTCAGAAAGTATCTGAATCCTGTTTATATCCATTATTTATCTCACAAAATATCTGAATCCTGATTATATCCATTATTTATCTCAGAAAATATCTGAATCCTGATTATATCCACTATTTATCTCTAACATAATAAAGACTTAGTACACTAACAATACCCGAAAACCCAGAAATAACCGGAAAACAGATATTTCTGTGATCATTATTCGCAGGAATGTCACTTAAAATCTGACATTAGCTGAATCATCAGTTAAGCAATTATTCTGATCATACATAAAGAAAAATAAAATTCAATAAATCAAATTTGACTGAAAAAAAGGAGTAATTTAGATGCCGACAAAGAAGTGGGAGTTGACGAGGCTGCAGGTGGAGAGGGCGACTCACCTCGGTGGTCTGTTCTTGGAAGGCGTAGAGGATGCCGTCGATGAGCTGTTCCTCGAGACGCGAGTCGATGTCAGCCGAGCCCAGGTTACCCATGATCTTCTCTATCGTCTCCATGACCATCTTTCTGTACTGCTCGGCCTCGTCTTTCAGGTCATCCACAACGCGACTCACGATCTCCGCTGCGCCCACTTTGTTGGCAATCTCCACTGTCGTGTCCACCAGCTGTCGATAAAAACAACGATTCACAATTTAGCATTTTAAACCTCGAGATGCAAGCATGAAATGAGTTTCTGATCAGTAATTAATTTAGTTGCCTCATGATGTTCTTTTCTGGGTCACATCACAGCAAAACCGTTACTAAGAGTTTGGCTGACAGACATGCTGGAGACACAGCGGCATGGCTGAGTCATGAACCCCAGATCTTGCAGCCCAATGTGCTACTGACCAACTCAAATACAGGGAGCCAAAGCATTACCCTTGCTCAAAACCCCATTTACGGAGGCCAGTAAGAACAAGGCTTAGTGCTAAAGCTATGGGAGTTCGAAGCTATAATTTAGTTTTTGGTCTCGTTTGTTATTATAAAAGTGTAGTTTACTATCATCTCCCTGAGCAAGTTGTGTAATGGTGCTTTGTAAACGGGTATCTGTGGTTTCAGCGGGTTCACTTTGGCTCCCTATATACAATTTTGAGGGAAAGTGACTGAGCCGTGGAGGGACTGAGGAATAAAACGT
Source organism: Alentia gelatinosa (assembly GCA_950022655.1). Lineage (NCBI taxonomy): Eukaryota > Metazoa > Annelida > Polychaeta > Phyllodocida > Polynoidae > Alentia > Alentia gelatinosa. The sequence goes on from OX465588.1 coordinate 57,871,914, forward strand.
GCACAGATTCTGGATTGTAGATCTGTTTAAGAAACTAACTCATTTTCCGAAAATTAAAAAGTCGGCATATTTAAACTGACTCGTCGTTGTGATAGCCAGTTGTGGCAGACTCGTAAATAGTGCAAAATTCTGATTACAACAAATGAAAATCTTAAAATTGTGAACATATATAATAATCTATGTGGGCGACAGAAACACCGCGATGCCAGTTGGGGTTGTGCGAAAAAAGGAAAAAAAGGAAATATTTCCATGTGGAAATTACCGCCTCAGAGAAACTGAGAAAACGTGGGAAAAACATCGTTGTTGGCCATGGAAGGGGCTGTGGTGTGTGGGGAGGTTTGAACCATGGTTTATTGATGTAAATGAATCTCTCTATTAACACACGAAAAAAGAATTATACAAACCAAATATGAAAACAATTGCTAGGCCTGGTTTTCCCACATGAATATAAAAAAAAAGATATTCATTGGAAACAGGGTTGTCAGTGGGGGTAAGAAAAAAACATTGAAATATTTCTTTTGCAATACAGAATTTATGCATTACATATGCATTACAGTAGGAATCAAGGGAAAGCTCAACTTTTTACATGGGTCAGTGGGGAGGTTCAGCAGGGGATTCTGGGCTGTGGCTGATTGGGGCTCTTTAGCAGTTGGTATATCAATATTACACAAGGAATCATTTTGTTTTTCTGAAAATGAAAACATTGAATTCAATGGAAACATTGAAAACTGGCATTTCCAGGAAAAGACGAAAACCTCCTTCGGTGGAAGCCAAGTACTGACCTGTCTGTAGTTTCGTCTGTCCATGGCCATACGCTGGTTCCAGAAGTGTTTGAAGAAGGGCGGCAGGATTTCCTCCTTGATGTACTGCGGCTCGACACCGTCCGTGGCGCAGCACTGCTTCACCACCTTCAGCACGATCTTCTTCATCTCCTCGTCCGGCGACTGGAACTCGCGAACCAGGATGAGCATCACTTCTCGCGTGTAGTAGTTGGCGTACTCCGCGTCCATCAGCGGGATCAGGTAGCCGATGGCCTTCAGGAACGCCGCCAGACCCTACGAGCCGGGGAAAACACAAGAGAGGATATTTTATCCGACCCCTAATAAAAAACTCCATAGGCTTAACATTGGGTCACTGTATTCAGTTTGGAGTTCAGAAAAATGAAAAATATCGCTCTAGTGGGATACACTTGACAAATGACGTAGAAGTAATTTAGATGGGCGGGGTAGGATAAATTCTAAACCAAACTCGAGTTAGTCGTGTTATTGTTCATCGCACTCCGGCAAGATCGCGTATTACTGCTCTCGGCTTTGCCTCGCGCAGTAATACGCAATCTTGCCGTCGTGCGATGAACAACAACATGACTAACTCTTGTTTGGTTTCTCCATATTACAACGGCTGGAGAGTGCATTCATCAGAGACCCTGCGAGCCGGGGAAAACACAAGATAACATATTAAGTCATAAAATAATTGAGGGAAAGAGAAAGAAAAGCTCACCGACCATTCAACCAGATCAGAATTGAGATGAACTTAAATACTTGACAACTTTCAATTCAGGCTGTCAACATAAAGGGTGTAATTGGGAAATATCATCTCCTCGATTCTAATGAGTGAATGTAGCACAGTAAAATAAAGCAGTTACCTTTCCTCTGTGTTGCCGAATACCCCGCCACAGCGGTTTGAGGACCGAATCGAAGGACTCAATGCCGTACGGTGTCGCGGCTTCTGCCAGAGCGGCCAGGGCCAGGGCTGTGATGGTGCGTACCTTTTGTTGTTCGTCAACGAGACCTAAAACAAGAAAACAAATTTATATACACAATGGACAAACGTGGAAGATGGACAGAAACAAGAAACAGTTTTGTGTATTTATTAAAAAATTTGCCTGAACAGTCTTAGTCTGGAAATTTCAATTTTCTTGATTCTCTGTATAATTGTGGCTGAATAAAACTGGAGGCATCATTTCCGAAATTTTAATAATTGCTATTTCTTAATGAAATAATGCAAATATTTTGATATTTTTCCAAACCTATGTAAAACTATATCAAAATAATATTACAATCATGTAAAATCCTGATCATTTTGAATTACCATAGTTCTAATGACGTGAATCTGGGTATCATAAAGCGCTAGCATACTAAAAGGGTTAAAATGACACTACAACTGCATTTTTCAAGGTATGTAATGGTAATGCAGCGTAGCAAAATGGTCAAAATGTTGAAATTTCATATATGTCCAGGAACTCAATCCACGCACCGTGCTCTATGATCTCGACGAGGTTCTTGAGATGTGGCAGGATGGCGCATCCCATGAGGATGGCGATTTGTTGGACGATCTTGATGCCTGTGTGACGCGCCTGCCACGACTTCTTACTGCGACATACCGCCTTCAAGAAAGGCAGCAGCGAAGGGATGCCCAGCGCAGACGCCACCACTGCGAAGGCACGCGCTGTGGTGTTTCGCACATACTCGTCCATGTTGTCGATGTCCGGTCTCATCGTGGAAATCATGGTGGCCAGGCCCGCAGCCTGAAACACGACACTTCTCATTAGTACGGTGTAAATGTGGTCATTAACTTCGAATTAGTGTTACTTTTTATTTTAGAAAAAAAAAGATAACATAATAAAAATGCTCAACATATACCTGATATCTACCATGACATATTTTCACAAAATCAGTGGAAATAGTTTTCATATAGAATTTTCTCACAAGTCTCACGAGATTACACATTGGGCTTACCCTTTACCTCACCCCAGTATTTTTCTCCATAGGCTTAGCATTAGGAACTCATACTCCACGGCCGTGAAGGTATTATACCCAATACTCAATGGCTAATTGGGTGATTTATTTCATTGATTAATTACGTTATATGGGGTGAGATGAAATCAGAAACCCACTTCTGCCTCTTTCAAAAACATGATGATGGTTTTCTTTGGAATAGTTTCGAACAATATTTTCATGTTGTTACTGTTTTTCAAGTACTTTCTTCTATTTTCTTGTACCCTTTTACAGTTAAGCAGGATATGCTGAACAGTTATGGCTACATTGCATGCTTGGCATAATGGGGGATTTTCCCTTTACAGGAGATATTTGTGTGTAAGTCTGGAATGACCTATTTTTGACTGCTTTGTAATTCTCTCAGCTTCGCTTCATGAATTTCTCTCCCTCTTTATAATTCACTCAGCTTCGCTTTGAGAATTCCTCTGCGGAGTGGAGTACGGACCAAGTTATTTTCACCTCATGAGTTTCCTTCTCATTACGTACCTTGAGGACAGTTTATTTTTAGAACACATACCCCCGCATTCCCTGGGGGGTCTATGGTCTCAGTCTACAGTATTATCTTAGCCTGGTATAAATGTCCATAGGCTTAACATTAGGAACTCGTTTTCAACAGGCCTGTGAGAATGGTAACTCATACTCAATGGCCGATAAACGTATGAATATTTCCAGGCTATGATAAATTCAGAGACAAATTCATGTTTGGTCTGAGTCCCTGTTCACCATCTCGTTTGGAGCACTTCGGAATTTTCACCTGACTATCACCTCATTCTTATTATTATTTACCTGTGTCCGAATGTCTATGAAATACTGCTCGCTGCTAGGGGTGCAGTAATAATAATTTTCATGCCCGCTGTGAGTGTGACTTAATAAGTCATCAAAATGTCGTTTTTTCATCTATTTAAGGTATATAATAATAAGCAAACGTCCTTACTGTAGACGAAACGATTCTAGTTCTTGGTCAGTCGTCGATATCATACTGCCTTCCGTCTATGGCGTCAGGCTGTATGATATCAACGACTGACCTCGAACAGGAACCGTTTCGTCCACAGTAAGGACGTTTCCTAATATAACTGCATGATCCAAACTCGTGGCAAATGAGCAAATACTCATCAATTTCTTTCTTGGAGCCATGTTTCGCGTACGTACCTTGGCGAGGTTGGAGATGATCTCGCGCCCCTCAACACGCGCGTAGTAGTCTTCGTCGATGAGCAGGGGCTCGATGACGACGAGGATCTTGTGCACGTAGGGTCGCACCAGGTCGTCCAGTTTGTAGAGGATGCGGTCGATGACTTTGACCAGCAGATGGCGCTCCTGGTCCTCCAGGGTGGGCGACATGAGCAGCGGCAGGATCTGGTTGAAGAGCGGCCCCGCGCCGAACTCGCGCGCCTTGTCTGTGATCTGTCGCAGCGCCGCCTGCAGGCAGAAAGCAGAGACAGGTTAGACAGGGGCAGGTCAAAACAGTGAGAATAGTTTTTAGAATTTATCATGTGAAAAAGATATATAAAAAAAATAATTTTGTTTGTGGAATATGCTGCCTCAGAGAGACATGGAAAAGGGGGAATATATGTTGTTATTATCCACCTAATATAAATTGTCCATAAAAAACACAAAGGGAGTGCGTATTGATATATCTCGGAGTATACAGATATATCCACCTAATACAAATTGTCCATAAAAAACACAAAGGGAGTGTGTATCACAAAGTGTCCACAGAAAACACATAGGGAGTGTGTACAGATATGTTGTATTCTCCGGGTTGCCAAAGGCGGCGAATATGGAAAAATTGTGCAGATGAAAAAGTAGGATGTGCTTAAATGCACTAATATCGGTGTGTGACTTACTTTTCTCATCGGCGGGGTTCCATTCTTGATCTTGAGCAGGAGCTTCATGATCTTGCGCTCCTTTTGTTCGTCTAGAGAGAGAGTCTCCTCATCGACATCCACCTGCGAAGAGAAGAAACAATGTTCACAAATCACACCGTAGTTTGTTTGTTTGTGGTTTAAGTCACAGGGGACCCTAAAAGTTAGACTGGTTCCAGTCCCTGCATCCTATGGCTACCCTCCCTGCTGAAATACAGGGTCTGGTACAATCGGTAATGGAGTTGGATTTCTGGCGCTGTTTAGCACCTGACACTCTCCATACAGATATCCTGGCTACTGGTAAGGATATCTGCTGGGAGATTGATACTCTATCACTTTGATCTCAATCGGGTTACAGTCAGGAGCAGGCGAAATTAATTGCTATGACAACAGAGGCGGCCAGGGAACTGGAGCAGGGGAGGGGGAGGGGTAGGAGGAGGTATGGGAGGAGGTATAGGTTTACAGGGAGCGGCTTGGGGCCATAAACAGGAGATTTCGTTCAAAGTGGACAAGTCTTTGATTCATGGTCCAGTCAGAGAAGGATAAATACTATAATGACCTTTATTCTGACTCTGTTTAATCATTTAATGAATGCTCATGATCAAAGACTTGAACAAGTCTACCTGAGAATGTAAAAGATTTAATGAATTGTTACGTCCATTAGATATTCGAAAGTATTAATGAAAAAAAAAAAATTTCAGTCAATGAAAAACGTGGAAGAACGACTATTTGTCGAATGCAAATTGGACCAATAAAAAAATTAAAAACGCCTAAAAACACCCCACCAGGTATGAAGGAGAAAGTCTTCCGTATATTGAAAAGGAAAACATTTTTTCAATATTAATCAAGGTTTATTATTATAATTATATGTTAATCATCTAGTAAAATATTAATAATTATATTAACGCAATTTACAGCGTGTGTATTAGTGTTATAGTCACATATAGTTATTGTCTTTACGGATACACCAGAGTCTACGGTAGGTAGCTCCACTGCCATGTCACTTATATATGATAGATAGTATATGAACAGTTATCGGCACATTGCATGCTTGGCATAATTGGCAGGGGATTGTTGTTTTCCTTTAAGAAAGTTTGGAGTGACTAAAACAGCTTCAGTCGTGTAGCTCTCTGTCGAATGCTTAAAAAATTTGCGATGAATTATAAATCCACATTCTCATACAAAAACCTCAAATGAGGAACACTCTTTATGATGCTGACTATAAATATATTCTCAGAATTAGCCCTGTAAAATTGAGAGGAAGAGGGGGATTTTCTATAAAAAAAATGGCTTGGTTTACTGACCAGTAGTTTGTCGAAGTACTGCATGTCGTCGGGTTTGAGGAGAGGTAGGTTGCCCTTCGGCTGCATGTCGACGACCGACACTTTGTTGTCTGGGGTCTGCATGCGGAAACCGGTCGGGGTGGCAGCCATCGGTGTCGGGGTGGCTGTCAGTTTACGGGCTGGCGTACGGATAGGCACGTAGCCGGCCGGAGGTTGCAGCACCTGCAGTCAACACAAACATTAATATCACACATGTTTCCACAAGAAATGTCATTCACATTTGACAAGATGAGAACTATGTAATGGATAACATTAAACATGAGCTAAGTTTGCAATAAAATTATTGGCCTCTAAAGGCAAGATTATCTAACACTCAATAAGAGACACCAGTTACCATACCAATAAATAATAAGAGAATTAGTAATGAAATTAGGGGAAATTTGTTTCAAACCACTATTATTCCATTGATGTATGGATGTATCAGATTAAAAGGAATTTGAGATTAAATTGAGATAAAATAGCTTTATCTCAAAATTAATCAAAGCAATAAAAGAAAAATTCACTAATATTTCAATGCTGTATGAGACCGACCTTGTATCCTGGCGGGAACATGGTGTCGAGCTCATCGTCCGTCAAGGGTCGGTTTCGCTCGTCAATCTCGCGCTTCAGAGTGAAGGCTTGCATCTGTTCGGGTGTCATAGACATGAGGTGGCCGGGCGTGGGGGTCGCCATGGCCATGGCCTTCTGACCGGTGGGCGTGGTGCCGCTGGGTGTGAAGGAGGGCGTAGAAACCCCGCTGGGCGTCATACCGCTGGGTGTTTTACTGGGCGTCATCCCACGCATGGCACTGGGTGTCATTGACTCGGGCGTGGCAGCCCCGGGTGTTTCGTCCCAGCGTGAGCGGCGTTTACTGGCCCCAGGCGTGGGTGTCTCTTGGATGAGGTCTCCTCCGCGGTCTGTGCGCGGTGTCTCGGCCCACCCACTGCCATGCCCCGGTGTTTCTGTCAAACAGGACATATTTACATTATTTGGAATCAATACAAGTGTTTTTATTTATCCCACCCCTAATATAAAATCCCATAGGGTTAACATTGAGTTTCCATATGCCATGCTGACTGGCATACGCACTGGCACTTATCCAAAATTGAGGTGACGGGGTAGGATAAAATCAAAACCTGATTCATTTTAATCTTGGCCACCACATGCCACTCCTGGAGTTTTGGCTCCGGACTTCACTCGGCTTCACCTCGTGAAATCACTATGCGAAACTCCAGTCGTGGCATACGGTGGCCAAGATTAAAACTCATCCAGTTTTACGATAATCCTCCATAGTCTGTACACTGTGTCTCGGCCCACGCTCTGCCTAGTGTCTGTCAAACACGCCATATTTACATTACTCAGAATTGATACAAGTATCATTAGCATGTCCTCTGTCTTAGCGCTGTGTCTCGGCCCACCTTGCATAAACAAGGCTCAATCAACATCATCTTTGATTTACAAAAGGCAAAATAATTCAATACTGAAAATGAAACCTATATTTCCATGGTAAAACAGAAAACTGTCATCTCTAATATCCAGGGTTGCCAGTTGGGGTCAGAAAAAAACACTGAAAATTTGTTCATCGCGATACAGGGTTTACACATTACATATGATTACAGTGGGGAATCAAGGGAAAGCTCAAGTTTTTACAGGGGTCAGAGGGTTCAGTTGGGGATCATGGGCTGTGACTGAACTGGGTACTTAACCAGTTGGTACATCAATATTACACGGGAAATTATTTTTCATTCTGATAATGAAAAGATGAGTTTCAATGGAAATATTGAAAACTGGCATCGCTGAATATCATATCTGAATATCTCCTCCCTTCGCTGGTCTCACTCACCTCTGTCTGTCTTGGGTGTCTCATCCCAGCGGTTCTTCCTGGCGGACGGGGTGCCCTGGTGTCCGGGCGTAGTATGGCCTGGCGTATCTCGGCCCGGTGTAACTGCCCCTGGCGTAGCATGGCCCGGTGTGGCGTCCCAGATGCGCGCACTCGGTGTGTTGGAGGGCGTTTCGGCCCCTGAAGGTTTGCGCCCGGGCGTTTCATCCCACCGGCTGTTGGAAGGCGTGATCGACTCGGCGGCGTCCCATGACGAGCCAGCCTTCTTGGCCTGCTTCGCTGGAGTGTCGTCCGCGGTCTGATCCCAGCGACGACGTTTCTTAGGTGCGGCAGCCGCAGCATCGCCAGCACCGGAAGCGGCAGCCGATGACCCGTTGACAGCCTTGAGTGACCCGTCCTTGGCCTTCTCTCGCATCTGTTCTTCCAGCGCTCTCTGAGAAAGTAATCATCATTTCAAAATCAGGGATGTCAGTTCTTGTTGTTTGGGTAGTTTAACATCTAATATGTTCTATTAGACTTACTTTGGGTTTGAAGGTGATCTAACCTATGAGATGAATTTAAGTAGAAATCACACCCCTATACATTTACAGAGGTGAGAATTTTTTTAGTTTCCACACCACATAGACATGGTATGAGAACGATTAGTCTTTGATATAGCAGTAAATCTACTATATCAAAGGTCAATCATTCTCATACCATCAGAAAATGGATGGAAATAATTTCCATGTGGAATTTACTGCATCAGAGACTGAGAAAACATGAACAATACATCAGTGTTGGCCATGGGATGGTGCTAAGAGACTGTGGACAGGTTAAAACCAACGTTAATAAAGCAGAATTCATAATAAATGAGTTTTATACAAAAGAAAATGGTTTTATACACTGGATATGAATACAAAGATGTCCATGGAAAATGTGGATATCTGCCATCTCAATATAACAGGGATGGAAGTCAGGACTGAGAAAATAATCGGAAATTGAAAACACTTATAAATGAATTATTTATAACATTATTTTGGAACAGAATGGCTATGAATCGATATATATAGTAGTGTTGCCGGTGTATATGATATGTCGGAATTCCGTCATTTTTCATAAAACTTGCATCCCCGACTATAAAATATATCTATTCAAAGATGACAGCAAAAATTTTCGAATTCCGCCTAACTTGACCCACAATCATACTTCTTTACAGATGTGTTTGAAAAAGAAAGTACATAATACAATGACAATATTCGACTATAAAATCATCAATTTTGATCTGACATAGCACAAAAAATGTTAAAATCAAAAAGCTCGTCTTACCTGCTGGTGCCGGATTCGGTTCTCCTGCATGACATCGGGGTAGGTTCTGCGCTGCGAAGCGGGGTCCGGAGTCTTCGCGCCTGGAACGACAAGCAAAAGGGTCACGACCAGGGAGTCGCGACGGGGGCAGATACCATTAGTTATACGTCTTACACTGAAACGAGTGGCCTTCTTATCGGCCCTACTATCTTTACATATGACACTCTGTGTGTTCTGTGCCTCACACGGGACATTGTCTTATAGGTGGCTCATTCGGCTAACATCACGTAGGATCAAGTTATAATGCCTTCATATTTGGGTTTTTAGTTGAAATGATGAATGGGTGTCAGGGTGAAGAAGTACATTCTGAAGACTTAAAATGAGAACTGAAATTGATAGGAAAAGATTATCCGAGACCTTAATAAGAGCGAAAGGAAGGATCCTTTTGTTTTCTGGTCCAAATTTTTCTTTGCGTGTTTGGTTAGAACATACTAAGTAAGGCATCAGGGGTTCTACAGGTAATCATAAAGGTCTCGTTCCTCAAAATGAAATATTATCCTAAACTGTTATCTATGTAGGAAAAAGATTTAAGTACTATACATCTAAATTTGCAAATTAATAGAATTAAACTTTATGCTTTTTAATGGAAAATATATCTTATTTCTTTTAGGCATTTAATCCAAACGCGCATGTCACCTAATATATTCCACCAAGTATCAAAATGAAAATTAAATTTTAAGGTACGAAACCAAGGCTTCGGTGCATATGCAGGGCAGGTTTGGTCGCGCGCGGGCAGCAGGCGTGTCATGTAGTGACAGCATTCATCCACGTGTAATGCCAATAACAATGATAACCTGTGCCCGGCGCGACCACACCACTGACCGACCACCAACGCAACCCACACCGCACTCCTCCATATCCCCATCTCGACCCGTCAACTTTCAGAGATGCCAGTGAGGTCTAGAAAAAGACCCGGAAAATATCTGAATCCTGATTATATCCACTATTTATCTCGAACATGATCAAGACTTAGTATGTTAGCAAAACCTGGAAACCTGGAAATAAACGGACAACTGGCATCTCTGATGCTCTAGACGCCAACCACCCCACGAACAAGGAGTATCTCAACGGAGTTGCTTTGTATCGTCAACCAACCAATGCCACCTGAAGCCAATTTGATATCTCCATAACAACAATTTTTTAATTTTTAAAAATTTCTAGCACAGAACACACAGATGTCTTTTTTTTTTTACATTTATTTGTATATTTATTTCATTTTTGTTGTTGTTCTTTTCAGAACAAGATACGTACTGCGTCAGCTCCGGTCGGCTTACTCAACGTTCCCCTCTCCTGTCGTAAACATAGATGCGTGTACCTAGAATTAATCTTAATGAGTGTAGTGTACGGTGAAAGGAAGGCACACCCAACAAACACATCTACTCTCGAGCACACATCCACATCGAGTTTACAGCTTACGTAACAAACATACTTCTTTAAAAAGCCACCGGCCACCTCAGGCCAGCCTTAGTAGTCTGCGAATATACCCTCCTTACGAGATTTCTTTTAACTATGCAGTGGAACTGTGATATCTAATTTTGCGCCACACGAACATGCAGAACATAATTACTGAGTATATAATTCTTCAAATCGATGAAATCCACCCAGTAAGTATTCTCAAACTGCGAATAGAGAAAACCTTCTGCATTTAGATTGGAATTTCCTTCTTGAACTGTGTTTTTTTCGTGCCCTTCATTTGTTCATTCAATAAAATCCCAAATTAAGTATGAACATTTATGCAAAAATAGAGAAGGAATCGTTTGAGCTGAGTTTCAATGAATTCAAAATTGTGGCTGAATAACTTGCTACACTCCCCACTTTGTTTCCCCGAATTTACTCGGTGGGAATACTCTTTAAATTAAGCCAAGTTCCACTGCCGTTACAGATTATCTATCATTTTTCTCTGCCAATGATCTATTTTGTTACTAGACCATGGACTCTCGGTTCTCATCCAGCTTCCGTTTTACCAGTGATGCCGAGAGGGCCGCTGTTGGGAGAGAAATTTATAGAGATTAGTATCGTTCTGTCTGGTGGAATCGGCTGAAAAGCTGTTGGTGAAGTCAAGAAAGTGGGGCGAAGGGATCTGGGTCTAATCTTCCCGCATTCTCCAGTTCAACTTTAAAAGGGGGTGTCCACTGAGCTCCCGAAACACTCCGAAAGAGCCCTTCCGACAGGGATTTTCTTTGTCGGAGTGTCGTAAGCCTTGTCGGGGTGTGTCGGAAGCAGTGGGTACCACCCTTAAAACCTTATCATTTCGGCTCGCGAATCGACTTGTCGCCTTATCCCTGGCCGCGTCCCCTTAAAAGTCCAAATCTAGTCCCTGTTTACTGACTTGTCTGTGAGATAATTATACAGCGTCTAAGGGACAGTAATTAGGATTGATCGTCTCCCAGTCGTTACTTACTTGCATTTTTGTCAAGGACAGCCGAGTGTCCTTGTAAGAAATCCCAACTTGGACCCTTGAGATCTACTTGTGATTGTTGTTATGCATCCCAGGATCAGCTACTACTCAAAGAATTTTTTTATTTCAGACAATATTTCTACCCGTGTTGGTAACATTTACCCAAATATCATACGTTAAAGAAAAATACAAATTGTCTTTACATAAAATTGCGTACCTATACGCAAGTCCTCTAAATGGACCCGAAGCAAAATTATTTCGATTTCATGAATTAAGCTTAGATGTGTTTCAAATTGAAGTTACATGACTACCTCTTATCATGAAGTTTTATCTATAAATATAATTAGATTTCTCTGATAGTTTCGCCTTAAGCCTGAGAAAGCTATCCACTGATAAGCTAAGAAATTTGTTTTTCTATTTGACATTCGTTTTCTTTAAAAACACCTCATGTGATAAATAATATAGAGTGCTCCTCAGTCCAACTGCATGGAACATTTTTAGACATTTGGAGTTATTTCCTTCAACTGACAACCAATTCTTTTGTATCCAAATAGAGGAAGACTTCGCACTTTCTATGGCTCTTTCTTTTTATATTTCTTTAAATAAATAATACTTCTAAATTGTTTCTTATTTTCAGTGGTTTCAGCTAAGTTCAGTTAACTCAACCCAATTCAATAGAATCTTCTTCTTTTTTTCAAGTAAATTTGTTTTGGATTAATATAATTTACGGTGTGTTTTTTCTGTTCATGGGATGCATAAGTCTCTTTTCAACTTCTGTATTCGGCAGTTATAAAGTCACCGCAAAGTCAACACAAGTATTTTCTATTTGCATGTATGGGGTATAGATATTCATCTCACCCCTGGTATTTTTCTCCCATAGACTTAACATTGGGAACTTGTACCACATGCCCATGGAGTATTTAGAAAAAATACTAAATGGGGGATTACGTCATAAATGTTAGCCGATTAGTCAATACGAGGGGTGAGATAAATTCAGAAACCTATTCAAGTTTACGGTCAGAGCTCGATCCAATCTCATTTGAATCGCTACATAATTCATGCGGCTTCGCCTTGTGAATTACTACGCTATCTAAACTTGACGGGATATGAGGTCTGACCGTGAATTTTCATAGGTTTCCTCTATAGTACCGTAAGGGGAATTACCAAGCGGTATTATCTTGCCTTCGTAATTCTATATGACTGACTCTTTATCATGTCTATCATTTGATTGAAAACCATATCAATGCCAAAGTTATCCTTTTTAATAGATGAAACCAAATAGCGTTAAGAGGATTGTAGCTTCCAGTCATTTTCTTTTTCTTTCCCTTTGTTGTTCTTGTCTGCCCCATAGCAGGGTCACTAAGTACAGATTAATACAGCTCACTTTCTAAAGCCGTCCAACGGGGAAAACTTCACCAACCAATCTAGCTTCAATTCCTGCGTAATATTCCTTTTCACATTCTACAACTCGATATCTACAGAACAAATGTGAACGACGCAAATGGTAATGAGGGATGAGACTAAAAGGTAGCTGATACACGCTACACTGCGGTTAGGAGATTAACACATCGTCATGGAGGCATGATGGCGGATGAAGAAGCGAAAAGTAAACCATCTTAAAGGGTACGGATGGGAGGGAGAAGGAGATCTACATACCGATTTCAAACGGGTCGTGGCGTGGCGGGGAGATGACCATCTGTCGACGTTTGGCGCGGTAATCATCTTCTCTGTCTGCGATCCGCGACACGCGGTGCTCTGCGATGGGATCATACTCCTGAAAACAGTCAGCAGATTAATCATGAGGTTGACATTCTACAGGTTAACTTCTTGCGTTGGATCAATCTTATCTATTCTTTGAGATAAGAAATGCCATTGAGGTCTAGAAAAAAAGACCCGGAAATATCTGAATCCTGATTATATCCACTATTTATCTCGAACATGATCAAGACTTAGTACACTAGCAAACCCAGAAATAACTGGAAAACTGACATCTCTGTAAAATACTACAAAACATGGACGCAAGGTTCTTCTAGGCCGGTATAATTTCTGGTAAGTCACCTTTTTATCTTATTTTTTAAATCTTTCATCAGTACAAACAGTTCTTTAATATGGCCTTTTAATTTCTGTGCAGATAGTGTATAGACAACATCTTCCTCAATATCATTCAACTTCATTATCTCAAATGTCAAGGAGTGGCTAATCATAACCAACTCATCATGAATACGGACTGCTACTATTCGTCAAGTCAGCCTGGAAGTAGGTGGCGCTACGAACCCGGCTTTTGACATAGGAACAGCCATCTTGGAGAAGCAACTACGCAATGCTATGTCTATGGGGCCGTTCAAACGTTCATTTACAATAATATTTAATATATGAGGATGTTGAAAGTACTTCTTAGTCACCTCTCTTTACCAAATCAAAGTTCCCTGAAAATTTCAGATCAAATGACAATGTAATGGCCCCATGTAGACCGTAGATACGATGTCAACAAATTGTTGAAACAATCGATTTTCTTCGAGTTGGCATATTTAAATCATGTCTGGATAATTGGAATAATCCTATTTTAACTATTACACGTAAACATTACACATAAAAGAGTATATTACGATTATTTTTCTCCATTTTACACTCTGACAGCGGTTGTGGTCACCAGCAAGATGGCGGGAATGTCCATTGTGAAGGGAATTTGGAGGGGATTTTAAACTGGAAGTCGCCAGATGACTCGTAGAATGGGTCTAGTATTCTTATCATACAAGCAAGGTACTCCATAATTTTTTGTAGAGCTCGCCTTTGGATAGGCCATACGGAGTTATTTCAACATGAAATAATGCAATCTGATTGGATGAGAGTTTGATAGAAAATGGGCGGCGGAAAATTTAAAAATGGCGGACGAATGATATCGCTTCTATTACGGCAATATTTAGTGGCCACATATTATGAACTATGGCATGTAAGACATTGAAATACAGAATCCAAACATGAATTATGGAATTACTCCGAAATACAAAAGGAATCATCATAAAAACATTATAACTGATTTTATGGACACTAAGACTCAATGCCTTTACGACCCTAACTTGGCCTAAGCCATACCCAAGGTAGTGGTAGCAAGCCTGCAACATGTAAACAAAGCGTCAAGATGTAAACATTGACACTTTGTTTACACATTAAACTCATATAATTCAGCTTAGTTCTTAAAATTTGTTTATACAGTCTCTATACACAGGCGTTTTCCTTTTTATTTAAAAACAAAAACATAATAAAGATATGGCAGCCTCCAGAAGTCGTTCCCATGTCCCCAACATGGTGGATGCGCTAAGCACTACACTATACAATATGTTCCTGATAAGACACCGAAATTTGTTCCCGATTCATCCCGACCATTGGCTTGGTGAGAGTCGGGAATAAAATTTCAGTGTCTTATACCTATAAGACACCGACATGTAGACTCTTCCCAACGACACCTCCTCCTTTTAAAACCTATTAAATTACCCGGGATAAGATTTTTTAAAAAGCCGTCGGGAGCCGAACCGGGGTGAGCCACGGGCCGCTGGTGTGGAATCATAGAAATTAATTCAAAGTTTAATAACTTCGGATCCAATTAAGATATCGGGAAACGGTTTTCAGATTTATCATTGCCTCTCTCTTCTCTACAAATCTATATAAGGCACTTGTAAATCGGACTGAGTAATAGGTAGTGTTGCTATTTAAACGGCCTGCTCAGAATCGGGAACAATCGGTGAATGTGCGTACACCAAAATCTTAAGGTTGAGGAGAGTCGGTCATATCTGACATGGTAGTATTGCCCGTCGCGTCGGGAAAAGCAATAAAATCGGGTCGGAGAAGTGCGTACATCCACCCGATTGATGCAGATTGTCACAGACGCGACGGATCCGTCGGGCAAAGGTAGAATCTGGTACAGCCCTTGGGTCGGTGTCTTATAGGCTTAAGCATGGATCTATATCTATGGATAGGAAACCAGGGCGAGCGCAGTATTTGTTCAATGATTTGTAGGACTCAACTACAGTGGACTGTGTTCAAGTTCTGGCCACCAGGGTTTCAAATGCGGCGCTGCTGATGGATTCAGGATAAGGTTGTGTTTTTTGGGGTTGTACTTTTTTATTCAGAGAGAAGACTGAGGATTTCTCAGCAAGTAATAGGAGTAGAAACATGATTTAGAATGGACATTAATCAAAATGATGATACCTAGGTGATGATTCTATTGTTCTGATTGTGAATCAAAGTGGAATTATGGGAATCAGACGGATGGGCAGTCACTGAGTCAGGTGGATGGGCAGACAGTTAGATGGGCAGTTATTTGAGTAGGCATTCATAGACTGGATGGGCAGTCAGGTGGATGGATAGATGAGTGGGCAGTCAAGTGGATGGGTAGTTAGATATATTTGTAGTCAGGTGGATAGGCAATCAGATGAGTGGGAAGTCGGATAAATGGACAGTCAGATGAAGGGGCCGTCAGGTGGATGAGCAGTAAAGTGGGTTGACAGTCAGTTTAATGGGCAGTCAGATGTTTGGGTAGTAAGGTGGGTGAGCAGTTTGATGGACAGGCAGTCAGTTTAATGGGCAGTCAGATGTTTGGGTAGTAAGGTGGGTGAGCAGTTTGATGGACAGGCAGTCAGTTTAATGGGCAGTCAGATGTTTGGGTAGTAAGGTGGGTGAGCAGTTTGATGGACAGGCAGTCAGTTTAATGGGCAGTCAGATGATTGGGTAGTAAGGTGGGTGAGCAGTTTGATGGACAGGCAGTCAGTTTAATGGGCAGTCAGATGTTTGGGTAGTAAGGTGGGTGAGCAGTAAAGTGGGTTGACAGTCAGTTTAATGGGCAGTCAGATGTTTGGGTAGTAAGGTGGGTGAGCAGTAAAGTGGGTTGGCAGTCAGTTTAATGGGCAGTCAGATGTTTGGGTAGTAAGGTGGGTGAGCAGTTTGATGGACAGGCAGTCAGTTTAATGGGCAAACAGATGGATGGGCAGTCAGGTGGAGAGACAGTAAGGTGGATGGGCAGTCAGTTTGATGGACAGTGAAATAATTTATTAAGCACTTTGAAGGGTTCGTACATCGATAGCCCAATCAAATTCCAGGCTTTTTCCAGGCTTTTCCTGAGTCTAATTTTTTTTTCCAAGGCACATCTAGCCACTGTTTTTAAAACCATGTCTGATTCATCATCAAATTTAGTTAAACTGTCTTCATCTTCCTTAATACCTGTGTCATTTCAGTGGTTTGGGATAGATATAAAAAAAACATTCTTCGCTTTTTTTGCCAATTTAAAATATGAAGACCAAAAATCAAATCCATGCTATATCATTAGCAATTTACTACACATGGTCAAATAAAGGATTTTTGGAACTATTTTTAAAATCCAATTCGCTGAAATTTCATAGGCTGTCAGGGACTGTAATTAAGGAAAGCTAATAATGACCAGAATAGACTAAAAGTTTTGTTATATGCAAAACTAAATTCTCCAGGTTTTCTAAGGCTCTCTGTAGGAATTCCAGGATTTTTCAGGCCTGGAAAACCCAAAAGCATAATTCCAGGGTTTTCCTGGTTTTCCAGGCTATGTACGAACCCTGACTTTGATTTTAAAATCTTAATTTGTCTATGACTGACCACCTGCAAGCCTTAATAAACTATTTCTTGGTCGATTCCAGCTATGTTCCTACACAGAATAGTTGTAGTTATGGCCTATTTTGTCTTAGAATAGTTGGGGCTGGCCGGCAAATTTCCCTGATTTTCAGGCAGTCAGTCTTGGTAAAAAATTATTTTCAATTCATTCCCCTGCCCCTTTGCCTTAATAAAGTATTTTACTCTCGATTCCAGGTATCTACCTAAATGGGACAGTTGGAATTGGGGATCTAACTGCACTGGATTTTTTTTCAAAAGTTAAGGCACATTTTGTGTCATTTTGGGTCAGGTCGGCACTCAAAATTCCCTGATTTTTCAATAAAAATCCAGATTCTTCAATTATTCCCTTGCCCCTATGCCTTAATAAAGTATTTCACTGTCGATTCCAAGTATATACCTCCATAGAACAGTTGAAATTATATTCCTTGCCCTTCTGGGGGTTTCTAAACTAATGGCAGAGTTTGGGTGACTTTAGATGATGGCGCCACTGAGAAATGACTGATTTTGGAGGGTTCCCTGGTGAAAAGTCAAAGTTTCAAAAATATTCCCACTCAACCAGGCCTTTCTAAAATATTTAGCTGTCTTCCCCAATTTGGAACCTACTCTGTGGTCTAAGACAATGATCGGAGAGCTGCCAGCGCACACTGCAATGCTCGAGCAACCTAAAGAATAAATAAACGGGAGCGGCGCAGTGTGGGGGTTGATAATTTCTTGTACAGGGCGCCTTTGGTCGTAAAGTGAACAGAGTGGCAGTGTTATTTATGTCCTTCCTCCTCGAGTATTCGCACTGGACTGATCATTCTCGGCAGTGTGTCTCCCGGGGTATCTGGATACTACAAATTGTTGCCAGCACGCTTCAGTTTTTGGGGAGTGACCAACGGACACTACGCTTTGTCATGCCACCCCTTTAATTTTATATCAGAACACTGTCTAGAATAAACTTAGAAACTTCAAATAACAACTGTCATGCAGCTAAGAAGGTGGCAATTACTAGATTGGGTTTTTACAGGCCGGTTTGATTGTAAAAAAGACAAACACAGCATTAAAACAAAGTGTAGTGCCTAAGGTGACTATCATTCTGTCTTGCAAAAACGAAGCGTAACGTCCAATTCCCGAAGCTTAGTGAACAAAGCATGCTGGCTACGAAGTGTAGCATCCAGTATTCCTCCAGATATTCTGGGCACGAAAAGTAGTTGCCTCGGTGAGTTATGACTTTTAGATTTGAGGAATATAAAAATGCTTACCTCATCTTCCTTGGTGTTGAGCAGATTCAATGGGGCTGTGTAGGTGTTTTTCCCTCTACCCAAGACAGTTGATGTGTAATCGTCTTCATCCTTTAAACAATACAGAAATATCATTAAGCTCAGAGAAGCTATGCAAATATTACGATAATAAACAATACAAAAATTCAAACGTCTCTCTCCGCCACTCTTACTATTGGGTTTTATGATGCCAGTGTTGAAGACACAACTGAATTTTTTCAATATCTTGTTTACTGTCAGGACTCATTGCAAGCAATACTTTTACAGTTACATTTAAACTGTACAGACAACTACCGTTTCGTAAAGCTGTGTGAATAATGTTAACTCTATATTGTCAGCGAACCATAACGCTAATTCATGAACCACAATCCCGAAATACCAGTGTATTTATTGGTCTGCGGTTGTAATTGGAGATATTTCAGAACCCAAATAAAAAAAATACTTGCCTCTTGTTCATCTGTTGGGGCTATGGAATTAAGATATCCTGCGAATTTATTCTGGCGCGTTTCATAGATATCTGTGTCAAAGTGACCACCGGCCCCAAGGGCCACTCGGTCTTCCTCATCGTCCCCAGTCCCTGTCAAACCCTTTCGCCGGTTCTGGAGATCCAAAACCTGGGCCTCAATTTCTGCAAACAAAATTTTAACATCAATCATTTAGCCACTTAATTCATAGTCAACATGTAATTTGGTTCCTAAACGTTAGTCTACAATATTAGTTATATAAGCATGTATCATCCACATGTGTATTATTTCGCTTTATTTACCTATTTTTAAGAGTTTGCAAACTACAACGCAGATAAATCGTCGTCGACTTAACGTACACGATACAGAACAACAACATGTCCGCGGTCGGCATGTCGCTGCCGGGAACCATTTTAAAAATCAAAATTCCAGTAGAGATACGAGATATTTCGTTATTAATTATCAACATATTAAGGCACTATAAGTATTTTGATGTAACTACATAATGTTTTATGTTGGGTATTTAGTAAATGACATGCAAACACGAAAAATTGATCGCAGAAACTGGCTTCTACCTTCATGTGTTGTGGCGGCCATTTTGGTTATGCATTTTCCAGACGTTTGCGGTGCGTCCTGGGAAAATATATATTTTTTTAAATATCAAAATATATTTCCAAGTACAACAAGAAGTTATATTTACTTACAATACGATTATTATCAATAAAGAATTATATCATAAATGAGTATACTTTTTGTGACTTATATAATTTTGGTGACCTTGGCCGTGAATTTGATGACGTCATATTGGAAGGTATATCCCCATTTTACAATAGAAATGGCTTCACGTTTATTATTATGTCGGAATATACTCCTACGGAAGCAACTCTTACCTTGTGATCCACTTTATTTAAGAGAGTTGCGATGCATTGGCATGTGAGTATATCAATTTTTATAATTCTAAGTCAATTCCCTGTGGATAACTTCTTTATTTCAAGGGATTCCCCTCTGTTGTGTGTCCTCGGCAGGCCTCTCCATGGACATTTGATTTATGCAACAACCCAGCCTTGGCAAAGCATTTGGTGTTCCTATGGTGTTAAATGCTACACTTCAGAGGTGCATAGAATTAATAAGGATCATGTCATCAATTGAAACTGGACTTAAAAACCTGACAGTCAACCAATACTGCAGACAAAATGTGTGACCATCTCACCTAGTTTGCATTGTGGATTCATTTCCTTTCATAACTTTAATATACAAGGAAATGATAAATAATAAAGGAGTATTATATAAACATAAGGATCATAAGCAACAACAACTTGTCGATCTATTTTCGTTCTCGTATATGAGATAAATTTGAGCCATATTTCAATCCCAGTTGAAATCTGCCGAGTGAGGAGGGGTGTGTTGGTGTGGTTGGAGTGTGTGATAATTTATATTTATCCCACCCCTAATATGAAATTCCATAGGCTTAAGCCTTAACATTGAGTTTCCGTATGCCACACTGACTGGCATATAGAGTTTTATATGCCACTAGTGGCATACAGAATTGTTATCACATAATATTCCAAAATCGAGGAGACGGGGTGGGATAAAATCAAAACTTGATTCGTTTTAATCTTGGCCACCGCATGCCACTCATGGAGTTTTGGCTCTGGACTTCACTCGGCTTCGCCTCATGAAGTCATTTTGCCAAACTACAATCATGGCCAAGATTAAAACTCATCTAGTTTTACGATAGTACTCGTGGGGTCAATGTCCTGTAGTGGGGTGATAGTCGCTATTTGTGTACAAGAGCCATGACCCATATTTACTACAGAGAGGGGGCGACATGTAGAAATCACATATAACTTATTCTGTATTTTAACATGTGTGTTTGAAAAAAAGAATGATCCTATTATAAAAGAAATAAGTCATAACATTTATTGCCATTTCACACCTATATAATAAAATTGAGATCTGAATTTATTTGTCCACATTAATTGCTACCCCCTGATACCTGTAGAAACAGGAGTCACACATTTCATGTATGATCTATCATTCTAAGACTTATAGCGACTGACAGCGGCGATTTAAAAAAAGAAAATATGTATGTTTATAATATCAATGTGTATTTAACTTCCAGTAAATGTTAAATGTTTCTTTTACAGCTGGGCCAATCAGAGGCATGAACGAGGACATCTTCTCCAAGTAAATGGGAAATATTCAGTCCAACCACACCGGACATTTTTCCCGAATCCTCTCAAAGCTGTCCTGGGCGGCAAAGGTCCTGGGAAAGGCAAACGCCTCGAGTATTCAGAGAGGAGAGTCCTCGGGTAAGCAGAAGGCTATCTGGACATTATCCTACCCCTAATAAAAAAAACACCATAGGCTTAACAGTGGCTGACTGTATTTAGGTGAGCGTGCAGTAAAGTGCTATTTATTGCACGCAGGTAACAAATGAATTATTGGAGACGGGGTAGGATAAATACTAAACTGAACTCAAGTTAGTAGTGTTAGTGTGTATCGCACTCCGGTCAGGTCGGCTAATCACTGCACTCGGTTAATGCCTTGCGCAGTAATTAAACAACTTCCCCGTAGTGCAATAAACGCTAACTCTACTGACTTGAGTTCAATTCAAGGAGTTAAATTCTGTATAAATTATCACCAGATTTCTATGTCAACCATCCTGTACTATAGAGGAAACCTATTCCAGTTTTTAATCAGAGCTTGTATCCCATCTCATTTGAATCACATAGTAATTCACAAGGCAAAGCCGGGTGAATTATGTAGCATTCAAATGAGATGAAATCGAGCTCTTGTTGAAGAGGTTTCTGAATTTATCTCACCACTCACATTGACTAATGGGCTAACCTTTGTGACATAATCCCCCATTAAGTATTTTTTCTAAATACTCAGTGGGCGTTGGATATGAATTCCCAATGTTAAGTCTATAGGGAAAAAATACCAGGGTTGAGATAAATAATAAGCTGGAATGTGCCTTCTTTTGCTGTGTAGGTACTCGATGGAGCAGATGTTTGACATCGTGTCCGGTGTGGAACACTACCCAGACTTCGTGCCCTACTGTAAGGAGGCACGCGTGTTCTCCCGCCGCCCCGGTCACTTCAAGGCTGCTCTGGCCATCGGCTTCGCACCCATTATGGAGAGGTACACATCTGTCGTGACCGCAACGCGCCCCAATCTAGTCAGAGTAAGTCAACCTGTCATATACACAATCCAATCTAGTCAGAATAAGTCGACCATTCATATACACTATCCAAACTAGTCAGAATAAGTCAAACATTCATATTAACTGCCCAATCTCATCAGCGTAAGTCGATCTTTCATACACCACCCATTTACCAGTCAACCATTCATATAACTGTCCAATCTAGTAAGAGTAAGTCCATCTTTCATATACATCACCCAATCTAGTTTAAGTAAGTCAACCTTTCATATGCTCTGCCCAAACCTTTTATATTGAATTATTAAATCAACTATGATCTACTGTTTGTGTCTCTGATGGTCATCTTCTTCAGCACACCTTCATCTATACTTCAATTAAGTGTGACATTGCTGAAAAGATACTAAAGAAAAGAAATCATGTTTGATATAAAAAAATGTACATTTAAAGAAATAAGATTTTCCTGAGTACATATCTGGATTTCTGAACTATGTGCTTGTAAATTCACAAATATGATGGGGAACTGATTCCATCAAGTAATTTATTTATCATCCTAGAGAGTAACTCACTGACCTTGTTATTAATTTTTTTTGCATAGGCTTGCCAAAGAGGTGTTATTGCCACATCATATAAATCTTGTTATTTGATCTAATCAAGGGGAGCTCGCAGATCAATTATTTATCTTTATCCAGTCGAACTTGACGATCAGATTATTTACTTTATCCTGGATAACTCGGTGATTATTTGATTCATCTTTATCCACTGTAACTATTTGCATATATCTCAGTTTTGGATAATGATTCATGACAGTCAGTACTGATGCAAACTCTTAAATATTGTATCTAAAATGAGATGTGATATATTTGCTGATATATATCTGAAATGAATCATGAGATGTGATATATTTGCCACTATAGATCTGACATGAATCACGAGATGTGATATATTTGCCGGTATATATCTGACATGAATCACGAGATATGATATATTTGCCGGTATATATCTGACATGAATCACGAGATGTGATATATTTGCCGGTATATATCTGACATGAATCACGAGATGTGATATATTTGCCGGTATATCTGACATGAATCACGAGATGTGATATATTTGCCGGTATATATTTGGCATGAATCACGAGATGTGATATATTTGCCGGTATATCTGACATGAATCACGAGATGTGATATATTTGCCGGTATATATTTGGCATGAATCACGAGATGTGATATATTTGCCGGTATATCTGACATGAATCACGAGATGTGATATATTTGCCGGTATATATTTGGCATGAATCACGAGATGTGATATATTTGCCGGTGTATCTGACATGAATCCCACTTTCACTCCGCAGTCTGAATGCACGGATGGCGTCCTGTTTAACCACCTGCTGACGATCTGGAGGTTCAGTCCAGGATTACCCAACAACCCCTCCACCTGCACGCTGGACTTCTCGGTAAGACACTCCTTTCGTTATATTTGAATTTATTTTTTTGTACCTAAAACCCTACTACTGTTGAGCCTATAGAGATTGCTATAGAGACTCTGGGGAGACAGTTGTTGACACCGTGATGTCACAGCTGACAGTGCACTATGGTTACGGTGGTTAGGGGCAGTTCTAATAACTGTCATTCAAGGTAGCATCGCTGAGGGAGAAGGACGTTGCCTCGTCTTTATCTGATTTTTATATTTGAAAATAAAATATAAAAAGGGTTATAATTAGAAGGAAATTCAAGAGATGAAAATAACTTGATCTGTACTCGCATCGAGTAATTCACAAAATATAGAAATTTCATTCACTTTAAAGTAATTTCTTGTGTTTGAAAAACGTGTGGTCGTGTACGTGGTAGAATGGACGGGTATATAAATATCTAATAGAGCTGTTCTTTTTTGCTAACGAATTCACTCATGCTACGTCCCAACCTATCGGAATGGGGTAAAAATGATTTTAAAGATATCAGAACTCCGAACATTAAAGCATGTCTTTTATCCGCTCCACTTCCAGGTGACATTTGAGTTTCGCTCCAGTTTACACTCGCACCTGGCGACTATATTCTTTGACGAGATCGTCAAGACAATGGTGAATGCCTTCTTGAAGCGCGCGCAGCAGCTGCATGGACCGCAGTCGATACGAAGAAGATCCAAACAAGTGCTCTTCGACTCAACGGGCAGATCGTGATGTCATCAGCGATTAGGACTTTTATCTATAGCTCCAGAGTTAAAACCCTAAAGCCTAAAAGACATAGACATATAGCACCGATTCTTAACTACCAAATCGCCGATTATAATCGGTAACAATCGGGAACAATGATGTGGCTGCAAGCAGGTACCTGACTCACTAATTGTAATCAGGCATTCCCCCATGCGAGTAATGCCCGATTCTCACCGGGAAGAGGTGTGATCGGGTCGGTGAAGTGTGTACAGCGACCAATATGTCGCTGTCGGGCAAAGGTGTGATCGGGCACAGTTGGCATGTCAATGTCTTAAAGGCTGTAATTCAGGATCTGGACACTACGCTTCGTTGCCAGCGCGCTTCTGTTTTCGGGGGTGACGGATAGACGCTACGCTTTGTCGCACCACCCCTTCAATTTTATGTTAGAACTCTGTCTAGAATTACCATAGAAACTCTAAATAAAACCTGTCTTGTAGCTAACAAGCAGACAATTAGAAGATCAGGGTTTTACACCCATATTGACTATCACAAGAAATAAAACACTGCGTAAACTTGAAGTTTAGTGCCCAAGGCGACTATCACACTATCTTGTGAAAATGAAGCGTAGCGTCCAATTCGCGAACTGTAGTGTCCCAAGCGTGCTGGCTACGAAGCCTAGTGTCTCGGATTCTGTAATTCACCAAACTTCAGATCATACGGCTGCGCCAGGTTTGACTGATTTAGGGATAATTCAAGTGTTATGTACAAATGTATAGAGTTTAATTTAGGAATGTTTAAAGTATTTAGGAAGATGACTATGACTATAATTTTAACAATCGAGTGCTTATCATATATAACCAGGGCCAAATATCTTGTTTTTGTTTCTCTTTCTTTTCAAGTTTTCTCATTTACTTAACGGGTAAAATGTCCCACGCAAAACTCTCAAATTTGTTTTTGACAGGGAAATATCCAGAGACAAAGGCACTCCACTGTTAAATTATGGAGAGGAGAGAGGGGATTTTAGAGATGATTTTCTGTCTGACTTGATGGGAATTATGAAGTGTATTGTTTTTTTGTGTTATTTACAACAACTGTAAAATGACGAATGGTTGAGTTTATGATCTTATCAGATGTTGATAATATCTCCAGATATTGGGTCCTGACCGCGACCTGCTGGATATTGTGTGTAACGAGGATGTATTTAATCATTTCGGAATTATACTTTATCCTCCCCCTCATACAAATCTCCATAGACTTAACATGGTGTGACTGTATGCCACGGTTATGCCATATAATATTTATATGCCATGGGTGACATATGAAGTTAAAAACGTAACGGGTTAGAATAAAATCTAAACATCACAAAATTTCCTACGATTGTTTACATGGCGCTCAATGTCGTCTGCTACGGATATCACTCAGCTCCGCTTCGTGATATCATTCTGCGAAGACAACTCACGCCATATAAACAATCATATGGAATTTCATGACGTTCCTTGATATTTTTTCTACTACGATGAACCGTGCATTGTGAAATAACTCGGGGCTTTTCGCATCCGTCATAGATAGAACCCAGAGACTAAACTATTGAGCACCAATATTGGGGAAGAGAGAGAATATTTCTAAATCTTTATTACGTTTTCAGATTGTTACGGGGAAACACCCTGTAAAACTCATAAATTTTATCCAGATAGAAGTTTTCTGAAACTATCCTGATTGTTATTCACTTTTTTTAATTCTTTTTTTTTTTTATTCTTAAATCTTGTTGGAGGCTGCTTTGCCTCGTATATTAGATGTGTGTTTTTTTTGTTTTGTTTTATGGGTATTTTTTTAATGAATTGTTGTTCTGGTATTTTAAGCCACAGAACCCTGAAGCGCAGGTTCGACAACTCTCCACATATTCAATAGACGCGTAACATTTTTTTATTGAGAAAGGAAATTGATTACTGTTTGTTCTGTCTCCCCATTCGCTATTGAATTTGGAGCGTTCAGTAATATGAACGAGGTGATAGCCGAGAGAATATTCCGAAGCGCTCCAATCGAGATGGTGAACAGGGACTCGAATATGACTCTGATTTTATCTTAGCCAGGAAATCTTTATCTGTTTATCACCCATTGAGTATGAGTACTCACAAGCTTGTTGAGTATGAGTTCCTAATGTTAAGCCTATGGATATTTATACCAGGATAGGATAAAGTACAAGTATCATGTGGTAATGTGTTACCTTTTGAAGACGGTGTATCGCTAACACCATGCTGTTTTGTATATCGTACATCAGATTTTAAGTTGGAGTACCCTTGAAAGTCCAATATACCTGACATACCAGAGAGTAGGGTGTCAAATACTGGATGTTGAATGTGGTTTATATTAAACCAGTTGTTACCAAGGGTCGCTTAACCTTTTTACCTTTTAGCAACGTCCACAATCTTTATCCAGATTTATATTTTCTATTTTCTCAGTACTGGTGCATAAATCCTCACGACAAATCTGAAATATTAAGAAAGTTTTCATTGCTCGGCAACCTACATGCTGAACGAATACTTTAAAAATGCGAAGATCACTCACGAGGGCCTTTAAGTCTGAGAGATCGTAGTACGAGTCTTGCCCGAGCAACCAGTATTGATTGTATTTTTTGTGAATCCTTGCCGGTGAAAATAAAAAAAGTTGATGCAGTGTGTATAATTACATAGGGGTATTTATTTATAACCGATATACTTTGTCCTTAAGTGGGTGTTCCACTGAGCCGGCCGTGAATCTGATGGCGTTGTGGTGTCTGCCAAACATGTTCATCGTGTACAAATCCCAAAGCCAGTTCGGTGGCTGACGTCGGACAGTGACAGTGCAGGCTAAAGCTAATTCTTTGCCCACTACACTGCCTTTCAGCGGCCACCATGTAGCATATTTCCTAATCTACTCCACTGATTACTCTAACCGCCCGACACACGGTGGCTGTATGGTGGTGGTCATTGAGCGTGTGGATTGCTCCACTGCACCGATTACTATAACCGCCCGACACACGGTGGCTGTATGGTGGAGGTCATTGAGCGTGTGGATTGCTCCACTGCACCGATTACTATAACCGCCCGATACACGGTGGCTGTATGGTGGAGGTCATTGAGCGTGTGGAGTGCTCCACTGCACCGATTACTATAACTGCCCGATACACGGTGGCTGTATGGTGGAGGTCATTGAGCGTGTGGATTGCTCCACTGCACCGATTACTATAACCGCCCGATACACGGTGGCTGTATGGTGGGGGTCATTGAGCGTGTGGATTGCTCCACTGCACTGATTACTCTAACCGCCCGACACACGGTGGCTGTATGGTGGTGGTCATTGAGCGTGTGGATTGCTCCACTGCACCAATTACTCTAACCGCCCGACACACGGTGGCTGTACGGTGGGGGTCATTGAGCGTGTGGATTGCTCCACTGCACCGATTACTCTAACCGCCCGACACACGGTGGCTGTACGGTGGGGGTCATTGAGCGTGTGGATTGCTCCACTGCACCGATTACTCTAACCGCCCGACACACGGTGGCTGTATGGTGGTGGTCATTGAGCGTGTGGAGTGCTCCACTGCACCGATTACTATAACTGCTTAATGAGTGTTGAGTAAGGTTATCAGGTGGTGAGCTGTCGGAAGAAATAGACTCAAGGACTGGCTATAATAGCTAGAAGTATTACAGAGTTGTCAATTCTCAGGGTCTTCTGATGTAATCAAGGTTCATCTTATTCGAAGTAAGGATTGGAGATCAATATTGGGAAATGTTTCAGCATTTTTTCTATACCTTACTGGCAACTCTTCTTTATTAGATCTGAATTTGTTCCGCAGTGGTTATCGGGTTATGATACTTACGGGCCCGCTCAACCAGGGTGACGGTATGGCCACAAAGTCGCTGACATGCGGCAGCCATATTGGCTTGAGTATATAAATCGGTGCGGTGGAGCAGGTGACACACTCAATGGCAGCGGCCGCACAGCGGTGGAATGGTGAAACCTAGTAAATTAGCTTTTGTCGGGTGCCTGCAAAGTGAGCTACAAAGCTACCGCTGATATCGGCTACGGAATGAGCCTGTGGAGTAGCTCGGATGACGCTGTGAAAGTAGGTTCGGTGCTTTGAAAGTAGGTTCGGTGCTCTAAAAGTAGGTTAGGAGCTAGGCCCGTTGGGTATTTTACCCGGATAACCGGAAGCCCCCAACTCCCATCCCTCCGCCATTTCCCTCCGCACCGCTCTATTATAAGAATAAGAAAGCTATGCCCACTGCATCACAATCTGGCCTTGTCTATTGATTTACATGAGAGTGTTCACGTTTACTCTATTTTCATCAATCATCAACCATGTATTATGTTTTTGTAAAGTTACTAGCTCTGGTCATACAACCATCCTACTATTTATGGAAGAACTTTACACCAATAGAATGCGGTGTCAAATTCATGGTTGATGCAGTGAAATGTGGCCCAAAGTCTACGACGCAAGAGCTTGGTTGTACTTTACATGCTAGATTTTACGCACGTTTTTTTTTTAGTGAAGCAGTGTAATGTACGCACCATCTACACTGAAGATGTGAATTATCTGTTATAAAGGTTGTGATGTTTTAAGTTGCCCGGTGAGAGCTACCTTCTTTAACCAAGGTCGAAGGTTTTTGTATTAAAAACCTTGCCTTATAGAAGTGTATATACATGTAATAAGACGTGATAGTGATCAATCTTTATTATACACCACACATTGTTCTTATACTTACTGACCTCTGCTTCTTATATCGTAAAAATCATGTACGGCCTACTGTGCCGTATGCTGTTATATGTGTGCCCAAATTTAGACATGGAATGGCAACTAAAGGTAAATTCTTATGAATTCAAAATATTTCAAGGTGTATAATGAAGGGAAAACAGACCTGGCGTTTTATCTGTGGACTGTTACTTATAGACTAGTAAATATGCCCCTTCTGGGTCTCAGCGTTGGGGCAAGTATTTGCCGATCTGTGAGTTCGTAACAATTCACTTTTTAAATGCCCGGTCAGTTTTCCCACTGATCTTCAGTAATGTGTGATTGTGTCTAGGCTTCTCCTGATACTTGCCAATCTCTTCGTAGTTTTTTTTTGGTAGCAATTTTTATTAAGGGAATGTTGTGTGAACAATCACCAAATTCAGCGATACAGCCGTTCTTCCACTCAGACCCTAGCCCCCTACTCCTCGTCCTAATGGCAGGTGTTAAGCCGAATGGGCAGTGGGTACCATTTTTGTGTAAGTCTTTGGTATGACTAGGGTTCGAACCACGACCTCCCATGCTTGAGGCGAACACACCTACCACTTAGCCACCGCAGTAGGAAAATAAACAAAAATAGAGCCATTGAACAAGTGTTTATTGCAATTTTCTTTTGAACATATGTTTTTCATTGAACACATTTTCATTTCACAGTCTAATAATGTGAGGTACATTGATGAGAAATAGTAACTAAAAGTATCGTAACTAAGACGAAACTGAATTTTTTAAAATCACCACCGAGAACGTTAACCCTTATATCTTATATGTGATATATCAAATTAACAAAAAGTATACAGTTTCTATGAATTCATGAACAAAGTATGATTTGGCAAGCTGTTACGAATCCAAAAGCATATCACAACCAAGATTTTAGAATATGCTCGGATATCTCCCGGTAAAAATAAATTTTAAAAGACACACGCAAGACCTGACAAGGTTTGAATTGAACATGGAAAGAATCCTGCATTTTAAATAAGTCTTTTAGGTTTACAAGACATAGTTCAAGGACCATTGTAATAACGAAAAAAAAGGATACATTTTCTGGCAACTTAAACTCGGCTTGAAGACATTATTTCGGTATTTCTGAAAGTTTTTCTTCTGTTGTTAATAAATGTTGACTTTAAATCGCCCCTGTAACTTCAAAATCATCAGCTGAATAGAACACAAGTCTCTTTGTCATAGTCTCAGATCCAAAAGGGCAAATTATGCTCTTATTTTGGTTACACAAGTAGATGCATACAAAATAAAATCGAATAACTATATATATATCCTAACTATTGGTCCCAAACAGAAAATGATAAAAGCACAATTAGATACAATTTAAATCTTTATATTGCACAATACAATGAATTATTAAAAGTATCACACAAGAGTAGTACATTAATCACTGACAGAATAAAATCACACTGACAGTTGAACTAAAGATTATTCAGACTTCCCAAGTCCCCGTCCGAAAAAAAAGCCAATCTGCGAATTCCACCTTTAAATATTTCATACATTGTAAAAAAAGAATGGCTGGCCATGAACTGTATCATTAATACTGACTGCATCTGAATGTATTTTGTATCTAAAATATAAATATAAAAGTGTCACCGCTCCACAGACATAGGCGGTGTATATTAAGGGCTGGTTCCACCAACACGATGCATTTGCTGTGTTATATCTTGGTATGTCTTGTTATATCTTACAGTGTTGCGATATGTCTTACCACCTTTGCCGTGACACGTCACGCGCAATGATATATGCATCTTTTTCGTGATGATGTGTGTATATTTTGGTGTTCCATCACCACACAACGACACCTCACGATCTATTGCCAGCAAATCATGGAATACCGCAATCTATCACAGCGAAGGTGCTTAACCAGACCAATGCATCACAGCAAATATGCATGCGATTATTTTTAAACCTAGCAAGATTTAGCAAGACAACCAAATCATGAAAAATCTCGCTATATCTTTTGTGCTGGTGGAAGAGCCCCTTTATATGTTGATGCCAGTAAATTACAGACTGAAAATAAAAGCTAGTTTTTGGTGTCCGATGTATGTTGACATTTGTCATGGATTCATCATTCCTGCGTCGAGTTCATATCAAGTTTGGCTTGGTGGAATGTTACTGTATCAATACACGATACTGATATCAATACACGATACATGATACACAAGTAACCAGGTGGATATCACGCTCACAATCTGTCAATCCTACAATCAAAATATATCTAACATAGATAGTCATCAAATTCAGACCCCTAGTCACTGCAGCAGTTGACAACACACCTAAAACCAATCAGTGACTTGGACAGTGACCTTGGTTGATATCATACATTTTAGAAGTTCTAAGGACACCAAGACTTCCTTTCTTTCGATTCACAAAGGTGGAGGAACCATTAAGACTAGATAAGAGTCTATCCCAATTTATCATAGCGGAACTTATATCGCACATCACAGATTTTTAGTTAGCTATTTCATGGTACAGAGCAGCTCAATACCTTTCCATAGACCTCTTGTATGAATCGTTATCCCTCCCATAAGTTATTTATCTATTTTTTCAAAGTTAAAAAGGCCCAGAGTATAAACGTCCTCCATGGCCTTTGTTCTGCATAAAACAGCAATGTAGGACTTCTTAAAATGCTTATAAATGTTACATTAAAAAATCTACTTCATTATAAATGAAAGAAATCTGTCGTAAAATAAATGTTTTCCCCCTCAGACCCCATTTCCGCAGCTCGTACCAGTGCGACATAGAGTCTAGTATGATAAATCGGGTCACATTTATTTATTCTGTTCTGAGATCGCGCGTTGACCCAATCCAACATCGTAGCCAGAAAGACATGTCCCTAGCATCAATAATATCCCAGTTTTAAATCGGTTTTAAATTTGATACCAAGAATATGGAAAATCCCTACTCCCAACCAAACATCTGCTTGGTGAACACAACTCTCAGCCTGTGGGTGGAGAGTGAAAGTTTTTTGTCCAATCAGATGTAAGTATTACCACAATGCAGAATTCTCAGGGGCTAATCTTCTACACCTAATTCTGTTTTCCTTTTTTATTGCTATTCGTGACTGAACCGTGAAGTGTTTTTGGACAGTGGGGGTTATTTTTGTGGCATCGTGAAGTAAATTCATCTCCTCTCTCGCACCGTCCAGATGCGAAGAGAAAGACGGACCACTGAGTCGTCTGTCTCGAACACGACAGGATCTGACCTTTCACAATGAGTCCTTTTTACTGCAGCATGATCCCTCCAGGCATCATTGATAACTATGTACAAATTCGATGGGAAGAGAATTGTCTTCTACAAAACCTTGACAAAGCACAAGGGGCATATGGGTCTTTAATTTAGAATTACAAAATACTATCAGTTACCACAGTAAAATACTGAAATCACGTAATATTACTGTATTTGGGTTTATGGTGGGGTGTTTCTGCAGGCACTGTCTCTGGTGTGAGGCTGCGTCAGGGAATTGGCTGCTGCGGGGAAAGGGTTAAAGCACTGGTTCCACCAACACAATGGATTTGCCATCTTATATCTTACAGTGTTGCGATATGTCTTACCTCCTCTGCCGCAACACATCGCATGCGATGATATATGCATCTTTTTCGCGACGTTGTGTGTATATTTTGGTGTTCCATCACCACGACACCTCACGATCTATTGCCGACATATCGCGGCATACCGCAATCTATCACAGCAAGAATGAGGTGAAGGTGCGTAACCACACCGATGTATCACGGCAAATATGCACATGATTATTCGAACTTAGCAAGATTTAGCAAGACAACCAAATCATGACAAATCTCTCCATATCTTGTGTGTTGGTGGAAGAGCCCCTTAAGTTAGCGCTTTGACTTGGTCATATGACTTCGTCATCTGACAACACCAGGTCCGAGTTGTCGATTTGCCATCAACGCAGCCTCATCTGGTTAGTCTGCCATGTTACACGTGACAATAAAAACAATCAATTTCTCTTCATGGCGAAGTCTATCTTCCTAAGTTTTTGTCAGACAAGTTGAGACTGGTGACCGACTGCCAACCAGGTTCATATTTGATGTCTTATACAATGCTGACATGGACCAGGAAATCTGGTAATCGTCAAACATGTTCTTATTATTCAGTAAAAAGTGTCCGCGTATATTTTCAGATGTATACATTTTGGCAGTCAGCCACTCTCCATCACATGATCAAAACTAACGTCTCTACACCCTTCTACCCCCCAAAAATACTTAAACAAATAACAAAAAAAACTTTATTAATTGAAAAAGACGCACCAATAAATCTGGGTGGATATTGATGCTGTTGGGTGGAGAGAGGTATTTCATCACTCTAAGGGTAATACGGTTCTCGTACCACCCTCCGTTACCTGTTACTTCTGCAAGTCGTATAGTACCGCAAGTACAAATTATCACCATAAATGTGTTAAGACTAGCTATGTGTAGTTTTCATTATAGATAAACTATGGCAATTCTTTATAGTTTTTCTTAAAGGTTTACCTTTCTTAAGAAATATCAAAGTTATTCAGTGAAGATAAAGGGAGCTGGCGGCATTCTCCTCACAGCGTTGGTTTACACTTGATATGATTCTTTTTGATTCCCGATACGGGTTTACGGTTGAACACAATTGTCATTGATAGCAGCGCACTTGACAGTGAGACGTACAGGTATCACACATGAACACACCCATCTCTAACGTAACATTGAAGTCGCTAGTTTGTGCTCTCACTTTGCGTCTAATTAAATCACAGCATACCCATAATTATGTAAGAACATAAGCCTGTCAGACATTGACACTGATTGCTGATTCTCACTGATCCGACGGTCAGAATAAAATCGGCAACAATTGTTTCGATGTACGATACCCTCATTTGCAACCTCATGGAGATTAAAGGGTGCTGCCGCAGGCCGGGCCGGGCTGGACCGTAGACAGAGTCGGTCATGTCCCAAATGTGAGCAACGACTGGCGGCCATCAGTGAGGTGAAGTGTATATATTAAAAACAAATGTCACCAATTATCACCAGTCTGAAGAATCTGTTGGATCGGAGAATCACAGCGCATCAATGTCTTCTAGGCTATAAGTCGGTTTTACGTCCCTCTAACTTGCGTATCAGTCTGTTCGCACACTATGTTATTTACGTATTTACACATTCATCTCCAGACGTTACTCATTAAGTCCAGCATCTAGCTCCCTGACAATTGACACTCATTATCACGTAGAATGCACAGCATTCACAAATCTTACCAGCAAGGTTTGATATACCTTTCACAATCGTTCAATTAGGACATCACTTTGAAAATTACTCACCCTCTAGATGAGACACCTTTCACACTTGGAGCAATTGAAATCAGATTCTGTGTTATTAGTTTGACATGTTTCAGGGGTATTTTGATCATTTGTAAAATACTAGAAGTATATTTACATGAAGAGAGTACCCTTTAAAGTTATTTAACTATCACTAAGGCATGGCACCAAGTTACGAGCAATCACAGCATTGCGTGCTACGCGGGGTAATCCTAATCCAACATAGCGTAACCCACTTTCTGGGACCATGGCGGGTATGTGAATAAAAAACTTTATCTCGATTGAAGATACAATGAACATCATTCATTAGAGTTAAGGATTATTACGACGTGGTAATAACACCTTTATGGCAAGCCGATGCTACCTTGAAAGTTTCCTGTCAGTTTTGAACCATGTTGCTATAGCGTCTCCAGGAAGTCAATTGTTCTTGTTGACAATGAGCAAAACCAACCACAAAAAAATAGGAAAAAAAATTTCACATGTGTCAAGGATATTGTCAATATTTTCTAAAATTTTCTGTAATTTTCTCGCTCATTGAATCCTGGACGTAAACAACTTGAAGAGGGACAAGTGGAATACATCCCTCTGACATCTGAATGAAGTCAGAAGTGGAAATCTATCCTGACAACATGTTGACATTAAAACATATCTATTACACATCAACCACTGTGTAATTTAAATCTCTCATTCAACAACAACATTTGAGCTGGGTGCGCATCTCCCAAGGGCATCTAGCTTTGACGACAGCGACAACTGTCTCATTATCAACATGTGTCGTACAGTAACACGTAAAACTAGTTTCTGTAATTCTGTTTCTGTTCGGCATTCTCTTCACATCACAGGGCAGGGTAGTGTAGTCTCGTCGATGTCGGGCTGCGGTGGATGCTACAAGACGCCGCTGTTGCTGCTGCCCTTATATTCGCAGGACCAGGACCGTGGGAAAATCTGGTCGATAATCCATGTTTCCTGTGAAATCGAAACAAAAATCAAAATACTATCAGTTTATAGAAGTGTAGCATAAAGCCTATAAGACATCTACAGACTGATTATTCTCTGATCCAACAAATTCATTGAATCGGTGATATTCGGTGATATTGTTTTTGATGTATGCTCTACGATAGCCATTACTCATTACTCTTATGCGACATAGGGCCCCCGACTGTGTCTAAAACCTGCAGCCATGCCCGGCTCGGCCAGTGGCAACACCCTTTGATCTCGGTCAGGTCACTGTGTGAGGGTATCGTACATCCAAAAGATCGTTACCGATTATAGCTGATTATAACAGACTATTGGATCAGTGAGAATAAGTGATAAAGCATCAATGTCTTACAGGCAAAATGCCTCAATATGCGAATTTAATTTATTTACAGATACATTTGTACTTTTTGTATGTTAACCTAAGTTATCAAATTCAATTTTGATGCTTCTTATGATTCATTATAAAACTAATAGCAGAAATGAATAAACCAACAGGTAGCTATTTAGAGAGTGTGAGGGAGTGACGGGGCTTACGGATGTGGGTTTGCAGTTCTGGCGCGCGTACCACTCCATGCTGTAGAGACACATAAGGAGCCCGTTACCGATGAAGAGCGCTACCCACATGAAGACATTGCCGCTGCGAGGCGCGCCCTTGTTGGGCAAGAAAATGAAGCCGACTGAAACGGGATGTGAGGACAGTTTAGACAGCGAGCACAGAATTATCCCATCAGGAATTAACGATAACAGTTTTATACCCGTCTCTTTAAAAAAATATATCCACAGGCACAGGAATTAACATTAACAGTTTTATATAGAGACAGGGTTAGTGTGCCTGATTGAAATTTGTTCTGTGTTATTTTGATCAGAAATATTCACCGAGTTTGAAGACTATTTCTGACCAAAGGAGCAGATGTAATTCAGACACACTCACTTTGTCTCATTATTATTACATACCTGGAAATCATTAATAAGGCAATTTTTAAATAAGTCACGTGGTACCGAGAGACGTATGAATATCATTTTGTCACTGAGTGACGAACGGAATCTGTACTCCTGGTCAGTAACAGTGAGACATTTGCCCATGGGTATATAATAATATATGTGTCCACAACAGACATGTTGCCTCTTTACAAATCATCTCCACAGGAATTAACGTTTTTACCTGTCTAGGACAATCAAGTTTCCTCTTTATAAATATCCCCAAAAGGAATTAATGTTAAGTTTTATACCTGCCAAGCACAGACAAGTTTCCTCTTTATAAAATATCCCATCACAAATTAACGTTACCAGTTTTATACCTGACCACAACAGTCCAGTTTCCAGTAGTCAAAATCATTAACAAATTCACCCCATTAAGCATTACACAGTGTATAAATATACATTATAGTGCTATCCCAAGTATTGGCATGCAAAGGAATTATTATAATTTTTAATAACAAGAGAAATATTTGGTCCTGTTAGGACTTGAATTTTTCATAATCCATAACTTGTCCAAAATCTTCTTATTAAAAAGGGTGTTCCATTGGGCTGGCCTTGAATCCAATGGCCGGCCAGGCTAGTCATCTGCCAAACATTCCTTTAGTGTACAAACTTACAGGTCAGTTCAAAGACGAGTGGCTTACTTTTGCAGGCATCCGACATAAGCTATTTTATGAGCCATCACCCGTTACACTACCATTGTGTTGTTGATCGTGTTGCATTTTCCATTGTACCAACTGCTATAACCACCAGATAAATTGCAGCTGTACGGCTGCCGTTCAATGCTCTTTTGTGGTCATGGAATCAGCCAAATGGAGCACCCCCTTTAAGGAAAATTAAGGGCAAATTATGGATTATGGTGACCCCCTCTTGAGCATGTGCCTAAATCCTGACTATGTGACTCGTGACTGAATAAAGAGAGCATTTCTCATGAAATAAATAATAAAAAAGAGGGATAGAGAAATGAGAACCCACATCCTGCACCGGTGAACATAAGAAAGAGGACGGGGTAGAAGAAGCCGAAGGAGATGGTGAGGATGTATTCGTGAACGACAGCCGACAGCAGGAAGACCGACGCCATGGCCGCCGGTCGGTTCCGGATCCCGCTCAACTATAAACAGCAAACATATCACACTTTCATTATATTCATGAATAAAAACTCTCACAACTTGTTGTTATAGGTCAGGAAGGCATATCAGGGACTATGGTGGGATCCGGATTCATAAAAAATCTGCATGTCTGCATGTCTAATTAGTTTATGTAAGCATTTGTTTATAAATGATATCTAAAGGAAAACATTCTCTGAAATTACAATACAAAAATGTCACTATTTCATTGTAGTATTATTTCTGTTACACGACTATTAACTATCATCTTGACTTTTAAATGAGTACAAATATTACTCTTTCTAGACAGAGAACTTAAACAATATTATTCAACCTCCAATATTCCCATAAATAGACAACAAACGTTGGTTTTGTGGACAGGCAGCCGTAAACCACAAGAGGTTGACACATGGTAATACATGAGCACTCGTGAGTGTAATAAACCTCGAATGGTTTACAGAGCCGCCTGTTCACAAAGCCATCGTTTGTTACATTTATCATCCATCTTTTCAATTAAACTCATTAATTGCTACATTAAAGGGTATAACAATAGGGACTATTTCTCTATAGCACACATGGACTATTTTCCCATATACCATGGCTTTGAGGCCGTATACCACAGATTTGAATCTGTATACCACAGTTATGGTATCTGTCAGGTTTTATATAATGGGTCGTGGTCCCCCATAAATTTTCATTAGGGTCTTTGTATATGATGGATACTAAGGGAAAATTTCTTGTCGATGTACAACACTTATAGACGACCATATTCGAGTCATACAAGTTGATGTTGCCCGTAAGCGAGACATGCTTACGTTGTAGATCTCCTTGTAGACGTACGAGTACAGCCAGTCGTGCACCACCACGTTCCACGTACGATAGTAGTTAGAGAAGGACGACGAGTTCCACCAGTCCTTGTAGAACAAGCGATCCGCGAAACGAAGCATCTCCGCGAAGGCATTCAGCCACGAGTGGAGGATGGCGAAGAAACCTGGAGTCGGGGCAGAGAAGGTGGATTTTTATGGAAGTTTCGTAAAGGGGTGATTCCACCAGGATGTGCGAAATATGCCGATCGTGGTCAATTTGTTAACTCGCTAGGTCAGGATGGAACGTGTGAGAATATCTGGTTGAATTGCTGCAGTGGAATAGCCCCCTTTGAGCAATAATAGGGGCTAAACATGCTCGACCAGATGCGGCAAGACAGCCCGACCTTGCCAGGCAAAACAAATCGTGCTGATGGAACCAGACCTTATTTATAAATACACGTATACGCATATTGATACCTGCTGGTACAGTATATTTTAGGGGAAATGCGACTGGTAAAATTCTGCTGTTGGAAGAAATGCAGGAAAATTCGCGAATTACTCTTTACCTTTAGTATAATGAATATTTAGTACATCATTAAAAAAAAGGGGAAATGCAAATAATAAAAAAACACAAAATTAATTAAAAGCACAAACCAGAAAACTGGTATCTTTGAAATAAGGCCTCCCCCTCTGTGTGATAAAAGTGAATTTATTTCACCAAGTAAATTAAAAGTTGGGTAATATAATGAATCTCACCGATGAAGAGGACGAGCGTGCCCGGCATGATACAGCCAAACACCGAGATTACCAGCGCCCGCGGTGTCACATGCTGCTCCGAGAAGTTCCTGAAGTACGGCACGCAGAAGCGCGCGAAGATGTAGTATGTGTAGAAGAGACACGCGAGCACCTGCACGAAGTTACTCACCACATAGTGCCACCGAATGTTCGGGGTTCTGCCAGAAAGAAAAAAGACATACATAATCAGTGTTTAGTCAAATTAAAATGTCCCAATATAAGAGTCTGATGCTGTAAGTTTTGTTTGTTTGGGTAGTTTAACGTCCAATTTGTTCAATTAGACTTACTTTGGTTTTCTTTACTAAGATTTGCATATCCTATTGGAATAACAAGGTATGCTGCCTGGTTGATCCAGGCATCCTACTCTTCTCGATTATATCTTATCGAAAATCTTACATAGCCTGAAAAAGTCAAAAATTTCTCTCTTGCCAGTGTTATAAAAAACACTGCGCATTCCTGTTGCATTCTTTAACACCATAGGTGAAGGTCAATCTACCTAACATAATGAACATTGATAAAATATCACCTGGAATCATGAACCACCATTGTCTAGTAACACTAAAACCCATTGCTGTACGTTCACTTAAATATCAAACAATTTAACATTGATACATAGATAATATTGACTGGTTTCAGATACAAGCGGTCGTATGCTCCGAGGAGTTGACGCGTAGTTATACCCGAACACATGCGAAAATGTAGTGGAACCTAAATCTAATAAAACCTAATGAAATAGCTTTTGTCGAGCCCCTGCAAATGTCGCCCACACGACTGCTGCACGGTATCAGCCTTTGAACTGACCTGTGGCTTTGTACACCATAAGGATGTTTGGCAGACATCCAACAGTGTCCGATTCAAGGCCAGCCCAATGGAACACCCCCTTAGAAATGTGACAGTACACAAGTACTTACCGCGGGTACTGGTCACGGTACACCAGTGTCGGGGCGAACAAGAAGTACAGGTACTTGGAGAAGCCGGGGCAGGGCATGGTGGGGCCACCCTCGCCGGGCTTGTGTTTCTCGAAGTTGATGGCACGTGTGATGTTCTCGCGGACGAAGGCATGCGACTTCATGAGAAGGCGAATCTGTACAATATACACTCATATGAGTCATTTATTTCATTGACTAAGACGGTCTGATTCATATGCCTGGTGTAATGTTTGTTTATGTTTTAATTTTTTAGCACGCATACTTCAAGGACACAAAATCTACAGTAGAACCCCACCTACCGGACACCCTATGGAAACAGACACCCCGCGTTAACAGACACCTTTGGTCGGAATGGGTCCCTATATTAGATGTTTATTTCAATCCCATGTATGCGGACACCCCACATAAGCGGAAACCTTGGCCCAGAACTGAGGGTTCCCACTTACACGGGGTTCTACTGTATAGCGATAATCATTTACGGGTTCAACTGTTTCCATGGTGAAAATAACCAAGGAAATATTTTTTGAGACTGGGTCTACTTGATTAATCAGTATTATAAAATGAACCTTGCTGCCAGAATGAAAAATTATTTGAACTCTCTTCTCAATTAAAGTTGGATGAACGTTAATTTGCCATTTTCATCTTTATATGAAATAAACACATCTTGATAAAAAAAAATTTAAAAAAAGATTACAAGTAAGATAGGATAGTCTGAGTTGGTTTTTTTTCGTGAAACAGTCCACCGGTGTTCGGGGGTGAGTGAGAACTGACCTGTTCACAGACGATGATGACTGTCGAAGCGGAGGGCAGCTCGTGTCTATACAACACGCGTACTGGTAGCGCCATGAACAGCATCTGGTAAATACAGTACAAGACGAACCACACCAAGTCCTGCCATCCTGAAAATAATCACAAAACTCATGTCTATACAACACGCGTACTGGTAGCGCCATGAACAGCATCTGGTAAATACAGTACAAGACGAACCACACCAAGTCCTGCCATCCTGAAAATAATCACAAAACTCATGTCTATACAACACGCGTACTGGTAGCGCCATGAACAGCATCTGGTAAATACAGTACAAGACGAACCACACCAAGTCCTGCCATCCTGAAAGTAATCACAAAACTCATGTCTATACAACACGCGTACTGGTAGCGCCATGAACAGCATCTGGTAAATACAGTACAAGACGAACCACACCAAGTCCTGCCATCCTGAAAATAATCACAAAACTCATGTCTATACAACACGCGTACTGGTAGCGCCATGAACAGCATCTGGTAAATACAGTACAAGACGAACCACACCAAGTCCTGCCATCCTGAAAGTAATCACAAAACTCATGTCTATACAACACCGCATCGGGAGCACCATCATTTGTTTGTTTGTTTGTTTGGTGGTTTGATGTCCAATATGTTCTGTTAGACTTAGTTTGAGTTTGATGGTGAACAAATCTATGAGATAAATTTAGGTAGAAATCTCACCCCTACACATTTACCGAGGTGAGAGTTCTTTTACTTCCCACACCACATAGACATGGTATGAGAAGGACTGGCCTTTGATATAGCAGTAAGTCTACTGCTGCTGGTGATGAAGGAGAATAGTGGCTGCAATGGGACTCAAACCCACAACATTGAGATTATAAGTCCAGTGCCTTAACCACTGAGCTAACTCCCCAGCCCACAGAGACGCAGACACTGACCTGGTTTGCCGGGGCGACGGTTGTAGGCCCAGTACTGGAAAAGCGGGTAGACGATGAGCACGGTGGAGAAGGTCATACACACCCACAGCGTGATGACTGTTGGGAAGCTGCCGAAAGCCCACCTGATGATCTGAAAGTCCAGTACGAGCCTGAAAACACAAAACACATTTTATGTACTACACGAGAAACATTCACAGGCAAACAGTGATGATCGCAAAGTCCAGTACCAGCCTGCAAACACAAAACACATCTTACGTACTACATGAGAAACATTTATGAGCTCACAGCGATGATCGCAAAGTTCAGTACCGGCCTGAAAACACAAAGAAATCTTACATACCACGCAAGAAACATTTACAGGCTCACGGCAATGATCGCAAAGTTCAGTACCAGTCTGAAAATAGAAACACATCTTACATACTGCGCGAGAAACGTTCACAGGCAAACAGTGATGATCACAAAGTCCAGTAACAGCAATAATTGCGAAGTCCAGTATAGTGATGATCACGAGGTCTAATACCCTGAAAACACAAACAGATCTTACATATGACGCAAAAGAAACATTCACAGGCAAACAGTGATGATCGTAAAGTCCAGTGTCAGCCTGAAAACACAAATTCATCTCATGTACTATGGGAAAACATGGGTGTTCTGCTTAGAAAAAAATATTGGCTTCATCATTCAACATTGAAAATTTGAATTATTGAAGAAAAGACAAAATAGCCACCGATCTTCTCACGCACTACATTTTACACAAGGGACTTTTTTCTGTGAACTATACAGGTTAAGTATGGAGACTCAATAAAGTGCTGATTCCACGAACACATAAAATGTAGCGAGATTTAGTCCTGATTTGGTTATCTTGCGAAATCGGGCTAGGTTTAAATAATCGCGTGCCTATTTGTCACGATGTTTCTTGAGGTGTCGCAGTGGTGGAGTACATGACACCGCACGCTACGTATTGTGACATAGGAGATATGACATATCCCGACACTGTAAGATGTAACAAGATACACCAAATCATACCACGGCAAATCCATCATGTTGGTGGAACCAGCCCTTAATAAAAAAGGTGGCAGAGAGAGGCTAGTTCACTAGAATGTGCACACAATGATTTATTTTCATCAACACTGCTTAAGCACAAGAGAATGTGAGTGATTTTAGTATCATTGTGTTAGGAATGCTATCTATACACTGCAAACTGTAACCTATTGTTAATTGTACAATATATGTATAAATATTACAGGGAAACATGGTTAGTGTGGCTGAATGGAATCTGTCCTGTGTTGTTTTGTGTCTGAAATATCAACTGAGATTGAAGAAGGAGGTGAATATTTCCAAACCAAAACAGATGTACTTGACATACACTCGCTATGTCTCCTTATTATTGTATGCCTGAAGTAGACTTTGAATTGAGGAATTGCCTGCCATCGATATTCTGTTTTATATCACCCCTGGTATTTTGATTCCATAGGCTTAACATTGAGAACTCGTTCTCTATGTCCCTACGAGTATTGCAGTCCGTTATCCACGGTTTATATCCTGTGTGTTGTCCATTCTTTTAGTGTGTACAGGGGTGAGATAAATACAGAAAGCAACTCGTTTTGGTCAAAGTGATTGTTCTCCAACTCGTTTGAATGCTATGTGATATTCACTCGGCTTCACCTCATTTATATCACTCCGCATTGAACTTGTGGAGAACGACAACTTTGACCAAAACTTTTTTTTTGTTGGTTATTTCTGCATATCGCAAGATTCCTGAAACTAGAAATCTGCTGTGAGTTTCAAACAGAGACTGACGATTAAACTAAAGAGGAAATACAAACTTGATTTCTAACCTTTACCAAACCATAATACATAAATGTTAGCCTTATAATCTACGTCACTCAATTAAATGGCCACACTGCTTTCTTAATAAGGGAAAGTTTTCTTTTTGAATCTATCCCTTATTGACAATTATTCTAACATAAAATTCTTTTGAGCTAAACTTTTAGTCCCTGCCAGTATCCCCTCTTCTATGAGTGTGGTAATGAAGAAGACTGATATATGGAAAAAATAAAGAGGGAAAAAAAGGCCACCTAGGTTTTGTTTGTTTGTTTGTTTAGTTTAAAGTCCAATTTGTTCAATTAGACTTACTTTGGTTTACTTTACTTAAACGTGCTGTTGGAATAAGGCCACTAAAAAAAAACCTTGTTTCTCATCACCGCGCGCATCAGAAAAAACGATTTTTTAAAATTTCTTTTCAATAGATGAACCTTCATAGAAATTATGAAAGGTATGTGTATTTAGTATCAAATTAAAGCTCCTGATGTCAGGGATGCATTAAATGTAGAGCCAGTAAAAATCTGGAAACCCCGCATAAGCAGACACCCCGCGTAAGCAGCCACCTTGGCTCGGATGGGAGGGTGTCCGCTTATGCGGGGTTTTACTGTATGTCTGCCCTCTTTGATATAGCAAAAAAAAAAAAAAAAGCGCCCTCGTCATATTTTTCATGGCTTGGTGATGAAAGACAAGGTTTTTTTTGAGTGGCCTAACAAGGTATGTTTGAATCTATCCCTTATTGACAATTATTCTAACATAAAATTCTTTTGAGCTAAACTTTTAGTCCCTGCCAGTATTCCCTCTTCTATGAGTGTGGTAATGAAGAAGACTGATATATGGAAAAAATAAAGAGGGAAAAAAAGGCCACCTAGGTTTTGTTTGTTTGGTTTAAAGTCCAATTTGTTCAATTAGACTTACTTTGGTTTACTTTACTAAAATGTGCTGTTGGAGTAACAAGGTATGCTGCCTGGTTGATCCAGGTATCTTTCTCTTCTCAATTATATCTTATCGAACATTCCTTGAGGAAGTCAAGAATTCTCTCTTGCCAGTGATATAAAAAACACTGCGCATTACTGTTACATTCTTTAGGAATTTCTTCCTGCTCTTTTTTGTGGCCTGACAATGTAGCATGAGGGCCAACTAAGTGTGTTGTATACAACTGGACCCCGTTCAAGGCATGACAGATTCATGGAATCTCGAGAGAGGGATTTACAAACTCGGAAAATAGGAAAAAGAAAGAAAACCTTTTTTTTTTCAATATGCCCAGCTCTCTTCCTCTTTCTAGAGCGGTACTTGGTCCATCATTCATGTAATACATGTCATCTACCACGATGAAGAAAATAATTGAACGGAAAGTAGATATTTTACATGAGAAACTAGTGTTAGAGTTTACTGTCTTAAGGTGGTGCTCCATTGCGTCGATTGTTGGTCTCCGAACAATCTTCACCCAATCTCCACCCATTCTCCCTTTGATCTTG
Source organism: Alentia gelatinosa (assembly GCA_950022655.1). NCBI lineage: Eukaryota > Metazoa > Annelida > Polychaeta > Phyllodocida > Polynoidae > Alentia > Alentia gelatinosa. The sequence goes on from OX465588.1 coordinate 57,916,795, forward strand.
CCTCATGCGTGACCATGAGGAGAACATGGGGGGCCGATTAGAGACCACTAGGAATTTGAGTGCTGACCGTAGCTCCACTATCGGCAACTAGGTGCCGAGCGGCCAGCGACCAAATGATCGCCACCCAATCTCCACAGGATCGGCTGCAGTGGAGCATGGCCTTTGCTATCTCAGATAGTGACGCTTAGAAATAAAACGTGTGGTTCAGGAATATAATCCAGGCGAGACCTTGAAGTAGACTCAGTTTGCACTGCTGCAGTAACCGCCAAACGATCAACAGTAATTTAACCAACGAGAACTTTTAAAAACATTACAAATGCCAGCACAACCAGGGAATTATATGTTGGGAAAATAATATCTTACCGAGGGTCATCCCTGTCCAATAAAGGGAGGCAAATGTGATGCTGCTTTTAAAAATTAATGTGTGGAGATAAAGTTATAAAAAAAGATATCAAAAATTAATTTTACTTTGGTCTCCAATGCGATATAGGCTAACTCTTACAAGATACAAAAAAAAACATGTTTTTACAAAATTGATGTCGTTTAAATTTTTTTTTAAATAATAATAATAATATGGTAGAAATAGTCATGATATTATACACATGTATATCAGCATTATCTGAAGATCCATACCTCAGAAAGTACTCACTGTTTGTTAGAGGGATTAATGTAGCCTAAAGTATTTCACACCTTAAAAAGTGAAATAAATACCACAATACTTATCTACTTACTGACATTGTGTCTGTCATTCCTGGAATTTTCCCAATGTGAATAGAGTCTTTACATTTGGCAAATTTCAACGAAGTAATATCAATAGATGTCATGAGTCCGTAATCTTGCGAGTCGAAGATGAGTGACATTACGGAGACAACAAAATGTGTGACATAAGTAAACTCAGACTCAAACGAGTGGCGTCTAGATTTTATCCTACCCCGTTTCCACGATTTTTCAGTATTAGAAAGTAGTGACATAAACAACACTTTATGTCACACGCGTGACATAAACAAATCCCATGTTAAGCCTATGGCGTTTTTTTTATTAGGGGTAGGATAACACATGCGACGGTCACATGCAGACAACATCAACCCGCCCGGTTATTAACGACACTGGGAATCTTATTCACATGCCACGGTTTGCTCCATGCGTTGTTTACTGCGGTGTAACTTTTTTTTTTTTTTTTAATCTTTAGTGGCGAATTCTGGGCAAGCCCAGTTCTTCCATTTGACATTGTGAGAGTACCTCCTGTACATGTGTCATACACAGTGCACCTTCAAGCGCAATACCCTCCACCCAAAACATATAGCATATGAACATTCTATGAATAAAAATATTGTAGATCACCCGTCATAAGTAATCAGCTGCTATATTTACATTTCATGGCACGTTTGAAAGCAGCCACTTCTTTTTCTAAACCATTCCAGATTTTGATACCTCTGTAAAAAGGGGACCTTGTATAACTCCCTCTTTTATGCAAGCGTATTTTGAAAGCTACCTTTGGGGCCAGAGTTTTGCTTGTTTCTTTGTTTGGGTAGTTTAACGTCCAATATGTTCTATTAGACTTAGTTTGGGTTTGATGGTGATAGAATCTATGAGATGAACTTAGGTAGAAATCTCACCCCTACACATTTACCGAGGTGAGAGTTCTTTTACTTCCGACACCACATAGACATGGTATGCGAAGGACTGGCCTTTGATATAGCAGTAAGTGTGAGAATGGCTGGTCTTTGATATAGCAGTAAGTATACCACTGCTGGGGATGAAGGAGAAGAGTGGCTGCAGTGGGACTCAAACCCACAAAGTCCGACAACCTTGGAATTACGACAGACACCGAATACAGAATCAAGCCTTCAGACGGGTGACCTGAGATTCATTCACAGTCTGCCTTTTGCTATAAATCATCACAGATGAGGTTTAAACATTTGAAAAAATGTAAACAGATAATTGTCAAAATACTTTTCATTTCTTCTCTCCATCTCTAATCCAATAAAAAAAACAAAAAAACATATCATTAAAAATGAAATAAGATGTTGGAATTGTTCGGGGGTTGGACATTAGCGGACGAACATGCAGACTTGAGATTAGGATTTAACTATTCGGGAAAAAAAACCTTGGGGTTTAGGGGTTACATGGGCCCCCTACAGAAGGGGAGGTGGGGGGGGGGGCGGCTAAGCTCCTGTTCCTGTATTTCTCAGTGACGTTTTGTGGCCGAGTTAAAATGACCTTTTTTATTTTGTGAATTTAGTGATTTTCTAGGAGAAAGTCAAGAGATTTTAATCATGTCATGTTGCTAATTGCTTATTCATTGGAACCTCAGTTCGAACAATTAAAGTACTCACTTGCCATGCTCCATGAAATCATAGACGAATGTATTCAGAGAAAAGACAATCAGAATCGCGACGAAAATGTGGTAGATTGTCCTGATATGCGAAATTTCCAACAGCTCCCTGCAACAAGAAAAAGAGTTCAATCTATTTATTTCTTTATTTTTTCATTTCTAGATTTGTATACACACAAACAGTATATAACCTAGTGGGGGCTAAAGATACTGCGGATTGCTTATAATCAATACAAACAAAATGATTTTCTGTCGATGTGGTATATGATTATATAGATGGGTCTTAGATAAGCTTGAGTCGATGTGATTCACGGCTATAAAGACGGGACTTAGATAATTCTGTGTCAATGTGCGATACGGTTATAAAGATGGGACTTAGATAATTCTGTGTCAATGTAGTATACGGTTATAAAGATGGGACTTAGATAATTCGGAGTCGATGTGGTATACACTATAAAGATGGGACTTAGATAATTCTGTGTCGATGTGCGATACGGTTATAAAGACGAGACTTTGATAATTCTGTATCGATGTGCTATACGGTTATAAAGACGGGACTTAGATAATTCTGTGTCGATGTGGTATACGGTTATAAAGACGGGACTTAGATAATTCTGTGTCGATGTGCTATACGGTTATAAAGACGGGACTTAGATAATTCTGTGTCGATGTGCGATACGGTTATAAAGATGAGACTTAGATAATTCTGTGTCGATGTGTGATACGGTTATAAAGATGGGACTTCGATAACTCTGTGTCGATGTGCTACACAGCTAAAAAGATGGGACTTGATGGTGTTTTTTCGCCGTAGTAATTGCCAGGTTCATATCACGACAAGACAAAATCTATGACAGTGGCACTCACGTGAGGACAGATCTGCGGGGGATGAATTCTTTGTCTGGTAGAGATCCTTTGACTCTTCTCCTAAAAACATAAATGATGAAATAATCACTCGGTTCGTAGGATTGTGTTCAGTCGAGAGCAGCTTCACGAGGTGGTCAGTTACCATCAACATAGTCGTGTCCATCCACGAGTAAGCTTGTTATTTGTTAAGAATTCACTTACGCTTAAAGATTAAACACATCAAAAAACTTAAAAAAACAATATCATCATTCGAGTATCAAAGTCTTATATCATAATTCATACAAACCAATATTAGAGCAGTTGATAAAATAGTAAATATAGTGAAATTGGTGGGAGATATTGTAGATTTTGTGATACCAAAAATATGAGAAGTGAATTTAATATTTTGCAACATTTAGTTCTCTAAAAGGTGTGTTCCACCGGAGTGACCAGATTTCAATACCATCATGTGTCTGCCAAACATGCGAACGGTGTACAAATCCACAGGCCGTTTAGGGCTGACATCACGCAACGGTCATTCGGGCACCACTGGCCGCTACCATGCAAGAGCTATTTAATTAGGTTTTTGGCCATACCACCACCGTGTGACTACCACCGTTGAGCAAGTGGCCTGCTCCACCGCACCTATTTCTATATAACCGCCTGACAGTCTGACAGTGATTCCTTAATACGGCAGCCGTGTGGCGGCCATACAGTGTCATTCAGTGAGCCCGGTGGAACATGCCCGTAAATAGTTTATGCCAGTCGAAGGCGACAAGTTCAGAGTTTACAGCATACCCGACAGAGGACAGACGGAAACCGGTGGCGTTAAACCATAAACTACAGACACAGAAAACCAACAGTTGTGACAGCAAATAAAACCTGATGAAAAGTCAGCGATTTATGTTGGACATTGGACACTTTCCAAGTAGTGGTGTGGAAATTATTTTATATACACTTGTCCCATGAGACTGATGGGAGTTTGACTTTTATCTCACCCCAGATATTTTTTCTCCATAGACTTAACATTGGCAACTCGTATCTAAAACCCATTAGATATTTAGGAAAAATATCCAATGGGGGATAATGTCACAAATGTTAGCTAATTAGTCAATGTTAAGGGTGAGATAAATTCAGAAACCCATTCAAGTTTTTGGTCAGAGCTCGATCCCATCTCATTTGAATTACATAGTAATTCATGTGGCTTCACCTTGTGAATTACTACGTGATTCAAACTCGATGGGATACGGGCTCAGACCCTAGACTTTCATGGGTTTCCTCTATAATATCTCATTTATATGATACCCGCCACCCGGTCTATTTCATTTTTGGTGGTGGGGGCAAGATGGTCGCCTCCAAAACACGATGGTCGCCTCCATAACACGATAGCTATCTGCCGTGGATATTTGGCCGCAGTGTACTCGCTGTATGAGTATTCAGCATTGTCGAATCGCCAACACTGTGGGAATTAAATCTTTATGATGAATTCAGACCGTCGGGTTTGGGACGTAACATATTAACATGTAAACGCTGGGAGGAATTCACACACAACATAATAGTGGTCCTAGAAACGCAACCACATATTAAGGGGTCATCCATAAAGTATGTATTCCTGAAAGAAGCCTCCCCCCCCCCTACCTAGAGATGAACCTAAATTTAAAGAAATATACCCCCCCTCACTGCCTACATACTTTACGGGTGACCCTAAAGTGCACTCTCCTAGCAGAGATCCTGTGCTCTACTTCCTGTGGCCGCTTGTATCTTTGCACCGATCTGCCTGTTTGGGACAAAATACACCAGTTTTTCAAGTATCCTAAATTCTAAGCCCGTTGCAGAGTATTTTGTGTTCTACTTGTAAATAGAGATGCACATAATTATATGGTAAATAATAAACACCCATTTCTGTTATTTGTTATGTCAAACCAGACACAGTGTCTTTCTCCAGTGGGAAGTACCTCATGTGTTGCAGGGTTTTGTTTATCAACATGATATATGTGCTCATTTGAAGGGGCAGTCTAATCAAATGTAGATTCACATTATAAAGTGGTTTAAAGCTGAAAAAGAAACAGCTGAATTGTCTATGAAGCTCATCTAACAATTCCCATAATTCCCAACTCCTAATATATGAGTTGTTTGAGTTTCACAACTTTTGACAGTTGCCGTCTTATGAATCTGAAATATTAGCTGGGCCCCGCTGTTGTTAGCGGATACCAAGGGAACCAGTGTATGACGTCACTAGGCTTAGGCAGAGATTAGTAAGCGCTAGTGCAGTGAAATATCTGGGAGGAGAGTGCCCAAAATGACATTGAAGCTGACTACTAACATTTAGAAGTAATTGCCGTTAAAAAAGAAAAGTACCATTAAATAAGAGATTACGTGAATGGTTAAAGTACTAGACTTTTAAAACTACATAATGGGTAGCAACAATTACAGCAAAAGCCAACCTAACAGACACCCCACGTAAGCGGACACCCCCCGTCAACGGGCAGTTTTGCTCAGAACGGTTCCCTCTCTTAGATGTTTATCTAAACCCTGATCCTCTCTAGAGTGGTCGTGTCGGTGGTTTGTGTTTGTAGTTTTACCAGCCGCGTTCCCTGAATTTATCTAAACCCTGTGTGAGCAGTGTTACGATCCAAAATACTGGTATGTGAAACATACAGATTCTATCCCTTGCCCTAACTGACCAAGCTAGCTGCATGGCACACCGCTGGAGGCGACCCCTTGGTTACAATCAACAGGGTTGCCCCCACGCGCTAAACACAGAGCCAGCATATAATCCTGATCTCGATGTATTCTAGTCAGTCCGGTCAGTGCAGCGCTTTGTAATACCATCAGCAATAAAGCTTGTAACGGAAGAAGCCTTAGAGTCATTCATTCAGCTTACTATTCACAACCGATAGTAGCAGCAGACACCCTGCATTAACGGACACTTTTGCTCAGAACGGTTCCCTCTATTACATGTTTATATTAACCCATGTAAGCAGACACCCTGCGTAAGCGTCCATTTCGGCTTCAACATCGCGTCCCAGCCTCATATGTGGTCTAGTATTGACATCTGGTATTGAGTTATCGTTCAGCATTCAGGGCGGAGGGGTGACAGACAAAATGACGCCTCTCCAGAAAAACTATAGTGTTGCGTAACTCATATGGACCACTGTGCTGATGCCTATTTATCTTCCTTCCCCCTTTGTGATCAACAAGCGCAGTGGCTAAGTGGTAGAGTAGCTGTTCCCAGTTGTTCTATAAATTTCCTATGGAGACTGCATAATAGGTGGATAATAAAGGGGTGTAAATGGCAGGGGTGTTCGCCTCGAGCATGGGAGGTCCTGGGTTCAAGCCCTGGTCAGGTCATACCAAAGACTTACACAAAAATGGTACCAACTGCCCATTCGGCTGAACACCCGCCATTAGAATGAGGAGTAGGGGCAAGGGCCTGAATGGAAGAACGGCTGTATATCCGAATTCGGTGATTGTGTACACAAATATTCCCTAATAAAAATTGCTTAAAAAAACCAAAAAAAACCACTTATATGCACAGGTCTATAGAGCTGTACATGAAAACAGCAGATATTTCTATGTATTATATACCTATGCCGGAAAATCCTACAGATACCAACCACTGCTACCGTTTCGGTATTTTATCCATCCCAGCACACTGTGCCGGGATGGAAAAATCCTGACATACTTTGATTTGGCCTATAGTGTGTTTGTTCCATCCCAGCACACTTTGAATGTAATTTTAATCATGTTAAGTAACAATTGAAATGGTAAATACCGATTATGTGACAGGACAGAGTGCCTACAGATACCCAACGTAAAGTCAAAAGACAGTGTAACTAAGACCGAAGACAGCACCACAGCCTGTTCGCAGTTACTCGGTGTTAAGAGACACAGAAAGTGATGGGTTTGGAACTCCACCACGGACAGAAGAAGTGACCCACCGGCTTATACTGGAGCTGGACTGGTGATGACTGCGGGAAATCAATCATCAAACTCAACCTTCTCTTTTTACACATTGTGTTTAGCAGCAATTCCTACTGCTACATATCTAATTCACACTAACATCTCATTTAGCACCAATTCACTAATATCTCATTTAGCGCTAATTCATACTAACATCTCATTCAGCGCTAATCCACACTAACATCTCATTCAGCGCTAATTCACGCTAACATCTCATTCAGCGCTAATCCACGCTAACATCTCATGTAGCGCTAATTCACGCTAACATCTCATTCAGCACTTTACGCTAACATCTCATTCAGCGCTAATTCACTAATATCTCACATAGCACTAATTCACACTAACATCTCATTTAGCACTAACTTACACTAATATTTCATTTAGCACTAATTCACGCTAATATCTCATTTATCACTAATTCACACTAACATCTCATTTAGCACTAATTCACACTAGCATCTCATTTAGTGCTAATTCACGCTAACATCTCACGTAGCACTAATTCACGCTAACATCTTATTTAGCACTAATTTGTGTTAATATCTCATTTGGCACTAATTCACAATGTAACATCGCATTCATCACTAATTCAGTGTAACATCTAATACAGCATCAATTCGTACTACCGTAAATTCCCATGTATATGACGCATCTTTTACACGAACTAAACCCCTGGTATCTCTTTTCGCCCAAACTTGGGGTGCATCTTTTAGGAGGGTTTACCCCCAGGGTAATTGAGAATTGTGAGGGGTACCATTAGAAATGCCTTCAAATCAAATGGTATATATGCATCTTATACATAGGAATTTACATTATTCAGACTGCAACTTCTTATTTAGCAGTAATTCACACTAATATCTCATTTAGCACCAATTTAAAATTTTTACATCTTGATTAACGCCAATTCATTCAGAATGTATGATAACAGTTTCAATTAATGACACATGGAAATGAAACCTCTATGGCAAAAAAAAATGATAAAAGTTTTCAAAACACCCAACACCTGCCACTACACATTTAGATCTTATTTTTCTATGTAAAAAAACACTCCCTCAAGAAAACTAAAAAGAAGGTACCATGTTTTAGCGAAATTCTTTTAGAAAATAGCAAATGGTCATTTATGAAACAGGTTCTGAAATTGAGTTGTTATCAAAAGACGAAGAATTTATCAGTGACATGATTTACATGGTCCTTACCACCTCCTCTTATCTCTTCTTATCGCTGTAGAGATTGCTTATCGAGGACTTATCATCGGTGTTTTTGTAGATTCAATTTGCAGACAACTGAACTATTCAATAACAACTATATCTGTAATGTTTTTATTACCCACCTAATACAGAGTCTCCATACTAAACCTATGGAGTCTACAGGTCGCTACGGAGTAGTTTCCGAAAAGCCAAGCCGTAATCTACTCAGTAGAATACGGCTTTATCTGCCACCTGACGGGCACTATGGGAACTATTTTTTATAGAAAATGCATGGCGCTTATGTCAAATTTCTAATCATTTACAAGATTTTATTCAAATATTTAGTCGAAAGGTGAGTAAAAAATACAACATTACCATGATTTTGATCTGTGTGGCCGTATTCTCCTTGTAGTTGACATTACGCAATACTCCTCGCTATCGCTTGGAGTTTTACTATGTGTCAACTACGTGGAGTATACAGCCATGCAGATCAAAATCATGGTCATATTGTGTATAAATGCATATCCAATAACAATATTCAATAAAACCAATTAGGTGATTAAACATTGTCAACTCTCACTTCAAACTGATATCACATGGGTAAAAATATAACATTTTGTTTAGTTTGTCGTCACTCAATGGGTAAAATAGACCTAGTTTCATGGAAATCACACTGAAATCTTACCATATTCTGGGAAAGAATCTCCATATTATGGCATTATGATAACAATCTCTGGATAAAAGATTAACCCAGTGACACTATTTACTATATACAGTAAAACCCCGCTTCTGGGACACCTCGCTTAAGGGGACAAATTTTTCAAAACAGAAATCTTTAATTAGTTTATTTTAATCCCGCTAAAAGAGGATACCTCGCTAATGGGGACACTTTTCTGGGAACGCAGCGTGCCCCCTTAAGCGGGGTTTTACTGTTCATGCATTCTACAACACTCTGAGATCTTCATATTTAACTTTTACTTAAATCACTTGGCATTTTTTACATTTTACTCTTGACTCTGTGAGTGTGAGGGGTGGAGCCTTACCTTGCTGGGTCGGAGCCGGCTCCGTTCAACCCGTCTGCTGGCTGCTCGATCGACTCGACATCCTGGGTGAAGTCCTCTAGTAGGTCCGTCAGGTGCCCGCCAAGCTGGTTCAGTAAGTCAGTCCGCAGTTTCTGTACGCAGAATGATGGAAAGTCATGCATCGAGACATCACTAATTCACACAGTCGCTATGTGCACAGAATGATGGAAAGTCATGCATCGAGACATCACTAATCCACACAGTCGCTATGTGCACAGAATGACGGAAAGTCATGCAACGAGACATCACTAATTCACACAGTCGCTATGTTCACAGAATGACGGAAAGTCATGTATTGAGACATCACTAATTCACAGAGACGCTATGTGCACAGAATGACGGATAGTCATGCATCGAGACATCAGTAATTCACAGTCGCTATGTGCACAGAATGACGGAAAGTCATGTATTGAGACATCACTAATTCACAGTCGCTATGTGCACAGAATGACGGAAAGTAATGCATTGAGACATCACTAATTCACACAGTCGCTATGTGCACAGAATGACTGAAAGTCATGCATTGAGACATCACTAATTCACAGTCGCTATGTGCCCCTAAGCTGGTTCAGTAATTCAGCAGGCAATTTCTGTGAACAGAATGAGGGAAAGTCATACATCGAGACAGTAGCGGTAGGGAAAGCACAACTCTTCGTTATTCTCCCATACATCGAGACATCACCTCCAAATTCTGTACCCAGAATACCCTGGTTCAGTAAGTCCTCTCGTTCATATCACTGCCTAATGATGGTCACAGAGTCATCCGAGTAGAAGACCCCCGTTAACTGCTCATATCACCATTTGATGACGGTCAGACAGTCATCCGAGTAGAAGACCCTGTTAAACACTCATATCACCGCCTAATGACCATCACCCAGTCATCCGAGTGGAAGACTCCCGTTAAACACTCAAATCACCACCTAATGACCGTCACACAGCCATCCCAGTAGAAGACTTATGACAGTCACACAGCCATCCCAGTAGAAGACCCCCCGTTAACCGCTCATATCACCATCTGACGATAGTCACACAGCCATCCCAGTTAAACACTCACATCCCCGTTAAACACTCATATCACCGCCTAATGATCGTCACACAGCCATCTCAGTGGAAGACCCTGTTAAACACTCTCCATATTACCACCTAATGATTGTCGACCTACTTGAGCTCGGTCCCGGATCCTCTGTAAGTTCACATCTTTGTGCGCTTTACTCGTCTTTGAACCCTCCATGTCACCTGGAAAAGACAAGAAGTGAAATATCTATTAAATATCCATCAGTATTTGTTGTATTTAGCTGCTGTACAATACTATAGCCACATCTTCAGTAAATATTTATCAATCAGATATGAAAAAAATAAAATTCCCCAAATTGATCAGAAATTATGAGTACATACTTTATCAATGGCCCCAAAGAAACTTTACCATTATATCTCAGTAAATCCCACACAGCTTGTTCGAGGAGTGGTAAGAGAACGATTTTTTATTTCATTAATCATCATTTTATTTGGTATTTTACAATTGTATACGACAAATTTACAAATTTCGCATTCCCAACGTGTGTAAATTCAACATCATTACTATGCCACTAACAGCAATAAGAATTTAGTTTCAGGAGCACTCAAAGGAAAGATTGTATGTTGCATGAAAACCAACCACATATTAAAGAGAAATTAATCAAAAGAACTAAATTCATGCATACTAGCCACCTGATATCAAGCCCATAAGCAAAGCAGTACGAAAAATAAACAGAGAAATATGAAACTTTCTTCAGACGCATTCCACACCTCACTTCTTTTGTTTGTTTTGGGGTACTTTAATGTCCAATATTTTTTATTCGACTCACTATGAGATGAAATTAGGTAGAAATCTCAACCAAAATGAATCAAATAGTGACTTCTACAATGACAAGCGCAATGCAATTGCAAGAACAGGATTTTACTATTTCGTGAAAATATTTCTGACTGTGTGATGTTGGGTTTAAACAAAAAGGTAAATCATGGCAAAATGATGAGGATAGGATCCCACAGTATCCCACAGACTCCAACTAGTATCAAAGGATCGATTTTTTTAAATTCAGTAAACATACAAGAGTGGTGATCGAATCTATGTGATGAATTTAGATAGAAATCTCACCCCTACACATTTACCGAGGTGAGAGTTCTTTTACTTCCTACACCACATAGACATGGTATGAGAAGGACTGGCATTTGATATAGCTGCAAATCTACTAACATGATATTTAGAATATAAACAAAAAGATAAACGTTATGCATGTGTATCAGATCTCATGATCAATGCTAATTCTGCTGGCCGTCCTTTTACCATACTTTAAGACAAATCATTACAAGGCTGATGTTGAATTTCATTACTTAGATTATCCCATATTATCATCCCTCGATATAACAGTGAATAAATATATATATATATACTTCCGGGTGTTCGCCCTTATTATCCTACCCCTCACATAAATCAGTGACATACTTTTCAGTGACGATTTATCCAAATTGTGGAACTGTGGACTGTATAACACGGTTACTATCCTACCCCTCATATAAATCTCCATAGACTTAACATGGTGTGACTGTATGCCACGGTTATTATCCTACCCCTCATATAAATCTCCATAGACTTAACATGGTGTGACTGTATGCCATGGTTATTATCCTACCCCTCATATAAATCTCCATAGACTTAACATGGTGTTACTGTATGCCACGGTTATTATCCTACCCCTCATATTAATCTCCATAGACTTAACATGATGTGACTGTATGCCACGGTTATTATCCCACCCCTCATATAAATCTCCATAGACTTAACATGGTGTGACTGTATGCCACGGTTATCCTACCCCTCATATAAATCTCCATAGACTTAACATGGTGTGACTGTATGCCACGGTTATTATCCTACCCCTCATGTAAATCCCCATAGACTTAACATGGTGTGACTGTATGCCACGGTTATTATCCTACCCCTTATATAAATCTCCATAGACTTAACATGGTGTGACTGTATGCCATGGTTATTATCCTACCCCTCGTATAAATCTCCATAGACTTAACATGGTGTGACTGTATGCCACAGTCATGCAACAAAATATTCATAAACCACGCATAACATATAGAGTTAAAAACATGTGCCGCGGTATGATCAAATCTAAACCTAACTCAATTTCATATAATTGTTTACATGCCATTCGTTGTCTTCCGCTACAGATATCACTCAGCTCCGCTTCATTATATCATTCCACAAAGACAACTCACGCCATATAAACAATCATATGAAATTTTGTGATGTTCTTGATAGTATTTCTTGTGAGTGCATTCCTTGAAGCGAAAGAAGATCCTCGAGATTCCTTCTAATACCACTCACACACAATATAAACCTCCTTGATTTACTGTTGTGGTGGGTATTTAAGAAGTGAAATGAAGCCAAATTCCAGACCAACCCAATGATAACTCAATACTCAAACCTGGAAACCGATTGAAATCAGTGACATACTTTTCAGTGACGATTTATCCAAATTGTGGAACTAAAAGGTTATTAATTCTTACCAAATGGATTATATGTACTAATATTGACCAACAAAGAAAGTTGTAAAAAAATAAATAAATAAAATTTTAAAAAAGTGAATTTCGGGTTCTGAATTCACCGACGTGCTCCCGGTGTCCTCACGAGGACGGTGATCTATTTATAGCACACAGGGGGTATTTCCGCGTAGGGAATCCCGGCGACGGGTCAGATATCAGGGATTATCGTACTACGAGTGTAAGCCTCATCGGCCAGTGGATTATCAGCCCTGTCCTGTGTCAGTCCCATGTGGGATTATTAACACACTCCACAGAGGGGACAGGTCATTAAGTACAGGGATCCCAGTTGGGGCCAGAAAAAAAATGCTGTGGGGAAGTAAGGGATTATGGGAAAGCTCAGGTTTATACATGGGTCAGTGGGGAGGTTCAGTGGGGGATCATGGGCTGTGGTTGAATTGGGTAATTTGACAGTTGGTATAACTGCTGGGGATGAAGGAGAAGAGTGGCTGCACACCACACCACATAGACATGGTATGAGAAGGACTGGTCTTTGATATAGCAGTAAATCTACCACTGCTGGGGATGAAGGAGAAAGGTGGCTGCACACCACACCACACAGACATGGTATGAGAAGGACTGGTCTTTGATATAGCAGTAAATCTACCACTGCTGGGGATGAAGGAGAAAGGTGGCTGTACACCACACCACATAGACATGGTATGAGAAGGACTGGCCTTTGATATAGCAGTAAATCTACCACTGCTGGGGATGAAGGGGAAAGGTCGCTGTACACCACACCACATAGACATGGTATGAGAAGGACTGGCCTTTGATATAGCAGTAAATCTACCACTGCTGGGGATGAAGGAGAAAGGTGGCTGCACACCACACCACACAGACATGGTATGAGAAGGACTGGTCTTTGATATAGCAGTAAATCTACCACTGCTAGGGATGAAGGAGAAAGGTGGCTGCACACCACACCACATAGATATGGTGTGAGAAAGATCGTGCTGCCTTAAGAAGGACTGCCCGCAGTGTAGGTTTACCAAACCATGGACTCAGCTGACTGTCTTTGACCCTATTGACAATCTTTTTCTAATAGGAAAAGCTGTGAAATGCCATTTCAAAAATAAACTTTGAATAATAGGTTTCACATTAATTCCTGGCCCAACCTCCTCAGGTTATATCATGAAAAGCTGTCACCTTCAAACTCCCATGCAACATCCTCGCTCCTGAAACTCATTGATCGAGTCGTGTGTGGTTATTTATAGCAACAAGACCAGAGTTATTATTAAACTATTGTATAATAAGTCAATACGGCACAGGCAAACAGGCCCAGGTCCTGGTTGTATATTCCCGCATCGTACCAATAAACCACATCTGTGATAACACAATCCCAAACGTGTCTCAATGTTTCATTTTTGGTTAACATCTTTAATCATTTCTGTAAAATGTACAGTTCTTCCAATGAACATAAACATATATTAGTTTGTACTGGTTTGTTTGTTTGTTTGTTTGTTTAGTTTAATGTCCAACTTGTTCAATTAGATTTACTTTGAGTTTGACCGAATCTATGAGATGAATGTAGGTAGAAATCTCACCCCTACACATTTACAGAGGTGAGAGTTCTTTTACTTCCCACACTACATAGGCATGGTATGAGAAGGATTGGCCTTTGATATAGCAGTAAATCTACCACTGCTGGGGGTGAAGGAGAAAAGTGGCTGCAGTGGGACTCCAATCAACAAAGTCCAGTGCTCTTTACCACTGAGCTAACTCCCCACCCCGGTAATATATACAGGTGACTTAAGAAAGTTATGGAAAACAGTATTTAACAAGCATGGTTCTTCTCTATTTTGGTATTTATTGGTGGCTAAATGAGTGATGCAATGTTATGAGTGTTGATGTTTAAGCTCTATCAGTTATAGTTAAATTCTATGTAGTAAGGGAGCTGTTAAGGAGAGGGGCCTCTAGGTTTTAGGTGACACATGTAAGGGATTTGCTTGTTTCGGGTTTAACGTCCCAGGGGACCCTGCGGGTATATGGGGACCATCAATGATTTAGCTTTTCACTTTTGTAGACTTATTTCAGTCAATTCTTTTCAATGTTTTCATATGTCTAATAAACAATCAAAGAGATTTGTCTCTTTCAAAAACATGATGATATCTTTCTTTGGAATAGTTTCAATCAAGATTTTCATGTTGTTACTGTTTATCAAGTATTTTCTTCTACTTTCTTGTACCCTTTTACAGTTCAGCAGGATACGCTCAACAGTTATTGGTACATTGCATGCTTGGCATAATGGGGGATTTTCCCCTTTCAGAATATATTTGGGATTTAGAATATGGGGCGAAAAGCACTTCAGATCCCAACCCCCCAAAAAAAAACACAAAAAAAACCCAGAAGATATTTGTGTGTAAGTCTGCAGTGACCTATTTTCAGGTGGGTCAACTTCACCTGTTCACAACGACTTAATCCCACACAGTTTCTCTTCCCATTCACAGTTGAAAGAATGGTATGCGGTTTGTTTTTTATTGCTTGTTCCAGTCAGATTGCCATTTGTTCATTGTCAATTCTCTTAATGGAGCTGTCATATCCGTGTCTGGAATTACGCGTAAGGGAGTTGGAAGCGACAGTGCCAGTCATGGTTAACCACCACTTTAAGGAGAGGGGCCTTAAGGTTTTAGGTGACACGTGAAGGGGAGGTGGAGGGGACGGTACCAAATCATGGTCAGTTGACACGGCTCATGCAGTCTTGTGATGCAACTTTTTTTAAACTCTCCTTTGGATCCTGCAACTTGTGTTGCTATGGGCAGTATATTGTACAGGGCCAGTAAATGGGCCAGTAAAATATTACATTAAGATATATATATACCAATTTGAAGGAGATGAGTGTTCCACCAGGACACACGATCTAAGCTGATCAAGGTTAGGCCAGGATGAATCGTGTGAGCATGCCTGACTGGATCGCTCCGGTGGAAGAGCGTCCCCGTGATCGATATTGGGGTCGTACAGAGTGGGATAAATGCATGACAAGATCTTACAAGATTTAGGACAATTTAGGCCGATCCCGGTTAGGTCAGGATATATCGGGTGAGCATGCCTGACTGGATCACTCCGGTGGAAGAACGCCCTGTGAGTGATAATAGGGATCACATAGAGAGGGATAAACACACAAGATCTTACAAGATTTAGGATGATCTAGGCCGATCCCGGTTAGGTCGGGATGAATCGTGTGAGCATGCCTGACTGGAACGCTCCGGTGGGAGAGCGCCTACGTGAGCGATAATAGGGGTCGTACAGAGAGGGATAAATGCATGACAAGATCTTATAAGATTTAGGACGATCTAGCCGATCCCGGTTAGGCCAGGATGAATCGTGTGAGCATGCCTGACTGGATCGCTCTGGTGGGAGAGCGCCTACGTGAGCGATAATAGGGGTCGTACAGAGAGGGATAAATGCATGACAAGATCTTATAAGATTTAGGACGATCTAGGCCGATCCCGGTTAGGTCGGGATGAATCGTGTGAGCATGCCTGACTGGATCGCTCCGGTGGGAGAGCGCCCCCGTGAGCGATAATAGGGGTCATACAGAGAGGGATAAAAGCATGTCAAGATCTTATAAGATTTAGGACGATCTAGCAAGATGCAGCAAGGTGCTGTGAGACAAGGTCCAACCATGCCAGCCAAAAAAATTGGGGCTGGTGGAACTAGCACTTTAATCTGAGTTTCAATTAATGTCAACGTTTACAGAAAAGGGCGAGAATCTTCTCATGCGGAAGCTTCAAGCTGCGCCCACCACCCCGACAATAGGCTCTGTATGCTACTAACAAGGAACTGCAGCGAGAGATTTATCTCACCCCTGGTATTTTTTCCCCATAGACTTAATGCTGGGAACTCATACTCAACGCCCATGGAGTATTTGGAAAGATTATTTTGGGGATTATGTCACAAAGGTTAGCCAATTAGTCAATGTGAGGGGGTTAGATAAATTAAGAAACTTACTATAGTATAGAGTCAGAGCTCGATCCTATCTCGTTTGAATCGCTACGTAATTCACCTTGCGAATTACTATGGTGATTCAAACTAGATGGGATATGAGCTCTGACCATAAACTTTCATAGGTTTCCTCTATTGTATCCATTGAAAATATGGCACGAGTTTTGGTGCAGAGGAATCTTACGAGCCAAGGCATGAGATTACGTAACAAACGAAAACAAATGGAGTATTTTCAGCAGCCACGGATCAACTGTGGTTCCAATTTTATCTCACCCCTCTCACTAATTGGCTAATGTTTGTCCATTGAGTAGTTTCTGTTTACAATATTCCATGGGCGTTGAGTATGAGTTCCCTATGGGAAAAAAATACCAGGGTGAGGTACAATGTTGGAAGCCCGGCTGCTGGTTCTACCTTCTTGATCGTCTGGAGTCCAGTAGTGGGTCTGGTAGGGTCGTAGTCCGTAGGGATCAGCCTCATCGTAATACATGTTGCCACGAACACTCATTCTGTCTGCACCTTCGCAAACAAGTAAACAATCTCAACTAAGACGAGACATACACGACGACACAGAAATATATACCTACAGGACAAGCTCATCGTCATTTTCTACGGAAAATAATTTAGTGTGTTTCCCTTGTTTGTAACCTTGTTTGGGTAGTTTAACGTCCAATGTGTTCCATCAGACTTACTTTGGGTTTGACCAAATCTATAAGATAAATTTAGGTAAAAATCTCATCCCTACATGTTTACCGAGGTGAGAGTTCTTTAAGTTCCCATACCACATAGACATGGCGTGAGAAGGATGGTGTTACCTACGCGGGGTGGAGAGTTGGTTGGTTGGTTTGATTTAATGTATGACATGGGTAGGAGTGGGCGGTATACATAGAACATACGGCCACAGGTATATAACGATAAATATGACATGGGTAGGAGCGGGTGGTATACGTAGGACATACACCCATAGGTATATAATGATAAATATGACAAGGGTAGGAGCAGGCGGTATACGTAAGAGATACAGCCACAGGTATATAACAATAGATATGACATGGGTAGGAGTGGGCGGTATACATAGAACATACGGCCACAGGTATATAACGATAAATATGACATGGGTAGGAGCGGGTGGTATATGTAGGAGATACGGCCACAGGCATATAATGATAAATATGACATGGGTAGGAGCCAGCGATATACGTAGGACATACACATATATATGATAGATATGACATGGGTAGGAGTGGGCAGTATACATAGAACATACGGCCACAGGTATATAATGATAAATATGGCATGGGTAGGAGTGGGCGGTATACGTGGGAGATACAGCCACAGGTATATAACGATAGATATGACATGGGTAGGAGTGGGCGGTATACATAGGAGATATGGCCACAGGTATATAACGATAGATATGACATGGGTAGGAGGGAGCGGTATACATAGGAGATATATGGCCACAGGTATATAACGATAGATATGACATGGGTAGGAGTGGGCGTTATACTTAAGAGATACGGCCACAAGTATATATTGATAGAAATATCAGCCCTCACCTTAAAGTCAATTCTCTACAACAGAATTCATTCCGGCTTTGATGTAAAGGTATTAAATCAGGTATAGATATGAGCTTCTATCTCTACAGCCCATGTCCCAGTCTGACCCACGCTCAAACCTGAGTCCACCAAACAAACAATACCCCTGTCAAATTTACAAAGTCAACTTCACCTGAGTGCACCTTTCTGATCCCTCCAGAGATGGCTGGCCGATCTACATCCAATCTCCCCGTTCTCAAATGTCACAAAGTAAAGCCAACACTCTGTACCTTGTGTGTAATCCCTGGGCAGTCACTTGTTGAATTCTTCGCTCCGATTCACTACTGCACGGACAAGATAGGATTCTGCCTGAGAGGCAGACTTGGCTCAGATTCTCTTCTACCAATATCTAGTACACACGGGTGCGTGGTCATAGGTCAAAATCATCTTGTATCACTTTGAGGGATGTTAACAAGGGACATTGTTTAGCAAGTTCCCAATCAGCGCTCCCTCGCATGTCTCCATCATCTTGTAATTAATCATTGACTTTTCGTGTTTTTAAAGGAAACGTATGGCTAGGGTCAGTTCTTATAAGTAAGAGGTGTTCACCACTTGGTTACAGATTATATCCTTTAACATCTTGTTATATCTTACAGTGTCGCAATAAGTGCTACCTCCTTTGTCAGGATACATCGCGCACAATGATATGTGTACTTTTTTGCGATGTCATGTGTATATTATGGTGCTCCACCACCGCGACACCTCAAGATCTATTGCCGACATATCGCGACATGCTGCGATCTATTGCAACAAGAATGTGGCACAGGTGTTTAGCCAGACCGATGCATTGCAGCAAATATGCAAGCGATTATTCTAAACCTAGCAAGATTTAGCAAGACAACCAAATCGTGACTAATCTCGCTAAATCTTGTGTGTTGGTGGAATCAGCACTTAAAACCAGTCATCAGATAAATGATTGTGTAGTCTAAACATCAAAATAAAAAATAAAAACAAAATATGTTTGTGTCCCGAGTGGTAACAGAGCAATGGAGACTTTATCTGCATTTAATAAAAGAACAAAATTATTTCAATAATAATGTATTTAATCTGTGCCCTATTGGACATTATCTCTGTAATATTGGTCTACCTGTGATACAGATAACTTGTACAATAAAGAGTCGTGTATCAATTATCTGTGTCAAGAACCATCGTAAAGACCAGCTACGGTAGCATCTTAGTCAGATAAGAGACTCATGAGGAGAGATAAGATCCCTAAAGTGAACCATGATTCTGATAAGTCTCCAGCTGTGAAAGATCAACAGTCAAAGGTGTCGTTAAGAAACAGGGACCTGGGACCTGTTTCAGTAGTTTCGTGACATGTCTAGGTGGCGTCTGTGACACCATACGGACAGACCACAAGATTGCAGTCGATGACACAGGGAGTTTCACTCACTTCTCGTAGGAATTAAACAATGACACTTAAACATGAGTAGGGGGTACATAAAACCTATAATCGTTCCAAATATGAAGAAGATTGACCACTTCGATCTTCAGATATTTGCTAGTCTTTTTTCGCTGTAGCTTGCACTGTTGGTGCCGCTGTTGATGTCTGTCTAGGCCTAATGTCACTAGACTACTGAAACAGGTCCCTGTTTCACTAATTTTGTGACATGTCTAGATGGCGTCTAGATGGTGTGTCCGGTTTCATAAGAACTAGACATTAGACTTTATTTTGTCCATTCTTGCTTGCACTGTTGGTGCCGCTTTTCATGTCTGTCTAACACTTTTGTCACGAAACTAGTGAAACAGGTCCATGATGTGTAGATTTGTCTAATTCTTATGTTTGGGGTCTGTCTTTTCCTAAGGGCAGCTACTTGTGTTATCACGAAACAAGACAACCCCAATGTCTGTATGGTGTCACAGACATGTCACGAAACTAGTGAAACAGGTCCCTGGATTCTTTCCATTAAAGCAATTGTAGTTCAAAATTACATATCAATTAAAAAATAACAACGAAAATAATAATTTGCGAGTCGCCAATTTATACACAATATTCACCGGTTTCAGATACAAGAGGCCATATGTTCTGAGAAGGTTATGCATAGTAATATTCGAGCGCATGCGAGGACATTGCGAAGAGGCAATTCCGAGGAGTATACAACCACTTTTATCTGAATCCAGTCTATATTGTATTTATTATCCACCTTTTCCTTACAAGTGGGGTGCTGATATTTTTTTTTTTTTTTTTTTTAAAGACTTTTATTTTAATTGGAGGCTAGAGTTGGCAAGAACAATTATGCCTATTTCCATCTGGCTCGAAATGCACTATTTGTTCATATGCACTATTTTTCCGTATGCACCGGCTTTTGCAACCCGGAGCATACAACACATCCGCATACTCCCGGTATGTAGATACACACTTCCCATGTGTTGTTTAATTGCCACTACATATTAGGTGGATGGTAATATGACATATGTACCTGACCCCCCCCCCCCCCCCCACCCGCCCCAATCTGGAGATGGAATGTACCCGAAATCTCCATAACGTTGGTCAGAGGATATATTGGGATGGTTTATGTAACAAGGGAGTCATTCTACGACTAAATCTATTGTCGTTCTCCCTGACAATGTGTCCCTAATGTCACAGGGGATCGAGTCATCCTACTACGAAATTAACACGCCATTCATGTTCTATTTTTAGACGGACATATGTCAACTGACATCACGTAATAGCTTCAGGGTGGTTGGATTGGGGGGAGGGACAAGGTTCAGCTGGACTTGCTCAAGTCTTTTAATTTTTTTTTATATATTTTTTTTTTATATATATACAGCTTGCCATAGGGGTGTAAGTGCCACGTCGTAATATTCAGGTCTTTGATTATGAGCAGTCACTGATTGATCAAACAAAATCAGGATCAACTACATTACCAAAGTTCAAGGTTCTCATTTGACTAATGTAATGGTACATTTTTGTCAATAACTTTTAATGGAGTTTGGTTTTGCTCCTGCATAATAATTATTTGATATATAATATATACAGTTTCGCGGTGAGGAGGGGTGGGGCAGGTGTTTCTTTGTTTGTTTGTGTAGTTTTACATTTTGGTAGGCTGGTTACGTCCTTTTGAGACTGACTCATTGGTTGACCTATCTGGTTCTTGAAAGGTATATTAACTCAACTTTGGTCTACTTGTAGCAGTGGGACCCTATGCCTGTTTTATAGTGCTGCCTCACTCAAGGGCTGTGCCGCAGACCATTGACACAACACTCCGCCGGTCACATTATACTGACAACGGCAAACCAGTTGTTGTAACATACCAATCGGGTCAGCAAGCTGACAAGTATGAAGCTGCTCCCTCTAATTGGCTACAGGTCAAGCCTGTGGACAGTTTTTGCCAACCTCCCATACCGGACAGTTTTGGCCACTAAAAGTTCTCCTTTGTTCATTTCTATAGCTTTTTGAATGTACTTTTGCCTGCTTTTCTTTGTTGCTTGACAGTAAAGCAGCAGGTGCTCAATCGAAAGGGCAGGTGGAGGGGTGGAGGGACTGAAGCCAGTCTAGGTGCACTTATACAAGAACTGTATACCAGTATAGACTCACTTATTCATATTTATACTGTAATAAGATACACATATCAATAAAGATAAAAAATAACTCCATGATACTTTTTCTATATCACAATTTACATAAATATATACGCCCTCCAGAGGTTACTAAACTCCCTATTATCACCCAGGGTAAATACAAGTTCCGCTCGCGACTGGCTGGCCACACCACGACCACATGAACCACAGTTTTCCCATTTATATTTGGAGAACCTGAATATAATTTCGGATTTACATGTAGAAATAGCTGAAATTTCCATTTCTGAAATCGGGTTTCCGATTTGAAGATTTATAAAAACCTTGAAAAAGGCTACCAAAAGCCGAAACGTTGTGAAAACTGTTTGTTCAAATAAAGCCATCACTTGAAACCGACTACGGATTGCTGTGGAGTTGTGCTTGTTCTAAAAACTTCTATGATTTATAAAAACCGTTAAACTGCAATAATTGTGGGTTACGGTTCAAGGGTCGATCACCATAGAACGTCGGCAACCAGCGAACACCGGAACTTGTAAACAGACTGAATTATGGGATACCTCAATAGGGCCTATTACAGCTGCATCCGAGATACCCAAACCCTGTGTGGTTAAGCAAAGCGCAAAATGAATCCAATTGTAAACCAAAATACCATAAATTGAAGACCACCCTAGCAGTGAATAAAAATTTGTGTGAAAAAAAACAAAAACAATAAATTTCCTCATGCTAGTCAACGCCTGAATGTTTCTGGAGGGATGCAGGGACTGGAGCCAGTCTAGGGTTGAGTGTACTGTGGTGACCTAGTTTTGTAAGTGCATGTGCACTCAGCAGTGTCGGGAGCGTACCAGGAAAGGCTGAGGTCAGTTAGGGTCAGTGACGCACCACAACTCGTGGAAACGGAAGATTCTAGCACTTAACATCTCAAAGACCACATGTTTCTAGTAATATAGAAATGTGCAGGATGTGAATGGACAAATACAAGCTAAACGGATAATTTCCATTCCGTAACGCCATCATAAAGTATGCACGCAGAATTTCTGAGGTTTTTTACCCCCCCCCCCCTCCCAATCCTGTAAGAACGGGCATAGGAAAAATGTCCAAAAAATTTCGACCCGCTCCCCGATCCTAAGTGCGCACGTACTTTAATGGATGGTCCTATTCCATAATCTCAATTAGCTTAACAGTAATGTTCTGTCGTATAGGAGCATAACTCTGATTTATTTGTGGTATAAATGAAGAGCTCTATTCGAGCATGGTTTGTTTTTCTTATCTATTTTATTTTATAATATCGGATTAAAATAATATTTTCAAAATTTATCAGTTTTAGGCCCCTGTACCGAAAAAAAACCGGCATGTAGATTCTAAGTATTCAAACCTAAATAAACAGGTTGGTTGGCAACTGGGCGGGGGTCACCACTCTGAATAAAAAGATATGAATAAAATAAAGTAACATCAGAAGTAAAAGATCCTCAGATGTGGGAGAAATTCTGCACTGAAGTACCTATGGGATGTAGGTTGGGGACACACAAAAAAAATTTGGAATTTTCTGCCACAAAGAGACATAGAAAACATCATAGATGAGGACTGGGGTGTGTGGGGGCTTCAAAACACTGTTAATTGTTGTGAATGAGGCACAATTTAGACTATCTATGTTTTATAAATGGTAAATAATTTCACAAAATGAAAATGAAAGTAAGGATTTCATCGGGAAAGTGAAAACTGTCTTCCCTGACTTCATTGAATAAAAAAAAGCAGAATAGAAATTGAACCAAATATAATAAAGGGTCGATTCCACCAACACACACGATGTAGCAAGATTCGGCCCAATTTGGTTGTCTTGCTAGATCGGGCTAGGATTGAATCATCGCGTGCCTATTTGTCGCGATGTGTCTAGAGGTGTCGCGGTGGTGGAGCACCAAAATATACACCTGACACCACTCGCTTACATTTTGAGACAAGTGAGGTACGATACATCGCGACACAGTAGGACACTACAAGACAAACCAAGATGGCAAATCCATCCTGCTGGTGGAAGCAGCCCTTTATCACAACTAGATGATAAAGATCATTATCTTCTTGTATCATGTAGATAGGTCTTTCACAGGGGGAAACCAGGACATTGGAACAGACCTTGTGACTGTCTACCATCCTACTATAAAGTCAGTGAAAAAGATAATATAGTCTCATATACATGTTGATACATGTACTTTGTGATTTCTAGATAAGTTATCGATTGACAACAAAGTGCCTAGATATGATATGTAGGGGCATGAGGGGTGAATTGGAGACTGAATATGGGCTATGGCTTGATAAAATAAATAACAAAGAAAACAATGTTTCAACACAAAAAGACCACCGGTTTTAGCAATGGAATTCGTTTATGAGTTCCTGATATGTATAAATATATGCCTTACATTAGATAAAAAGAAGAAGAAATGACCTATCTAAATATATTTAGAGCTATCTCTAGAGGTACTTAGACAATTTCCGGTGACTACCGATTTATGGTGGACGATTTGCGGTGGGTTTGGACGTTTTTCTGTGACATTCCCCGGGGGCCGTGGTGGACATTTTGCGGTGAAAACTGAACGGAAGGGGGTGGGCTTGTCTCCGCCAATCTTCCCTTGCTGCCCTTTTCTCTCTTGTTCAGTTTTGAATATGACATCATCAAGGGTGAATCCCTAGGGTTAGGGTTCGGGTTCGGGTTTCGCACCCCGTCACCTGCCGGGCGAGGGCAGGCCTCTGGTGCATATCAAGCCGTGAAAAGATCACAGCAAATCGTCCACATGCTCAACACAAAACATCCACCGCAAATCGTCCAATCGCCACCGCGAAACGGTAGTCACCACAAAACGTCTATGATCCAATCCAGATCTACTTTAAATGCAGGTTGGGCTTTTCAGTGGGTTTCTTCTTTTATTGGGGGGGGGGGGGGGTTAGTTTTTTTTAATATCACTGTAAATAACTGGCCTTTTTTTTAACCCTATTTGGCTGAAATGAGGCCCAAACATTGCTCAGTCCTTGTGTCCCTGCAATGTGGCTAGATAATCTCATGCACAATACTGAGTAGATGTAGGTCCTGAGTAAACCGTTTTACATCTCTGTAGACTGTAAACTGATCAGCGTTTGTGAATGGACCCAATCAAAACAAATAATAAACCATTCTCATCCAAATCAAGCATCAAGAAAACCCTCTAAATCTAACCACAGTTACCTCAGAAAGTCAAATCAAGCAAGTAATACGTCGTACCAAACCAAACTAAGTGTATTTTATCATCGTATCTAGCAGGTATTACATTCCACTGCTACAAATATACGAGAACGCTGAGGATAAGTCAAATCAATGGCGGTGTTCTACTGTGAGAGTGACAGATGTACCACTCCCTTTGCTGGTGCGTATTTTCGTCAATAACGCGGAACTTAGACACCACTGAACTCTGCTTCACATATTCCCCGCACACATACACACAGAGAGAGGTCCACGATCGATCACAGACGTACCTTTGTCTTGTGTTCCTCCGTTTGCCGAAATTCTCTCTCGGACATCGCATCCGTCGTCTGCCATGTCCGCCTGCCGCACACTGCGCCGCTCCGGGCTCGTCCTACGCTCTTTAATGATCGAGCGCGGCAGTGTGGATAGATACTAACCGCGGCGCGATTCTCAATCTGCGGGCTCCAGGAAAACACCGTATCTGGTAAAGTAAAATATGGATATCACAAGCTCCACTCGCATAAAGTTATGGGAGATTAGAAATTATGTTCGCAATTTAGAAAAAGGTGTAAATGAATCTACCGATTGAATTAATGCAGGTATAATTATTGTGTCTTATTTTTTGAAAGCGTGACCTGATGGTCCTGGCTCCTCGGCCTAGTTTTTCAAGTACTCACACATATTACACTCTTCAAGCATAGTATCTGTGCCCTTTTTGTACTGGGGAGTGTGCAGAATTTATGACAGGGGAGGGTGTAAGGTTATTTTTCTTGGAAATTACCCCCCCCCCCCCGGTTATAACACAAAATGAAGCGCCCCAAGGAAAATATCTTGCTACCCCCCCCCCCCCCAATCCTCCAGCAATAACATTAAGTCAATCCCCTCCATACATAAATATAAACATGTATATTTTGAGTAAATGTAGACAGGTGGATTCCGGTGTTCAAATAGATTTTATAAATAGAGGAAACCTATGAAAGTTTAGGGTCAGAGCTCGTATCCTATCGAGTTTGAATCGCATTGTAATTGACAAGGGGATTCTCATTGTTAAGTCTATGGGGGGAAATACCAGGGGTGAGATAATGTAAAAAAAAAATTTTTAAATCCTGTAATACACTGTACATTTGCCAACTATTCAGCTCTGGAGAGATATGGATGCTACTTGTTTAGATTTTCACCATTTACTCCACAGATATATGCGAATCATAAAAACACCAATCCTTGAGACCGCCCCCCCCCCCCCCCCCCCCCCCTCCGGGCAAATACAGTAGAATCGGCATATATGTACCCTACTCATATCAATCAACCCCCTCCCCCCTAGAGTAACTCCCCCATCTTATATAATGTACGCTCCCTTCGAAAGTCAAGCGCTCAAAAGATCTGCCGGAAGAGTGTGATTTTATTTCGTTCTTCCTCAGATCTTTGTTGGTCTTTGAGTTAGAGTCACGTCACAGGATCTCTGCTTGGAGAGTGACGAGGCAGGGCACCAGACTGCGAAAAAGGACCGGAAGTCAACAAACTTTGAACTGTACCACGTCCCGTGACTAGTTTCACTCGTTCTAAACTTTAGAAGCTTCTCAAAATGAAGTATATTTTGCTCACTCTATTTTTGTGTATTTGCCAAGTATTGTCAGATGAATGTAAGAAGACGCCAGGTCGGAACTGTGAATGCAAAACGAGTACGGTGAAAATCAACCTAGAACAATATGCGAAAATGAAGTGAGTACATCAAGTTTCCTGGCAAGTTGTGCCAAATTATAAATGGCAGGTACTTTCCCTTACTCCAACACCTGGTCCAATACATACTCTAATAACTGTGTGACACACTTCTGTCTACTTGGCAAACATTTGGACTTGCACCTACATTGAAAATCATTGCAATGATGTTAAAGTAGCCATTTCTTTTTGTGTATAGCCATTATTAATAGGTTCGCTAACCCTCGTTTATTACTAGATCTAATGCTCACTTTGACTTCGAGCTTGCTGCAAAAAATAACACAACTTTCACTATCTGCGTGCTATTCACTGTGATATTGTAAAAGGAGCAGAGGGCCAGTGTCTCAGGGTCTTAAAGCCTACAGGTGTGCCCAACTGACCATGACCAATCATTTGAGACCGAAATACCTCATTGACCTACTGGTGTTGGAAATGTTTGCATCCTAAACTAGGGCCAGTTGAATGGTCTTAGTGAGACACAGAAAGTGATCTATAGACTGAATATATCCCAAAACATTTTAATTGTTATTCATTTATAATTGCACACTCATTCATAAATGATGTGCACACATTGGGGTGGGGAGTTAGCTCAGTGGTTAGAGCACCGGACTTGTAACCCCAAGGTTGTAAGACTTTGTGGGTTCGAGTCCCACCCCTAGCAGTGATAGATTTACTGCTATAACAAAGGCCATCCTTCTCATACGCCCTCCAGAGGTTACTAATCTCCCTATTATCACCCAGGGTAAATGTTTCGCTCACGACTGGGTGGGCACACCACGAACACATGAACCACAGTTCTCCCATCAATATTTGAAGAACTTGAATATAATTTCGGATTTAAATGTATAAATAGCTGAAATTTCCATTTCTGACATCGGATTTTCCATTTGAAGATTTATGAAAACCGATAAACTGCATTAATTTTGGGTTACAGTTCAAGGTCTATCACCATACTACGTCGGTAACAAGCGCACACCAGGACCTGTAAACAGACTGAATTCCGGGATACCTCAATAGGGTCTATACCATGTCTATGTGGTGTGGGAAGTAAAAGAATTCTTACCTCGGTAAATATGTAGGGGTGAGATTTCTACCTGAATTCATCACATAGATTCGATCACCACTCTCGTGGTGTAAAAGAACCTTGAGAAAGTCTGGAAAGGACCTATAATGGTTGACTGGACGTAAAATCAAACCCAAACAAACAAAATGATGAACACACCATTTCCTTCAAGTTTAGACTGTTAGTACTCAGCAATAGTATCACATTATTACATTCAGTATAGGGCACAGAGTGATTGCTAGTTCTGCGATCAGCCACCAGGAAATTGTCAGATAGTGCCACTGTAGTTGTGGAATCTCCACTATTATCTGCTGTTGTAATCTATGGATTATCATAAGACAAGGCTAAATTCCCACTATGACCAGCCCAGAAAAATACTTTTGATAAAATCCATTGATCACTGGACCCGCCACCTGGTGTTTTGTTTGGCTGTCGGCTGCAAGATGGATGCTTCCATAACACAAAAGCTATGTGCCCTACAGTACTCAAATTCTGTTTGTAGTCACATTAAATACAACAATAATTTATTTACCTGATTAAGTCCATCTTCAGGTACATGAGAAGATAAGTTTTCATAAAGTCTGTGGTATTGTTTTTTGAAAGTTTGATCCTTAAGATCACTTAGATAAATGATGAAAAGAACGGTTGTAAGGTCGTTTATTATAAAGATCATGGACTGTATTATCCATGGTATATAAAGTTCCCATTCAGAATGTATGGGGACTGAGTAAACTACTACGCATTGTTGAAAAACTCAGTTAAGCCGGATGCCCATCTAAAGATTTAGGTTTGAACGATTAGTTCCCAAATCGTATAGGAGTCGGTCACCTTGTCGCAGGCAAATTATGTAACCTCTCGCTCGATCCACACACTGATAAAATCGGTGTATGGTCCACTAATCGCTGGGAGAGGGCAAAAACCAAAGAAACAGAGTGTTCACTAATCGCTGGGTAGCCTTGCCTAGCTGTCCTACATCTACCGACTACGTTAGGATGGCTTGGCTGGGACAAATTACCCTCCGTTTGTCGCCGACAAACGTACATAAATGTTCCGAAATCGGTAGTTGGGCATTGGGCTTTACCATAACCATGGAGAATGGATTCAAATTTGTGGTAGGCCTATACATTCTTAAAGCCGTTTACCGGAAAATAGTCCCTTTGTGCTATAGAGCAAAAGAGTCTCTATTGATATACCATCTAATATGACAATTACTGGGTTTAATATTATCATGTGATAAACACTAACACTACTAACTCTTGTTCGGTTTCTACTAATTATCTCACCCCAGATATTTTTTCTCCACAGACTTAAAATTGGGAACTCATATCTAACGCCCATGGGATATTTTTATGAAAAATATCCAATGGTGGATTATGTCACAAATGTTAGCCCATTAGTCAATGTAAAAGGTGAAATAAATTCAGAAACCTATTCAAGTTTACGGTCAGAGCTCGATCCCATCCTGTTTGAATCACTACGTAATTCACGCTGCTTCGCATTGTGAATTACTACACGATTCAAACTCGGATGGGATACAAGCTCTGACCCTAAACTTTGATGGGTTTCCTCTGTATTATCTCACAGACCAAACCATATAAAATGGTATAAAGTTAGATCCTTCTGTCATCATATATAAAATGCAGAAATAAACAAAGAAATGTAATCTATTTAATACATGCAAGATATTGACTGCAACCAGTTTTGTCTCGGACTTCTGATTCTTTGAATGGAAGCTTGATTTTTTTCTAATCAAGTCAATAATTCTGACGTCTTCCAGGTTCAATGACATTAAGGGAAGTCGGGACAAGTCGTTTTACAGCTACAACCCATGTGTCTCCATAAAAGTGAATGCAGGAAGTGACTGGGCAGCGGTAAGTTCACCCTTTCTCGATCAACTCATATCAGCTGTCCCGATATGAGGGTTTAATAAGCTGGAATTCCATTTACATCATTTAGTCATGATCATGTATGTGGCATGTTCATTCCAAATTTCTGTCCTGCTTTCCTCTCATTGGTGGCTGTCAGCCTACCTACCTGATGCACGTGTAGCCATACCACTTATATGACCAGGACACAATCACCTGTTCAACCGCCACTCACAGCAACACCACTACCAAATTCCACCGTTAGATTTATTACTTACTTTATGTCATGATCTTTGTATTGTGGTGAGACATGGCGAACAGTTTTAGCAACTGCTGGTAAAAAATAAATTTCGACTGAAAGCTCCACACAGGCCCCTTTAGATCACAGTACGCAAAAGGTAGAACAAATTTTATCAACATGATCTTTACCTTTTCAATTCAATATATTTATGTTTCTATTGGTCAATGGTAATTTACGGGACCTGCATCAACATAATGTAAACCAAGTACAAATAGTTGCCTTATTATAACTGAAAATTTCTTCCTAAATAGGAAAAATCTGTTCTACTGGTTGCTGCTTATTATCGTTCGTTCTGGGCATAAACAACATTGCCCAAAATTATTTACAGACAGCCCACCTTGTGTGTAAATCTTAACAAATCAGAACCAACTTGTTTCTGAAACAATAAACATTACTGTTTCAACACAGAAATGTGAGTCATGTTTAATTTCTGTCACATCCCTGTTGACAGGGCCACTTCACACAGCTGATTGAGATGATAGAAACATTATCTTCACAATCCCCACATAAGATCTCACACTCTCTAAGTCGTAATCTGAACAAGGTTCTCACTGCTCTCTATGGGAGAAGGATTCTTAACGAACTAGGCTGAGAGCCTTGAGAATTCACTGGCACACAGTATTCCCGCTAGGTGGCATTAATTGAAATTATGGGAATCTTTGGTTGCATTGATGTAAGTGTTTAGTACGGGAGGCAGGCCAGTGGATTCTCAGGACTCTAAGCCTAGTTCGTTAAGAATTCTTAGCCATAGAGCAAGTCAAATTGAACAAATTGGACGTTTTAACTAAACAAACAAAAGAAACATACAAATCCATAGAGCATAGTGAGAGTACAGAATACGACTTAGAGAGTTATATAGAACTGCATAGAGGATCGTATAAATACACAATACTCCACAAGTTTGGAAGGGCCGCAATCTTCATCGAATCGAAGCCGAGTGACGATTACGGCTCTTTCAAACGAGTGGAGTATTGTTTATTTTACGATTCGAGTGCGGTTCTGGATTTATCTCACCCCTTTCAAGGTTAAGGGAGTTGAAATTTCTTGTCTTGTCTGGTCATCTCTCTGAATTCCTGTCAATCGCCTATGCCGTCATCTCGTATTCACTACGCCACGACCATGGCGTAGTATTGTCACTTTACGGGGGTGATCGTTGAGTATTTTTTTCTAATGTTATTCCTATGGCTAAACTTGTACCAGGGCTGAGATAATTCTGTTTCTTTTTGTTAACTGCAGATAATTACCTCTTCTTTATTCTCGTACAGAACTTCAAATGTCAAATTGGAGTGCTTTTTTCTAATGTTATTCCTATGGCTACACTTGTACCAGGGGTGAGATAATGTGAGATCTTATGAGAGGGGTGCCAATCCCTGTCCATCAGCGCGGTGTGAGGATTTCCACCGATGAAACCGCTTTTGGTTGTCATGCCCATACCATGACAACCCATGACATACTTACCTGTTTTGCGACTCCGCAAGCTACTTGTCACAACTTGACAACAAGTGAATCACCACGATTACGCCGCTGTCATCAAATGGCATAATCGAATAAACATATCTGTGACGTCAGCAGATTTCAAACCACTTGCTCATTTAAGTGGTAACTACCACATAGACAACACATGTCCTCATCCAAACCATAATTTCTTTTTCTATATTTTCTGAAATGTTGATCAATCGAGGACCACAGGGGAACACTCAGTAGAAGCCATAGCCTCTTGTTATTTTTGTTTCTTCAGTTGCAGTTTCATAATAGAAATTCTCAAATATCAATTTTTTTTATTGATTTTACATCCACACTGAAAATATGGTTGTATTTTTTTATATAGTGTCAGATCCGTTGTGGAACTCTCCAGGATTGAAGGTAGAATAAACAACTTCCGGTTTACGATCTAAAGGCGGGCGTCTCGCGTTTCTGTCTGTACTATCAAGAGACGTCACAAGTTTGAGTCTGAGTTTATTTATGCCACGTATTTTGTTGGCTCCATAATTTCACTAGTCAATGGCGAGTGACATTACGGAGTCAACAAAATGAGTGGCATAAATAAGCTCAAACTCAAACGAGTGGCGTCTAGATTTTATCCTACCACATTTCCATATTTTTTCAGTATCAGGAAGTAGTGGCATAAACAACACTTTATGTCACACCCGTGAAATAAACAAATCCCATGTTAAGCCTATGGCGTTTTTTATTAGGGGTAGGATAATAATCTAGTCACCTCCGCTGAGGCTACAAACGGGTGCAGATACGACAATAGTCTCAAATTATTCGTAGTCTCAAATTTAAACTATATAGAAGAGAATCGATGTCAGTTGCCGAGAGTACAAAGTTACAACCCTTGATTTTATTGTGTTTTGCAGATTTGGGAGAAAACGGAAACGAATGTAACCAATGCCATAGGGACGTTTAACGAGTTTGAATTCCAAGGTGATCCAGAGAAGAATAATCTACGTATCATATACACAACTGACAACGGGTAATAAAAGGCTTTTTTTTTCTTTAGTTTTTATAAAAAAAATTTACCTCGTATGCTTAAGCATATTTTCATCGACTTGCTCTGAAGTCGCATTGCCAACGCCACGTCTAGATCTATACACACTTTTTTCTTTAGTCATCAACATGCAAAGAACCCTCTTACATTCCAATCTCTGTGGCTGTCTCTTAAGCCCTGTCTCCACTGTGCGATTCTAGGTACATAGGTACGCCCAGTCTGAGACTGGGCGTACCTTCAGGATCGCAACTCGGCAAAACGCACAGTGGAGACTGCATGTTTCCCGCTTGTCTGAGATTCGGCGTAGGTACCGCCTGTACCCAAATCGCAAGTGTTTTTAAATATCAAACATGTTTGATTTTTGGTACGCCCAGTCTGAGGCTGGATGTACCTATATACCTAGAATCACAAGCGCTCCAGTTGTAAACATGATAGTCTACACTCAGAATCAATGTTACCTCGTAATCCAGCACCCTACACAAACTGGGGTGCTTGCGATCCTGTACCTCCAGACTGAGACTGGAGGTACAGGATCGCAAGCACCCCAGTCACACAGTGGAGAAAGGCCTTTAAGGGCATGTTCCATTTGTCCGACCACATGACCACAAAAGAGCATTGCCGGCAGCCGCAAGATGGCCTTTTGTCAGGCGGTTATAGCGATCGGTGTAGTGGAGGAGGCAATGTGCTTGGCCGCCACCACGGTGTAATGGTCGATGGCTCATAAAACCTAATAAAATAGTTTTTGTCTGGCGCCTGCAAATGTCGCCCACATGGCCATTGTGTGGCATCAGCCTCTGAACTGACCTGTGAGTTTGTAGACTATAAGCATGTTTGGCAGACACCCACTGCCTTCTGATCCAAAGCCAGTCGATGGAACACCCCCTCTGTCGCAGTCAGGTTCAGATTTAAAGTTTATTGATTGTAATTGAAGATATGGCAGATATTATCATCGATTTAAAGTCTGTCGAAGAGTTTTCCGTTTTATCCCAAGTGGTAAAATTCCACATCTTTCCGCTTGCTGCTCTGTCTTTTTTCTTCGTCTCTTTTTGTTTTTAAAATTTTGATTGTCGATACCTTCAGGCAAATCCTGATCTGAGCATATTATAAGTTTGCTCTTATGCAATTCTCTTTTTATACATAAGCAGCCTTTATTACATAGAGAACGTTACATCAAAGTCTCCTAAAATCTAGTGAAAAGATCAGTGCTGCTAATTTTTGGTGGACTTAAGTCCTTGTGACTATAAAATTCAAATGTCAAATAAAACAGAGATCAGAGATATGCATTTTTCCAAGGAAATCCACTTCTTCATTTTGTGTATTTCAAATTTTCAACTTGTGTACATCAAAGATGAAATGAATTTAGCATCAATCACACCAATAGAAGTGGTTTGAACCTCGCTGTAGACCCCTCAGCACCATGACATGACCGACACAGAATGTTTTCCATATTTTCTCAGTTTCTCTGAGGCAGGAAATTCCAGCGGACACATTTCCACCTTTTTTCACTGATCCTAAAAGACATCCATGAGTGATTGAATGAGACGTATATAGAACTGCATCGAGAATCATATAAATACACAATACGCCACAAGTTTGGATTTGCACCAATCGGCATTGAGGCGAAGCCGAGTGATGATTACAGTACATCCAAACGAGTGGAATATTGTGTATTTTACAATTCGAGTGCGGTTCTGGATTTATCTCACCCCTTTCTATAACATTAAATAGCATCAGAATATCAGAATAATAAGAATATACTTAGCAAATACATATAACGTCATCTCACATTCACTATGCCACAGCCATGGCGTAGTATTGTCACTTTACGGGGGAGATCGTTGAGTATTTTTTTCCTAATGTTATTTCTATGGCTAAACTTGTACTAAGGGTGAGATAATTTTGTTTCTTTTTGTTAACCGCAGATAATTACCTCTTCTTTATTCTTGTACAGAACTTCAAATGTCAAATTGGAGTGCCGCCGGTCCAGTCAACCACAGTTCGAGGCACTGGGTCAAAGTGGGCCCGGTACTAAGCTCTACGTAAGTTTTTCTATAATATGCAATAAATGTGTCGTCTTAGAAATATAGATTTTTTTTGGTCAATTTTATTGAAGGAATATTGTGTGTTCAATCACAGAGTTTGGCGATACAGCGGTTCTTCCACTCTGGCCCTAAATATCTCGTCACTATGTGTTCTTCAGTGAAATCTGGCCCCCCCCCCCCCCTTCTCCTCATTCTAATGGCGGGTGTTAAGCCGAATGAGCAGAGGGTACCATTTTTTGTATGACCCGATCAGGATTTAAACCCTGAACCTCCCATGCTTGAGGCAAACACCCTACCATTAAGCCACTGATATTCTGTGAAGGTATGAAGAGTATTTTTTATTTGTTCATGGACAATGTAAGGTCCATGATTTGTATTTTTTTTAAACGATGTAACTACTGTTTATGGAGCAAAAAAAACCCAGCTTTATCTGAAGATTGAAATTGAAAGGGCCAAAAGCAGATACTTCGCATAAATGTTGTCATGCAATTTATTATCCATCATATACAAAGCCCCTATTGAAAATGTATGGGGATTCAGTAAACCACTACTCATTGTATAAAACGTGTCAGATACCATAACTGTGGTTTACGATTCAAACCTGTGGTATACGGCCTCAAGGCCATGGTATACGGGAAAATAGTCCCTTTGTGCTAAAGAGCAAAGAAATAGTCCCTATTGTTATACCCTCTATTATGACAATTACTGGGTTTAATTCATTTGAAAAGATGGATAATGAATGCAACAAACAATGATTTTCTGGACAGGCGGCTCTGTAAAGCACTCGCGGTTTACGGCTGCCTGTCCAGAAAATCATCGATTATTGCCTATAGACCGCATTAATGTTGACGTCATTATGGGGGTTTCCTGCTATCACGTGGCATTCTGTTGCCAAACAAGTCCGAAATCTGCGAAGCACCACATAAACATGGTATCGTAGCAGGTCTGTTGCTGACTAATAATGGATGTTTTTAGTGGTAATCCAGCAAAAATAAAGTAAGTGGAGAATATATTCAACAGGAAACATGTTTTAGAACTGAGCTTTGACTGGAATATTGGTATATTCGCTGGCAGTCCCATATTTGGTTTCATAACATCTGTGCCAACACTTCAAACACAGTCTCAAATGCTTTGTCAAGTTTTTCTTTTAGTATTTGAAAGTGTAACAACAATAATGTGTTCCATAAAGAGGAAGATATGTTGATATATCTTTTATAATGCGATATTGCAGTTAAATATACTGGAGAAGTACATAATTTGCGATGTTTGTGATTGCCGAACACCGTACTAACACCACTGTCTAGTGCATATTTGGCGGAACCAATCAGACCTCAGCTTACAATAGTCTGGTTCGTATGGCACAGAGTAAAAACATAGGTCCGTCATGGTCAAAGAGAGCACGGCTGATATTGATGACCTGGATTTCCCAGCTGGGTGGTGAAAGGGATAACATGGTTTGTTGTTCTATTTATAGCATCAGTTTGACAAGATCTGATTGGTTCGAACGAATACGCACTAGACAGCCCTCTAATGAGGGGATATCCCAATGTTTGGCACCAGAGCGTGGGGAAGCCTGCTCTTGGGGAGTAGAATGAGCGAGTCGGAGAAACCCCAGATCATCATCGGGAGTGAAATTTGGCAAAATGGGACCATTTCGTGTCAGATCTATGTAATCTATAAAATACCATATTAGTAATTCATAGATTTTGTGAACGAACTGATGATAAATGTGAAGAATTAAATACCAGACTAGATTTTATATTTGGTTTTATCATGTATCATCATACACATATGTTATATGTGTAAGGTATCGGCTTTGTCTCTTTAAGAATTATATATTATTGCCACCATCAAAAAAATATCAAATGATTTGTTTTTTTAAATTTTATTTGTGTGTTTCTTTGCAGGATTTCACGTTTCACACGTCGCTGGTGTGCTTCGGTGCCGATCCTGTTACTCCGGGTACTCCTGGTACCGGAAGTCAAGGGTTAAGCATGGGCAGCATTCTTCTCATTGTGTGAGTTTCTGTCCTCGTAAATCAAATAAACGTCAGCATTTCTTAAAGATATGGAGGTAGGGAGCTTAGTGGTTAAGGCACTGGACTTATAGGCCTAAGGTTGTGGGTTGAGTCGCGTGGACAGCAATTACCAATCTGTTCACCCTCTTGGTCGCCTTGCCTCCTCGTGGTGCAGACCGGATATGCTTGCACGCAAGCATAACAAAAGCGACCGGGGTGGGGAGTTAGCTCGGTGGTAAAGAGCACTGGACTTCAAAATCCAATCACTCTTGTGGAATACACCGGTTAAGATCAGCAATAGAAGCTGAGGCCATGCATTGTCTTACAAATTCTCGGTCTTGATGCTTGTGTACATCAATGGGGGGATTCTGCGTAATCTATTTAAACACTGCCTTAAGATCAGTGATAGTGGCCGAGTGGGACATTATCGTTCATACATGCCTTGTGTTTGCAGACTCTTCGTTCTCTTGCTCATTTATATCAATGGAGGGAAAAGCTATATTTCTGTTATCTATTTTATCGCTGCCTTAAAGTGACCGAACCAATATTACTATACACCTATGCCCGAACAACTATGAAATACTGCCCGCTGCTAGGGGTGTAGTATAAATAATGTTCGCGCCCGCCATGACAGCGGGCTGTAGTGAATGGCAGTGGTTATTCGTGGAACAGAATAGTTGATAAAAGCGGTTTTAAACAAGTAGGAGGTATATAGCAGTAAGAAAATATAGTGACTGAGCCCGTACGGTGTCCGTTCTCGGTCATTTGATGAAAAAATATGTCCCTCCCACCTGCAGCATCAGGCCATATTTTTTTATCAAATGACCTCGAACGGTCACCCATACGGGCTCAGTAACCAGGTTTTCTCATGATATCAGCTGAGTCAGACATTATCGTTCATACGTGCCTTGTGTTTACAGATTCTTCGTTCTCGTGCTGGTCTACATCATTAGGGGGATTCTGTATTTGCGTTATCTATTTCAACACCGCCTTAAAGTGACCAAACCAACGATAGCGGCTGAGTCAGACATTATCGTTCATACATGCCTTGTGTTTACAGATTCTTCATTCTTGTGCTGGTCTACATCATTAGGGCGATTCTGTATTTGCGTTATCTATTTCAACACCGCCTTAAAGTGACCAAACCAACTACAGCGGCTGAGTCAGACATTATCGTTCATACGTGTCTTGTGTTTACAGATTCTTCGTTCTCGCGCTGGTCTACATCATTAGGGCGATTCTGTATTTGCGTTATCTATTTCAACACCGCCTTAAAGTGACCAAACCAACGATAGCGGCTGAGTGAGACATTATCGTTGATATGTTCCTTGTGTTTACAGATTCTTCGTTCTCGTGCTGGTCTACATCATTGGGGGGATGCTGTATCTCCGATTCGCTCACGGCGCACGCGGCGTGGAGCAGATTCCCAACTATGACTTCTGGATCGAGTTCCCGCTTCTTGTCCGGGTAAGTAATTTCACATTCAGTTTTCTTTGTTATTGATCTTTGTAAAGATGGGAATAGACAAAAAGATTGTCGGATCTTCTGATATAGACAGAAAATTCAGGGGTATTTTTGTTTAATTTTTTTGTGTATTCTGGAACCATTTCTTAATGCAATCAACTTGCCTTGATGTATGTCAGTAACTAGAAATTATGAATTTTGTTTTCATTTTGATAAGAAGTGTTTCTACCTTGTACTAGATACAGAATCTCTAAACTTGTATTTCTCATCCCAGAAGAAAATAGCCTCAGAAATGTACTTACCCATTATTCAGTGTATGAATATGAGGAAATGTAGTTACTGAGCACATAGTGATAGACATTCAAGGTCTTTTATCCCATAACTATGGCCTGATCCTGTAGTGAAGAGACATAGTTAACAGGATGAAAAACCAAGAATGGCCATTATCACGGGCTCGGTAACTATGTTTCCTTATGTAGCGGTCATATACATATACAGTAGAACCCTGCCTGACGGACACCCCGCTTTAACGAACACTTTTTCTTGGAATTGCTTTCCCCTATTAGATGTTAATTTTAGCCCTGTGTAAATGGATACCCTGCGTAAGTGGCCACTTTGGCCTGGAATGGAGGGTGTCCGCTTTTGCAGGTTTCTACTGTACCTGAAAATCACACACAAAATTTCCATGCACAGCCTGACAGTGGGCCCGAACATAATTTATACGTCATGCCCTATCTCAGCCTTCGCAGAATTTCATAGAAGTTCGTGCACAGGTATATTTATATACAAATTTAAGCAGTGTGAGTGTAGCCTCATGATTGACTTACCACTGTTTTCGCCCTGCAGGATGGCGCGGTCTTCGTGTCCCGAGGCTGTAAACCGGAGCCCACGTATCAGCAAATCTAATATCAACAATCCTGTCCCCGACTGTAAGTGGTGCTATTTTGTAGTTTAACACCAAGAGGCCTCTATATATTGACCCGCCACTGTTCATGACATTGTTCACTTCGTTATTACCTGTTTTTGTTCAGATCTTTTTTTTCTCGTTAACCTTAACCCTTTTTTGTTCAAAGCTGCTATTCAATAATTATATCATCAAGAAACGTCACAAAATTTCATGTCATTGTTTATATGGCACGAGTTGTCTTCGCGGGATGATTTCACGAAGCAGAGCTGAGTGATATCTGCAGCAGAAGACAGCAAACCCCATGTAAACAATTATATGAAATTGAATAACGCTTAGATTTTATCCTACCCCGTCACATGTTTTTAACTTCATATGTCAAG
This sequence comes from Alentia gelatinosa, assembly GCA_950022655.1. NCBI lineage: Eukaryota > Metazoa > Annelida > Polychaeta > Phyllodocida > Polynoidae > Alentia > Alentia gelatinosa. The sequence goes on from OX465588.1 coordinate 57,956,309, forward strand.
CATAGCATATCAATACTTTATAGCATATCTGTGTCATACAGTCACACCGTGTTAAGTCTGTAGAGATTTATATGTAGGATGTAGAGATAGTTTTCAAGTGTCGAAGTCCAGCCTTGTTGGATTCTTCCAGTAGTGGTAGACTTACTGCTATATCAAAGGCCAATCCTTGGAAATGAGGTGAAGGTCACATGTCTCAACCTAAACAGCTATTCACCCCTCAATAGAGACGAGAGGTGGGTAAAACTGCAGATCCATGGTCCCCAGTATCCATATGTAAATAGTTCCGTGAGTGCAGCCATGTTTAAAACATCGGGCGAAACTCAACAGATTTGATAGCTTCTAAGTATGTATTTTAGAGCGGAAGAACCAATATCACTTCAATAATTTCATAGTAAGAGAGATTAAATGTGATTCAGAATGTTCAGTTAGTGTGGATGGGCTGGCGAAAACAAGTATTACGGTAAATAAACAAGGAAGGTTGACTGGTATTTCCTATGTTATAAGATAGGGACCATGGATCTGCACTTTTACTGTAGGGGTGAATAATGTACCTGATGCTATCGCTAACCAGTAGTAACTGTTGTAAGAAGACCATTCTGTACTGAGCTGGTAATACTTATAAAACATTGACTCTTTGTTTTCTTACAGAGACCTTGGTGCTGTCAGAAAGAGAAATATCATTTTCCGGGTTTGGATAGTCTTTGACGATGTCAACTTTATATCGAAGCTAAATCAGATACTCCAGTAAAACCAAGCTCAAGAAAACAAGAAATCTGCAACCAGCCTGCATCTGCGAGGTCAGTCTTCGTCTGATCTGCGAGGTCAATCTGCGTCTTATCTGCGAGGTCAGTCTGCGTCTGATCTGCGAGGTCAGTCTTCGTCTGATCTGCGAGGTCAATCTGCATCGTATCTGCGAGGTCAGTCTGCGTCTGATCTGCGAGGTCAGTCTGTGTCTGATCCGCGAGGTCAGTCTTCGTCTGATCTGCGAGGTCAGTCTGCGTCTTATTTGCGAGGTCAGTCTGCGTCTGATCTGCGAGGTCAGTCTTCGTCTGATCTGCGAGGTCAGTCTGCGTCTTATCTGCGAGGTCAGTCTGCGTCTTATCCGCGAGGTCAGTCTGCGTCTCATCCGCGAGGTCAGAGATGAGACATTCAAGGGAAGTAAGAGTGTCTCCAATAGCCAATGAAAATTCTGGTTTCCAGAGTTTACAAAGTGTCCTTCAGTAGAGAGTTTCAGTCTACAGAAAGCAAGTCTCATTTATTATGTTCTATAAAAGTGTGATACAGTAATAATAAGCAAAGACTTGGATGACAGGTTAACAGCTGGTACTGACAGATAACAGCTGGTGTTAACAGCTGGCACTGACAGTTGACAGCTGGCACTGACAGTTGACAGCTGGCACTCGCTGCTGACAGCTGGTACTGACAGTTGACAGCTGGTACTGACAGTTGACAGCTGGTACTGACAGTTGACAGCTGGCACTGTCTGTTTAACAGCTGGTACTGACAGCTGGTACTGACAGTTGACAGCTGGTACTGCCTGTTGACAGATAGCACTGGCTAATGACAGCTGGCACTGACAGTTGACAGCTGGTACTGACAGTTGACAGCTGGTATTGACAGTTGAAGCTGCTACCAATCTGGGGACAGCTTTAATGAGAGTGCATCCTCATTATCTTCGTAACATTCCTATTTTTCTCAATATCGCACGTCCAAGAAGATGATGTTCTATGGAGATGAGAGCATGACATACGGGCTCTATTGTAATCAGACAAAACCTTCACAAAATGAGCCGACAGCATCAAGAATTGTAATTTACTAATCATATTAAAGTGATATTTAGTATCGTTATATGTGGATAAAGACACTTTTTGGTGCTTTACACTCACTATTTACTAAAATCATCCCGCTCGTAAAACCTGATTGTTTGAGGGTGTTTGTATTTAGTACTATTAGGAAATGTAGTTACTGAGCCTGTAGTGATGGTCGTCTGAGGTACTTCATCGCGTAACTATGGCCTGACACCATAGTTGAAGGGCCATAGTTATAGGATGAAAGACTGAGAACAGCCATCTATGGGTTCAGTAACTACATTTCCTTATCATTATGTATCTGTAAATCACAAAAAAAACGCAATTTTATGCACAGCCTGACAGTGGGCCCAAACATTATTTATACTGCACCCATAGCAGTGGGCAGTATTTCATAGAAGTTCATGCACAGGTATATACTATTCAGAATGAAAGTTGACTGACATCTGGCAGTTTGTAAGTGAGGCGTTGTCTGTCCCAGCTCATGATTGCCAGATTGTGCATTCACCCGTTTACCCACCCACGGCACTAAAATAAGTAATCAAGACTTAGTGCTAAACCCAGACGGCCTTAAAATGTGTCTTCCATATATTACTACCACGAATTATAAAAAGCTGTAGACACAGGTCCATACCCCAGAATATATTCATTAAAAGATATGTGTGTGTATATATATGTGTAATACGCTCACTAGACCAGAAACAAAAATATTATTGTATTAGGTGGATAATAGATGTCTGGATGTGCCAGGTATGTCCATACAGAGTTCTTATAGGTGTACAATGGACACTTTGTATTAGGTGGATAATACAACATATCTGTATGTGCCTGGTATGTCCATACAGAGTTATTATAGGTTTACTATGGACACTCTGTATTAGGTGGATAATACAACATATCTGTATGTGCCTGGTATGTCCATACAGAGTTCCTATAGGTTGAATATGGACACTTTGTATTAGGTGGATAATAACATATCTGTATGTGCCTGGTATGTCCATACAGAGTTCCTATAGGTTGAATATGGACACTTTGTATTAGGTGGATAATAACATATCTGTATGTGCCGGGTATGTCCATACAGAGTTCCTATAGGTTGACTATGGACACCTTGTATTAGGTTTACTATGGACACCTTGTATTAGGTTTACTATGGACACCTTGTATGAGGTGGATAGCACACTGTCAGCTCAGTGAGTGGTGTTATAACAGGAATACTTACAGTTAGCTTTGTATCAGTGGTCGCCAAGTTTGTGATACAATGATGATGACCAATGTGACAGTGAAGGTGCTTACCTTTTATAATGATACATGCCCGAGACATTTCTCAGACATTCCACATGCCTGATTGTGTGTAAAGTAGCACTTGTTTGAAGTGCTTGACATCTGAAATGCCAGCAGTGAACACAAATCATAATTTTTTTTAATGTGAACACAAATCACAATTATATTTTTCACCTTTTCCTTGAAAGGGAACAACTTATTTTCATACATGACAATCCATCTGGTTTTTACTTGAAATCTGTAAAAGATCAAACAAGTGTATATTTATACGAAATTACCTACTTCTATATAATAGACCAGTCCACTTCAAAATATGTATAGTTTAGCGATCATAATGCAAGTGCGAATTACTTAGGTCTGTGGTGTAAAGGCTATTCTAGGGATTAAATTGAGATTGTAAGATTTCCGTGTGATAGATCTCAAAATGCCCTTTTTACTGGCAAAAAGATCTATTGGCGTGTAAGTCATCCATACCGAGATTCAAATCCAGTTATGAACAATGAATCTTCATGTTGATGTCTTGTTTCTTTTCTAAAATCCTGGCCGCTGATTGGCCAGTCGCATATGACATCATCTCACATCACTCTGCCACCACCATGGCATAGTATTGTCACTTTACGTGGGTGATCTTTGTGTATGGTTATTTTAGTGTTATTCCTATGGCTAAACTTGTACCAGGGGTGTGATAAGGTCCCATGTGTGTATGCGTTTTCTTCATACAGCCACTCGCTATAATCAATATGCACGTTATAACAAGTACTTGATGCTCCCCTGGGATGTTAAACCTCAAAATAAAACAAGGTCATGATTCGAGTATCACCAGGATATATTGGTCACAAATATTATAGAGATGGCAGTTTTTCGGTTATCTCTGCTTTTCCAAATTTGTTCATAGTGTACTGGATTTTCACCATTTAAAATATAAAAGGTGTCCTCTTTTTTTAAGAGTTCACCTCTGGATTTTGGAACCACACTCGGTTTTCAGGATTCTGAATATTGATCTTTTTTCCCTAATGTATTGGCAGAGGTGAGCAATTCTGAAGTTGAGCAGATACAAATCCATGACAAATAATACTTTATCTGCATTTTGAATACAGAAACGCCAAATTTCCACTTCTTTTTTTACAGCATACTAAATCTTTATCATGTTGAAGATACAAAAGGGCATTAAGCAGGATTGGGAATGTTTTTCCACTTGGTTTTTCTTGACATGACTTGCCTCTCTGTAAATAGTTACTATTTGTTTGGAACATGTTTGTAATTTCCATTGGACGATGTTTAATCGAAAGTGATTTCATTTCTCTGTCCTAATTAGAATATCAAATGACTGCCTGATGGTGGAATTCCATTTCCACGATTTAGCGAAGATCATGTTTGTGGCATGTTCATCCCAAATTCACGTCCTTCTCTTCTCTCATTCGTGGCTGTAAGCCTACCTACCTGATGCATGTGTAGCCATATTCCACTTGCACAATTAGGACGGAACTAGGACACGATCACCTGTTCTTGTGCCACTCACAGCATTATCGCCACTAAATTCGTGTAAATGAAATCCCATCCTAAAAGAAACCATGACTTTGCGACTTGTCTGCGACACTCCCAGCTGATTTAGGAATCTATGTTACAAACTTAATCATGTTATGTCTGTATTCTAAAAGTAATGTAGATATTGAGTTGACTGAATTTTTGATGGTCCCAATTTATATATTTACTTGTAATGTTATACTTTTATAGCCATACAGCTGCATATTAGTGTTACCCAAAATCTGTATTATTTTATCATCTTCTGACTTCAGCTATCTTGCAGTGAATATCAATAGTCCTAGGATTGAGCCTTGAGGTACACCGTTCAATGATTGTATCGTTGGTATCAACTATATGGCAGTACATTTCCCTAGACAACGATAAGATTTGACAAATAATCTGAAAGGTTAACACTTGAAATCCATCAAAGAACATGTGTTCTGTTTAGTAATTATATAAAGATTATATATATATTTGAAGTTTTTGGATGCAGATCTAAACAGATTACGTAGTAATGGCCCTCACCCTCTACTGTAGACACACTTCGACACGATACAACATGGCGACGAAACAAATTCCCACATCGTAGTGTGACACTAAATATCTGTATCGTAGCAGGGAAAGATTGACAAATTGTGTGTTGGAGTGTAACACTAGATGTCTGTATCATCGCAGTGAAAGATTGAAAAAAAGACTGTGTCGGAGTGTGACACTAAATGTAAAATAATTCTGTGTCAGAATGTGTCGGTAGCTCAGTGGGTCAGGGCCTAAGGTACATGTAATTCCACTCTTCAATGGAAGAGGTTATGAGTATATTTCCATGTTATCTGGCAGGAACAGATTATTGAGTCCTTCTCCGATTGTTACGTTAAGATACGTCCACGTTTTCCATTGCGGGGAATATTTGTGAAGAGCTGATTACACCCGGTCAATCATGGCTGATTTGTTGACTCGCTGGGTCGGGATGAATCATGCGAGAACATCTGGTTGGATCGCTGCGGTGGAATATCACCCCGTGAGTGATAATAGGGGCTACACACGCATAATGATCTTATGAGATTTAGTATGATCCAGCAAGATGCAGCCAGATGCTGCAAGACACTACCCGACCTTGCCAGGCAAAATAAATCATGTTGGCAGAATCAGCACTTAAATCTTGTTATGAATTCAGATGTTTGTTGCCAGTTTTATTGAGTATGCGGTTAGCTTTCCAGCACCAAGAGGTTGGTTCGTCAGTTAAAGTCTGAGGCATGTGAATTCTCTAATGTAGTTAAATCTAAATCATAATTTGTGTCGTTTCTCTTTGCCTGTTTTCTGATCTCTGAGTAATATGTTTTTCTAAGTAATAAGTTAATATGAACTACATAACTCAACTGCTACTCCTCACTTTACCTGTACAGCTCTTTGTGTGGCCTTACATAGTGTCAATTTAGGTCTTTGACTTAAACAGAATTCAACTGCTACTCCTCACTTTACCTGTACAGCTCTTTGTGTGGCCTTACATAGAGATTATTTAACTCTCTGACTTTAACTGACATGGGCCAAAATAATGCTCCCAGTGTATTTGTTATTTCGCATAAATCATAAAAATCATCCTTTGAGGTCATTTGTATGATTATAACAATTTGTCACACATTTATACAAAGACTTATAATTACCAAAATATTGTCATAGTTTAATTCAAACTTCTTGAACTTTATTAATAAAGATCCAGAAGTAATTCATGTGTTTGTGTTTTGAATTAACCCAATCCTCGCAAAAACTTTTTGTGCTGTATCGACAGTAAGTGGAATGGTCCACCAGACAAGCCAGATTTCAGCTTCACCGGGCGTACATCAGACATGCTTAAGAGCTGATATCACCAAAACAATGGATTTGTCGTGATTTATCTTGTAATATCTTACAGTGTCGTGATATATCGTACCTCCATTGTCACAAAACCTAGCCGTGCCGTGTCGGGTCTATGTTTTGGTGCTCCACCACCGCAACACCTCAAGACACATTGCAGCAAATATGCACACAATTATTGAAACCTAGCCCGATTTAGCAAGACGACCAAATTGTGACCAATCTCGCTGTATTTTGTGTGTCGGTGGAATCCGAGAGGCCCATGCACTGCCGGCAGCTGTACAGGCACCACCAGCAGGTACCAGGCATGAGCTAATTCATCAGCTTTTAGCAGGTCGTAGCCATACAGCGAGCGGCGGTGAGCAAATAACCTGTTCCACTGCAGGTTCTGTATATCCGCCTCACAGGTGTTATCACGGGCCCATAAGGCAGCCATTCGAAAATTACCTACTTCTATATAATAGACCAGTCCACTTCAAAATATGTATATTTTGGAGATCATAATTCAAGTGCGTATTACTTAGGTCTGTGGTGTAAAGGCTACTCTAGGGATTAAATCGAGATTGTAAGATTTCCGTGTGATAGATCTCAAAATGCCCTTTTCACTGGCAAAAAGATCTGTTGGCATGTAAGTCATCCATACCAAGATTCAAATCCAGTTATGAACAATGAATCTTCATGTTGATGTCTCGTTTTAACAACATTCAGAACATTAGGGTTAAGTTCCTTACTACTAGGCTGGTTAGAAGCCCAATTCCCCTTCATACTTTTACCGAGATACTTGAGGGGAAATCACCTATTATTGCACATCTTCCAGCATGGAGTTTTCCCATTACACTAAGTCCATATAAGGAATAGAGTAGACCGAGTAGCCAATGACTGCATTCACAGCAAACCCTAACCTTGACCCTGACCTCCTTACATGATATTTATAGTGCCTTGGGACAGTTCTACGGTCGAAAGTTGACCTCGAATCTTAGGGGCCACAACCACACTCCTATAACAAAATTACCTATTATAATTGAATGATTCATTGGATATTTTTTCCAGAGATGGCAGATTTCCACGAAAATCCTTGTTTTCAATTCCAGATTAAAGAATTTTCATGAGTGAAACAAAGAAATTCAATAATATTCATAGATATTCAGTCCATTAGACAAGCACTTTCTGAATGAGTAATTATTATCATTAACATTATTATCATCATTATCAATACTATTATTGTCATCATTATTATCATCATCAGTATCATTATCATTGTCATTATTATATAAATATAGCCAAATACCCCATGGTAACAAACCACTGTTCAGTCATTCTTCCCTCTCGACTTCATCTTTTTTTGTTCTCTCAATGACTTGCATTGCTGTAAGTACATACAAAAGTTGTTTCAAGCCAAGGATTTTTTTATTAACATGATTTATTCACTTCATTGACTGTTCCCAAAGACAGCTCATCAAGTAACGTAACAGTAGGGAGCTTCTCAAGTCAACAAAATCTACAACATGAATAATAAGTGTATGCCATAAATAGTGGAAACAGCGGCAAGGTCTAAACGACGAGTAATACAGAGATCAGGTAGCAGATGGACAATAAATAATTCAACACTCAATACCAGCAGATTAATGGAATATGTAGCATATAAGTAACCAAGAAACCATTCAGGATTTTGCTTTAGCACCTAGACAATAGAGGCCATTGCCACAACACTTATCTTTTTTTTCTGAATTTTTTTCTGACTTTATAGCTTTATTTGCTCCAGATCACGTTTGCTTTTTGACTACCTTGATTTACTTTACAATACTGAAATACACCAGCAGCGATTTCAATTACAGACTCACGCAAAAAACTTGCATCGCGTGGAAAAAGGACTTGGCTAAATAAGTCAACGGCTCATAAAGATGTGGGACTCGTAGAGCTGTAAAAGTGTGAAGTAATCAGTAGGGCATATTAAAGGGGTTCTTCCACCGACGGAGTGACCTATGGCATGGTACGGCCATCGCGTGTCAGTCGATTATAGTAATCAGTGTAGTGGAGGTGCCCACATGCTCAACGGTGGCGACCACACAACAGTGTAATGGGCCACAGGCCATAAAACCTAATGAATTAGCTTTTATCAAGTGCGCACAAACTAACCCAGCACGTCCGCCATGCGACATCCATCATTGAACAGGCCTGTGGGTTTGTACACTATACGCATGTTTGGCAGACACCTGACGTTGTCCGATTCACAGCCAGCCTAGAGGTAGTCCGCGAGACTTTGACTGCCTAGCGGACAGTCAGAGAGCACAACCGCTTATTCTCATAGTACAAAATATCAGGTCCTTGGTTCTCTGTAATACCGTCAATGTGAGTGCATATTTATGCTCCCTTACCTTCAGAAATGTGTAATAATTCCTTTTTTATGATAAAACTCCTGTTTTGTTCTTTTGTGTTACTTACGGGAGCCTTTTTGTACAACTCATTTAACCACATTTCAACAATTCTAACTTATGTCGGCCATATTTGATAAGCTGGTTCCTGGCAATCCCCTGTGAAGGATTTCCTGCACTTTTGAAACCAGTTTTTTGTTATTTTTGGCGCCTGCAGAATGCATTGACATGGATTTTACAAACACTGGCTGTTCTATTACTTAGAACTAATGCAAAGGTAGGAAATTACTGCATTTTGCCTCAGGAAACTATCTATCACAAAATCAGAAAGATTCAACCTATATTTATAAGAAAAACGGCTGCTGAGCTGAGATGTACATTTTTGGTCGACCAGTTAGCCTAGGCCTCTATGGGACTGCTCTCCTGACTGTCTGCACCGCTTGACCGTCGGAGCCTCTCGGACTAGCCAAGTGGAAGACCCCGTTTGAGTGCTAAGTTTAATTGAAGACACAGTGGAGACCTCGGAGAGAAAAGAGCGAACAGAGTTCGAGTTGTACCTGATGCCTTCCCCCGTGTTTATTTCTAAAACATCATCACCGCTAGGAATACCGGTATCATCCTGATCTGAATTGACCACATCATCTTTGGTTGACAATTATTAGGATACATGTTCTGACATGTAATCTCTAGCACCCAACAATAGTGTTTTTTTTCTACTTGTTTCATATATCTGTAATAACCGGTGATACCTCGACTGCCCTGACTAACCTAACAAGATCCTGTCTTAATATTGCACACTTCAGGGCACTAACAATTGATTTCTGATTCCCTAAATTCTGAATTTTACCAAGTAAATGACTATCACATAATAATCTATGGAGGGGTAGCGAGGCCCCCCCCTGAAACAGCTAGCCCCACTCCTGGAGCGACTATAAATATATCCTCTGCAATTATGACGCCCTTAATTATTCAGGACCTGATAAATGGTTTCAGAAAAAGTGAAAAGTCTACCTAGGACTGCCACACACCTTGAATAACAGCTCCTGGTAAGTAGTACATGGTGTAATGCGAGGTGACCTGATATAAAACCATCTACACCAACACAATTCACTCTATGGGTATATGTAATTGTCTTTCAGAAATAATTTCATGTATGCAAGCATGTAGAAAAAGGGATAGAAATAGCGAACCTGTCTAGTTTGTTCGTAGATTCAGAGAGGAAATCGGAAGACCCGCGTAGAGTGATGGAGAATGATGTCACCGTGCAATCATTAGCACGTACCGACCAGTCCGGCCGAACATCATCCTATATGTTGTATAGATGTAGTCACATGTCAACATAAACAACAGTTTACGCTACTCACCTAATGAAACAGATATGATTAACAATCAGGGTTGATGTTTGGTTAACTTAAATCTATAAAACATCAACATGCCGATATACTCTGATCTATTTCTCGATTACAAGTTTATCTGATTGGTAACATTCTTTCTTCACCGACCCGATTTCATGGCTGTCGGTTATTGCTCATCCTCATATGCCGGACAAGACCGAATGCCAACTGCAACGCGGGCTGGCAAGGCCCGGTCTACAGCGGCACTTTTTTGTCACGGGTCGCTGTTTGAGGGTATCATACATTGAGAACAACTATCACTGATTCATTCCAACCATTGGATTGGTGAAACATGTGGATCAGTGTTATAGTCTTCACATTTTCTAAATGGTCTCCTATCATGTTGGATATACTGGCCTGGGAATACATACATTCTTCCACCTACTTACAAGAAGTGGCCCAACATGATACTGGGTGCAGGGCATTAAAAGATGAGTTGTACATCTAGGAATATAACTACTCCTGTGATCCAATGATATCTGCATGTCCACAGAAAACCTGAATAGATACTTCATAGAAACTCCACTGACACACAGAATGCTCTTAGTTTATCGCAACCGCTACAAGCGAAGGTCTTCCCTGAAGACATGATAAACTGCATGTTTAAAAAAACCAACAACACACCTCCATGAGGAAGCGAGAGCAGTGACTGATTCGGAAAGGGATTTTTTCCACTGATAAACTGCATGTTAGTTTCAGAACAAATATTCACAGCAACATCACATGGGCCATTCTCATCTCTCACTTTTGGCATGGCTCATGTTCGCACTAACCAAAATCCTTCAGTGTAATAGCAGGATTCTATTCTACGTATAGCAGGAGAGTCATTCGTAAGTTGGACAAATGGCAATCAAAGGCCGAAGACCATGCAACACCTCTCGAAGAAAATGTTTGTGTTGAAATGAAAAAGTCATTGACATCAATAGATTCTCCTCCTCCCTGAGGTTTGACAACTTGTTACAGTGGAAAACAACTAAGATCGCCCAATCAGACGACTCCGTCAGTGACATGTGACTGGCATCGTCCAATCAGACGACTCCGTCAGTGACATGTGACTGATATCGCCCAATCAGACGACTCTGTCAGTGCCATGTGACTGACATCGCCCAATCAGACCACTCTGTCAGTGACATGTGACTGATATCGCCCAATCAGACGACTCCGTCAGTGACATGTGACTGATATTGCCCAATCAGACGACTCCGTCAGTGACATGTGACTGATATCGTCCAATCAGACCACTCTGTCAGTGACATGTGACTGATATCGCCCAATCAGACGACTCCGTCAGTGACATGTGACTGGCATCGTCCAATCAGACGACTCCGTCAGTGACATGTGACTGATATCGCCCAATCAGACGACTCCGTCAGTGACATGTGACTGGTATCGTCCAATCAGACGACTCTGTCAGTGACATGTGACTGATATCGCCCAATCAGACGACTCTGTCAGTGACATGTGACTGATATCGCCCAATCAGATGACTCCATCAGTGACATGTGACTGATATCACCCAATCAGACGACTCTGTCAGTGACATATGACTAATATCGCCCAATCAGATAACACGGTAGCAGCTTACGACAAGTTTTGCTGTTGATGCAATGGTAGGACAGCCGTCTCATGGTGTGTTACTTGCTAGAGAATTCTTTGGACAGATATGAAAAGATGAAGATCAAGGTTTGCATAGAGGTAGCGGGGAGGGATCCTACCTCACCAGTCGAAAACAGACATTGCGCGACTCAAGTGTCCGAAAGAATGATGCCCCAACCCAAAGCAGGGTCAGTGAAGGTATGCTGCACAGTACGCAGAGCTGAAAATATGATATCAGCATCATCGATTTGAAGTGGCAAACTCTTGATGTCTTCCATGTACAAGGACATCATGACCTTACTCTCATGAAATCAGTTCTCTGGAAGATGCTCGGGGTACGAAGAGAGGAAATTCTCGGGCATCATTTTCTACAGAGAATGAAGGTGTAGCCACTCCTGAGATGTACATCTAACAGGAACTATGGAGGATATATTGGAGGCAACCACTTCCTTGCAGTAGCATTTCTGATGCCCATTTGACAGCACAACTTTAGTGTTTTGTAGCAATTAATAAAATAACTCATCCAATTTGTCATCGAGTATTGGGTACAATACTTTCATGGCTGTGGTGTATGTGTTCCAAATGTTAAACCTCTGGAGAAAAATACGGCAGTGAGATAATACTCATGTTTGGCAGACGTCTAATGGCATTGAAATCCAGTCACTCCTGTGGAATATACCCTTAAACAGTGTATTAATAACCATCTTATATCAACTGTGTAATGAATAAAAGTAAAACAAAATAAGAAATAACAATACGACAGCACAACTTTTCTGTTTTGTAGCAGGTACCCACACCATCTGAGATTCAAGAAACCATGATTACATGCAGGCTAAAGAAAGCTATTCTGTGTCTAAGTATTTCATGTAGACTGATCAAAAGAAAATGCCAGCACACAATAAACTGCCAATTTCACACTGCTCAAGTCTTCCCTTGAGCCTGCATATATTTAGCATTCTTTATGAAATTCGAAAAAATACAATACTTGTTATTGCATTTCACCAACAAAAATATTTTGACAGATTTGAGTGCTATCAGAAAGGTATGTGTTTAGCTTTTCCCACTTAGACATTGCTGTGTTCAGCTTTTCCCACTTAGACATTGTTGTATTTAGCTTTTCCCATTTATCATTGGATCCCCTTGATCCAATCACCTGATAGATTGGCAGCTATCCAGTGCATAATTATGTTCTGTTGTTCTTATATCAACTGGAAATCACAAATCTTTGTACTTGGCTAGGTTAAAAAGCTTGTGTAGCAATAAAATAACCTGGTCTGGTTTTAAAATAATCACTCATAGAAAAAGCAAGGTGTCCCTAACTGTTGTACTAATCTGTGATTGAATATGATGCCTGATGAGCCAAGTACGGCAAAACCTTGATTGTTACCCCCCAAAGTATGACACTTCACTCTTTATTACAATGTCCTATTGTATAAAATCACAGTCTACTATTGGGAAAGCCTCCACAGATCGCTATAGAGACCCCCGGGATACAGTTGTTGACATCATGATGTCACAGCTGACAGTGCACCATGGTTACAGTGGTTAGGTTCAGTTCCAATAACGGTCATTCGAGGTAGCATCGCTGAGGGAGAAGGACGCTGCCTTGTCCTGTTTTGACTAATCTGTGATAACATTATTTCTAGGCTGTCGCACAGATTTATCACTCATACACAAAAATATAATGACTAATACCCGCCTGGGTAACATTCAGGTAGCTCTGCGATAAACGGGTGAATTTGCCATGGAGCTGATTCTCTACCGCCACAAAAATATAAAGTTTGATGTCAGTTTCATGGAAAAAAATAACTGACACTGCCTGTTGTAAAGTGATGCGAGAACAACTTTGAGAAGAACTATCAGCGTGCGTAGTCAACAAAAGGGTATGTTCCACCGGGCTTACTGAACCGCACCGCACAGCTATTGTATGGCCGCCATACGCTCACTGCACATCCACCTTGTTAGCGACTCGATATAGGTGCAGTGGAGTAGGCCACATGCTCACTAGCAGTGGCCGCACGACAGTGCTTTGGTCAATGGTGGCTAAAACCTTTTGCCGGTTACCTGCCAGCAACTACCTGCACTGTCGCCATGTAAAAATATCTACACTCCACAGTTTGACCACAGAGCAATTGACAGGGCAAAGCTGGCTGAATTAGGTGGTGGTCAAACGAGTTGGAATGCGAACCAAGTCATTTCATCGAGTGGGTTTCTGATTTGATCTCACCCCATATACATGATCAGGAACATTATCAATTAATAAAATAACTCACCCAATTAGTCATCGAGTATTGGGTACAATACCTTCATGGCTGTGGAGTATGAGTTCCAAATGTTAAACCTCTGGGGAAAAATACGGCAGTGAGATAATACTCATGTTTGGCAGACGTCTAATGGCATTGAAATCCAGTCACTCCTGTAGAATATACCCTTAAACAGTGTATTAATAACCATCTTATATCAACTGTGTAATGAATAAAACAAAATAAGAAATATCAGACACAAATAAAGTAACAAGTCGCACCTAAAATAAAATGCCCTGTGTCTTAAGGTACTGTTTAAACATATGGCACAGTGCTCAGAAATACCCAAGAAGACAACTAAAAGTACAATACACCAACTACAAAAATAATGACTTAAATGCACTAAGTAAAGATAAGGTTACAAAATGTATACTGAACAGTCAAAGCATAAAAATATATGCATACCACAGACGTTCAAGTCAGGAACAGATAGGGGCTTGTTCCAGATGGTATATTATGCCGAAGACAACGGATTGTGGGAAACACAAAGAGTCGAGGACAGTAAAGTCCAGATATGTGACCTCGAAGTAGCATTTGACGGTATGGAAATGGAAGTCTCTTGACTGTGACAGCAAAATTGCCTGCGGGAGAACTTGTTCCAAGTACCTTATCTTACAGCTGCGAGCAGAAAACTGCTATTTGCTTCCCTCATCTCGTCTTTTTTTATGTAATGGCTCGGTTTCCACTTTACCAAATCAGGCTATTTTAACTGTTTCTGGTCTTACTTAAAGTGATGTTCATTTTGTGCCGAGTCACTTGGAGATAGGACGTGAAGTGAACCGAGTGTCTTAGCATTATATGAAGGACGCCCAGTGTTAAAACTACTGTGCACAACATTGGTGAAATATTCATGGCTATTGATGTCACTTACCAGAAATAGTACATTGGCTAAGTGGAAACTCTGCCATTGTTTATATTTTTTGTTCAATCAAACGACGTCTCTTGTTTCCTTGTTCGCGTAACAGTACACTTATAACAGACCAGCCCCAAGTTCAAAATTAGATCAATTCTTCAATAATGATTAATTATCTGATACAATAGCTATGAACATCAATGTTGATAATGAATCTTTTACCCAATACAGATCTTTGAAATCTATATATCAATGTTTTATCATCTACACAATGTTTTGACTCACCGATAAATCCATTACAGCCAAATATGCAGCAATAATTCACAAATACCATATACACAATGTATATTACTGTTTTCACCATAGATTGATTAAGTTCTAACCACTTTGAACACCAATGAAATTTACAACGATACTATGATATAATTAATCTATATTTTGGTGTTGATCGACAAAAGACTCTAAAAAAGTCACAGAATATACACCAGACTGCGAACATGATAAGGTTTGGGTTAAATGATTCGTAACAATTTACCAGAGAGCAGAATGGTTCTCCCACAGTGTCCAGCCTGAACGGCGAAAAATAATTAATGACGATATGACCTCATAAACATATGGGAGGCTGTACATATTGCACATCGGTTGAATAACTCAGGTTTGTTGGTGGCAGTGGCGCAAAATACACACTCACGATGGTCAGTGGCATTGGCGCAAACTCTCTGCCCATGATGGTTGGAGACACACACTTCCCACCCGTGATGGTCAGCGTCACACTCTTCCCGCCTGTAATGGTCAGTTTCAGTGACACATACTTCCCGCCCGTGATGGTCAGTGTCACACATTTCCTGCCTGCGATGGTCAATGGCGCACACTTCCCACCCGTGATGGTCATTGACACATACTTCCCGCCCATGGTCAGTGGCACACACTTTCCGCCCATGATTGTCAGTGGCACACACACTTCCCGCTCTTGGTCAGCATCACACACTTCCCGCCCGTGATGGTCAGCATCACACATTTCCTGCCTATGATGGTCAGCGTCACACACTTCCCGCCCGTAGTCAGCGTCACACACTTCCCTCCCGTGATGGTCAGCGGCACACACTTCCCGCCCATGATGGTCAGTTTCAGTGACACACACATTCTACCCATGACGTCCAGAAGAAATCAGAACAGAAAAATGACTCTGAATTCATTGAGGTTACGACTAATCCCTGGACAGAAAAAAATCCCCGATACATGATTGATTCCCAGAGAGAAGTATGGAGTAAATATAAATACACAAGTTCCCTTCACACACACCCCAGAGTTTGCACTGGTAGGAAAATGGGTCTGCATTGTAATCATTACCATAGATCTCCAAGCCGCAACCCCAACCCGCTTATGAGGAGGATGTGACTTGGTGATATCAACGGGCCCATGAGCTTGACATCACCTTATCAGAAAAACCCAACTAGGGTCTTGAGGCTACGAGGCTGGAGTCGCACCTCTCACAAAGCAGTGACGTAGATTCACATCTGGAGGTGACAAAAACCACTGGTAATATGTGACATGTATGTCTCGACTTGTGGCATGTGACAAGTACGCTACCACTTGTGACTTGTGACAAGTATGTCACCACTTGAGACAAGTATGTTACCACTTGAGTCATGTGGCAAGTATGTCACCACTTGTGACATGTACATTACCACTTGAGTCATGTGGCAAGTATGTCACCACTTGTGACAAGTATGTCACCACTTGTGACATGTACATTACCACTTGAGTCATGTGGCAAGTATGTCACCACTTGTGACATGTGGCAAGTATGTCACCACTTGTGACATGTGGCAAGTATGTCACCACTTGTGACATGTGGCAAGTATGTCACCACTTGTGACATGTGGCAAGTATGTCACCACTTGTGACATGTGGCAAGTACGTTACCACTTGTGACATGTGGCAAGTACGTTACCACTTGTGAAATGTGGCAAGTATGTCACCACTTGTGAAATGTGGCAAGTATGTCACCACTTGTGACATGTACGTTACCATTTGTGATATGTGATATGTAAACGAAATCTCATTTAAACACAATCTGATTCTTTGAGGGATAAGGTGCCGTCAAGCCCACTGCATGAACTAATCCCTTGTTATAAATAATAGTTTCCCCTCCCCGCACACACACAAGTCTCACACAGACATGGAAAGGTGACGCGAAGCCCGCAGAGCGTTGTTGACACACACACACAGCGCGAGGCAGTGCCGGTCTCACAAGGAGGTGGACTCGCGCGAGCAGTGGCGGAGCAGCGGGTCATCGCCCCGGGTCGCTGGTCTGTAGTTCAGCACATGGATCACATGGCGAATTGTGTTGAATGTGGTTGACACACGGGGAAGCTCAGTCAGCAAATTCTGCCGGATCTCCTAAAAAAAAAGACATTTATACAATTTTTATATGAACGGTTTTTCAATCACCTTTTTTTCTTTTAATCAACTTTCCTTTCGTTTTTCAGAAAGTATGTAGTCTTTTTTCACAAATAAATAAAAACATATTTGAAAAAATTATAAAAATAAAGTTAACAATGAAATATTATTGTTAGATGACAGTTATGACATTCCCATATATAAGATTTTCTTTGTGTATAAATACCTTGAGGTTTGGCAATATCCATGCTTTCACCACTTTCGCAAATCTCTCTGGAGAACCGAGGAAAATCGCTTCCCAGTCCCACTGCATACCTTTAGGACGGAATGCAGAAAGTTCAGGTCAGTTGTCATCACGTACCATAAAACCCCGCTTATAAGACGATTAATTTTAGGGATTTTTGAAAATATCGGCTTATAAATTTTTGCCAGTCGGGGGTCAGCTTATAAGCCGTTTTTTTTCAAAAATTGATTTTTGATAAACCCCAAAATCAGTACAAAACTATAGTAAAGAACCAAAAAAAGAGATACTCAAATGTGGATCATTTAATGGTAGTAAATTGTCAGATAACATGTGATATCCTATATTGGTACAAAATTTTATCGTAATGTTCAGATTCTATACCGAAAATTCAACAAAAAGTTGTGAGTGCAGGGGAATGGGGGGATGGGGGAGCCAGGACCCCAAAGTGGGGTGTCGGCTTATAAATGGGGTTTTCCTAAAGTTGAAATGCCGGCAGATTCGATGACATAGTTGTAGGGGGCCATCCATAAAGTATGTACGCACTGAGGGGTGGAGGGGGTCAGAAATTTTGGAAATTTTGCGTATGCTCCCTCTTTGTTCTATTGCGTAAAAGATCGGGAAGGGGGGTGGGGGGTAAACAATTTCAGAAATTCTGCGTACATACTTTATGGATGGCCCCTAAGTAAAATTTTGGATTTATAAATCAGAATCAAACAGGCTATTATAGTCTTATGGCGGGCTATCGCAAATTGATTACTAAAGGTGTCAGTATCAATCGTGGTTGTTGGTTTGTTGATGGCGTTTTATGCTGTAGCAACAGCCCGGGTCATATCATGGGGGCAGTGATTCTACGAGATGAGGGTGACAGACGCAAACGCAGAAAATAGAGGATGAGCCGCAAACACCCGATTCCATGATCCATAAGCCAGCACGCTATATATCATGCTGACCGAGTCCTTCTCATACCATGTCCATGTGGTGTGGGAACTAATAAAACTCTTGCCTTGGTAAATGTAGGGGTGAGATTTCTACGTAAACCTGAATTCATCACACAGATTTATCACTACCCTTGCAGTGTAAAAGCAGTGAGAAAAAGCTGAACCTTGAGAAAGTCTGGAAAGGACCTGTAATGGTTGACCGGACAAAATCAAACAAACAAACCTTGTGGTAAGGGCGCTGTGACGTCATAGCCGAGACCGAGGATGAGGCTGTAGAGAGAGACGAGACCACACGCCGCAGTTCCACGTGTCAACGGCATCATGTTGTACCTGTCAGGAACAATCCATGTGTGCGGTAAGTATGCCACAACAAAACGTATATACATCCCATAGTCCTGAAAACTGTCTCTATTTTCACAGAGGTCTACTCGACTCTATTGTTTTATGTGTGTGTTTACTAAGTTTATTACGAAAAAACCTCTAAACTTTCCATTGTACTGAAAACTCTATTTTCACAGAGGTCTACTCAACTCTATTGTTGTTTACGCATGTGTGTAGTAAGGTCACCACGAAAAAATGTCCAAACCTCCCATTATACTGAAAACTGCAGGGATGTCAGTTGGGTCATAGAAAATAGAGGAAATACATTTTATGTGACATTTACTGTCTAGAAGAAGACATGGAAAACATATCGTTTTTTTCATGGAATGCGGCTGGGGTGTGTGGGGAGGTTTGATCCACTGTTTATTGATGTGAATGAGGCCCGATTCATTCTCACTTTGTTTTACACAAGAAACAAAATATAAACTGAAAATGAAAACAAGGATTTCCTTGTAAAATAGGAAAACTGCCATCTCAGAAACTGTCTCTATTTTCACATAGGTGTACTTGACTCTATTGTTGTTTTATGTGTGTGTCGTAAGTTTACCACGAAAAAACTTCTAAACTTCCCATTCAAATGAAAACTGTCTTTATTTTATCATCCAAGACAGTGATTTTTTCTTTCGATATCCCTTCTTTATGGGAATGCATTCACCCCTATTAACTACAAGGAGAATTACCCTTTATCTCACTCCTGGTATTTTTGTCCCATAGGCTGAACATAAGGAACTCTTTCTCCATGCCTCTACAAGTAATGCAGTACATTCTCCATGGTCTATATTCTGTGTGGGGTCCATTCTTTAAGTGTGAACAGGTGTGAGATTAACACAGAAAGCAACTCGTTTTGGTCAAAGTTGTTGTTCTCAAACTCATTTGAATGCTACATGATATTCACCCAGCCCTCGCCTGGTTCATATCACTCCGCATCAAACTCACAGAGAACGATGACTTTGACCAAAACTTGTTGGTTTCTTCGTTAGCGTACCAGTAGTAGACAAGGTTGACGACGCAGTCCACCTGCTTCTCGATGCTGGGCATGCGCGGTGAGGTGGTCAGGTCACACAGTTGTTGCCACGCCAACTTGAGCTCCTCATCAAAGAGCGACCAGCGCGCGGGTGTACAGGGCGTGCGTATGGAGCAGGTGAACCCTCGCGGGTCTGCGTGCTGCACCGTGAGGCGCGTGCCCTCCATCACGCGCCCCGGGTCCGCTATAATAACAATGCACGCATCAAGGACAACTGAACATATCACCCACCCAGTGTTCACTGTAACTACACCACACCACACCTCACATCATCCAAGTACAGTAAAACCCCTCTTAAGTGTCCCCTTAAGCGGGGTGCCCCCTTAAGCGGGGTGTCCCCTTAAGCGGGGTGTCCCCTTAAGCGGGGTGTCCCCTTAAGCGGGGTTTTCAGGATGCCAGTGGTTATACAATAGAGAATACCTACATAAATGAAGGAAATGATGGTTATTAGGTTAAAAGGTTTATTAATAAATAAGCAAATAAATATAAATTATACAATATAAATGAATAAAAATTAATATAAATGTACAAAGAATTAGAAATAAATAGATAAAAGAGGTTGAAGATGGACATGCATTCCTTGTGAAATTTGCTCCTTATTACACCCCCGTTCAATGTCCCCCCCCCCCCCCCCCTGTAACTTCTGAGAGAATTCAGCAGCCCTATAAGAGACTCACCGTGAGCCGCCCAGAGCCGCAACGGCTCACTGAATACCACACCTTCAAAGCCCCCAGCCCTCCCTGTGTCTCCCACAGCTAACCTGTAAGCGGGCCTCTTACCTGGCACCTTCAGCAGGCGCGAAAATCGCTCATACTAATATCCACTCACAGTCGCCCGCCCAGAGCCGCTAGAGATGTTGTTATTAGCTAGTACGTCTGTCCCGTACAAACGGGCACCATAAACTTGGATTTTCAGTGTTTTTGATATGATGTCCCTCCAATCTGTCCCCTTAAGCGGGGTTTTTAAGCATTTCTGTACCGAAAAACTGTCCCCTAAAGCGGGGTGGCCCCTTAAGCGGGGTGGCCCCTTAAGCGGGGTTAAAATAAACTCTTAATAGAGGGAAAAATTTCCGTTCCAAGCAAATTGTCCCCTAAAGCGGGGTGTCCCCTTAAGAGGAGTGTCCCGGAAGAGGGGTTTTACTGTAAGTTCTTTCTAGAGTCAACTATGTTTTTTATTTTATTTCTTTCAACAACACTATCTAAACATCGTTCACAATTGTAGCTATTTTTTGTATGACAAACTCTTTTTTTATATATATTTTTTTTTCATCAGCACCATCTATGACTCTATCAATTTTCAAGTCTAATAAACAAATTGGACATTAAAATACCCAAACAACCAAAACTCAAATGATCGACTATTGTGTAAATACAACTTTGTATATCCTTTGTATGGTTGAGTAGAACTATTGAAAGAAAATATAAAGAAGATAAAATGGTTGTTTCTTTCATAATACTTAAAATTGTTTCCAACACCTATTTTCATTCAGGGTTCCCGCATACAGGGTTTACGCATTACATACGCATTACAGTGGGGAATCAAGGAAAACTTCAAGTTTTTACGTGGGTCATTGGGGAGGTTCAGTGGGGGATCATGGGCTGTGGTTGAATTGGGTAATTCATCATTTTGTGTAACAATATAACACGAGGAATTATTTTCATATTCTGAAAAAGAAAACATGAATTTCAATGGAATCATCGAGAACTATTGAACTCAGGTGAACCGAAAAAGCCATTGATCTGATACTGACCTAAGCTGGGGCAAGGAAGGACGATGTAGAAGTCTCGGTTCATGATCTTGAGGAGGTCTTCGCAGGACGTGGCGGAGTTGACCTGCTCGGCCTGCTCGGGGCACAGTCCGCACTGCTCGGTCATGTGCTCCTTGATGAGCGTCAGCGCGCGCAGGAAGTATGGGTAGTACCTCACCACACGGTTCCCCGCTACCACAGAGATCAAGAGCTCGTTAAGCATTCACGAATGTAGAAGGCAGGGAGGCAAGTGATAGGAAACAAGAGCTGAGTGTCCATTTTAACAGATGAGCGGGTGGACACATTCAAAACTGACTACAAGTAGCTTAAGACAGGTTGAAAATTGCTTACAGAAATTATTTATGGAGGGAGGGAGTGGGTGAGGGAGGGAGGTGAGGGAGGGAGTGAGGGAGGGAGGGAGGGAGGGAGGGAGGGAGGGAGGGAGGGAGGGAGGGAGGGAGGGAGGGAGGGAGGGAGGGAGGGAGGGAGGGAGGGAGGGAGGGAGGGAGGGAGGGAGGGAGGGAGGGAGGGCATCCATGAATAGGGCACGGCCTGCATTGATGCCCATTCCCCCCTAAAGTAACAAATACTTGAATACCTCTGTAAACATAAGATGTACCTAGAAAATTCCACTTCCTAGCAGCTATTTCATTTAATTATCTTTCAAATGAGGCATATCATATTATGATTCAACCAGTTTTAGGGGTAGAAATATGTCCATAAATTCTTTAAAATGGTCCTGTGACTACAAAAAAGTTTCCCCCAAACCGAAATCTCTCTGTTATTTTCAAAATCCTAATCAGAATACTAACACTGTAAGATATTGTATGGCCATAAAACCATCTCTCCAAACAGAAATCGTATTCCTATCTGTACTTTGTTGGCTATAAAAAGCAGAAAATGTGGTCAGGTCCCCCGGTGACTCTACAAGCAGTGTAATACAGTAGGCTATAGCCATAACTTAAAGACCAACCGTCCACCTGCTAATAAATCGGGAATATTATCAAGTGGGAAAAAGGACTGGACAGTGTTAAGACGTGGGTAATACCGTGACTGCATTGAGTCGCATCAACTTCGAGAATGGATGGCAGTTTGGAGAAATGAAATTTCAAGAATTCCATATCCTTTGTAAATGAGACATTGAATAATTTTCACTCAAAATTTAGCATACAAAGAGGACTGATGATTCCCTTTAGGGAACAATTTACTACAAAAATGGCCTGAAATTAACATTTTGGTCAGACTTGATGGTTGTTGTACACCATCGATAAGGCGTATTACTCTAGATCCATCTGAAAATTTGTTGTCTTACGATAACTCGGTAAATGTTATAATTATCTTCACTCACCTAAAACCATTGGAGTCTGGGATCCAAAACCTTCAGCAAATGCTTCAGGATTTAGAAGGTCGATCCACCTTAAAGGAAGGAAATAGAGCTCTTGTTAGGATTAAGAGAAGTTATTTATCAACTAAAGAACAGGATGGACAAAAGAAACCAAATGTTAAATTACAATAAATGCAGTACGAGACGATGTCCTTCTCCCTCAGCGATGCTACCTTGAATGACCGTTATTGTAACTGCCCTTAACCACTGTAACCATAGCGCACTGTCAGCCGTGACATCATGATGTCAACAACCGTATCCCCGGAGTCTCTACAGAGATCTGTAGAGGTTTTGGATCAGTTTTATACTGTTGTTTTATGTTGATTGTAAAAAGAGGATTATAGAATCCTCTCAAGTGGGATAATTATCAAGGTATCGCCAGAAGCGGCTCATCAGGCATTTTAGTAAGCTTTGTGGGTGTCAAGGAGATCAGACAAAATATGTGGTGTTATAGTCTGAGCTTAGACACTAAAAATATTTTTTTTTTTTTTTAAAATCACAATAAATAAAATTGCATGTACTCTCTTCTATTTTCTTGTACCCTTTGAAAGTTCAGCATGATATCCTGAACAGTTATGGGCACTTCAAATGCTTGACATAATGGAGGATTTTCCACTTTCAGTAGGTATTCATGTTTAAGTCTGGAGTGACCTATTTTCTTTTTTTCTTTTTCAGTAAAAAAAATTATAAAAAGAATGGAGCAACCTACACACCACAAACCAATAGAATTAATATAAAATGAAAAATAATAGAAGAC
Source organism: Alentia gelatinosa (assembly GCA_950022655.1). Taxonomy (NCBI): domain Eukaryota; kingdom Metazoa; phylum Annelida; class Polychaeta; order Phyllodocida; family Polynoidae; genus Alentia; species Alentia gelatinosa. The sequence goes on from OX465588.1 coordinate 57,980,169, forward strand.
AATGTAAAGGGGAACCTTGGAAGTGAATCAATCGTAAGATAGGAAGTGAAATAAAGGAATTGATCAAAAAACTTTTTTCTAACATTTGTCAATTCCAGAGTTGGGGCTACAAATTTTACAATGTATTAATTATTGAAAAGAAAAGAGGTATTTAAGACTCAGTTTGACGTCATTATGACATAGAGGTCATAATTACGACATAGATATTTATTCTGTCTTGTTTTGATCTAACTGGGAAGCGCGTCTATGGACGATAGTTTGTGTCTGTCTTTTCTTGAATAGAAAAAGAAGAAAAAAATTATATACATCATAAATACTGACCAGACCGAGTCCTGGGGCTCCGACAACTGGCGCCACTTGACGGCTATGTCAAATAGATCCCGCCAACCGAATATGTGGTCACAGGTGGCACCACTCGAGTACTGTCCCGATACGGTACAACCTGCATGCGAATAAGACTCTCAATGAACACCTCACTGTTAAAGGACGGGTGTTTTGTGTCATAGCAACAGCCAGTGTCGTATCATGGAGTGCAAATCTATGAGATGAGGATGACAGACAAGTAGAAACGAAGCGGCCTGGTTGAGCCGCGAACCTTAGATTGCACAATCCACGGGACAGCATGCTACTAAATGAGCTATCGCACTTACGATTCTCCATCCAGGATCTTACATCAGATCAATTATTTATCAAAACAATAAATTTCAGGAAATAGATGGATTGTTCTACTATTGGTACCTTCTGATGCTTATACACAAAAGGCCTACACCTCAATTAATTTTGGGCTTTTTTGATAAAGTTTGTAAACTCATTTTTAGTCCCCATCAGGACCAAGGAGAAAAGGCCATTACTGCAACATATGGAAAATATTTCTTTAATTTGTCATATTTCTATTGCGAACTACACCTTCCATGAGTTTCGTGTTTTCAGAGAGTTTACAAAGTTTGTCGGGACGCATGGGCAGGGTGGTGGGTAGGAGTACAGCGGACTGACCGTCAATGTCTCCGGTACGCATCGCCTGCCACAGACGAGCCACACTCTGAGCCATCTCCAAGATGGCGAGCCCCGCCCAGCGCTGCTGCTTGCCATTCTGAAGGAAGCCCTGCAAACAAACACGCGAACCGCTCAATTACAGTTTACCGAAATAAACAACACACACACACAAACTGCTTAATTGCAGTTCACCAAAGTAAAGAACACACCAACTGCTCAATTATAGTTCACTGACAAAAAATACCAACACACGAACCCGTCAATCATAGTTCACCGAAATAAAGAACACACACACGAACCCCTCAATCATAGTTCACCGAAATAAAGAACACACATGCGCACCACTCAACTACAGTTCACCGAAATAAAGAACACACACAGGAACCAGTCAATTACAGTTCACTGACATAAAGAACACACACCAACCGCTCCATTATAGTTCACAGACATAAAATACCAACACACAAACCTCTCAATCATAATTCACCGAAATAAAGAACACAAACAAACCGATCAATAATAGTTCGCCGAAATAGAGAACACATACACAAACCACTCAATTATAGTTCACCAAAATACTGAACATACAAGCCACTCAATTATAGTTTAACAAAAGAAATAAACACCCAGACCTCTCAATTACCGTTCAGTGTTTTATACATGGTTGACTATAGTTCTATAATAGATGTGTTGCCTTTTTGTACAACAATCAATACTAGCCTTCATAAGGGTGTTTCACCAGGATACGTGATATAATCTGAACTTGGCGAATTCGTTCACTGGCTAGGTCAGGATGAAGCATGGGAGCATGCCCGGCTGGATCGCTCTGATAGAAGACCTCCCGATTGGTGGCCATGAGCGATAATAGGGGCTGCACACATAGGTGTGATCAGGTAAGCAGAACTAACAAGATTTGGGACGATCCAGAAAGATGCAGCCAGGTGCTGCAAAACAAGGACGGACACTGCCAGGCAAAAATATTGGGTAGGTGGAACCAGCACTTTTTCTCCAGAATATATGACTTACGACAGAGTTGTACTGAATCTTCTTCCCGTATGCTTGTGACACTTTCAACGTGGTCAACATCTCCTCGGTCAAAGTCTGCAACGACAAACAGATTCAAATCAAATCAAGAAAATACCAAAGAACAATGTTCAAACATCATAAACCACCAACATCAACAAAGAATCTTCTAGAACTACATGAGAATCATGAAGTGGATGTCAAGTCTAACGTACCATAGGAAGGTTTAAGTCGCAGAGGTCAGGGGGTACTACTTGCGGCATGAAGTCTTTTGGTAACACAGCAGGGTCCAGACGCTTCGTCCACGCTTCCTTAAAGCCTGTAAAAAAAAAACCCAGCAATTCTATAAGAAACTAAATCAACACAAACTTAAATATATGCAGCGTGAAGTTCACACAAGTTGAATGAGTTTCTATCTCAGGAATCGATCATAGATGCAGCGATAAGATTGAGAATCAAATTCAGTTGCTGCGTATGTACACTATAAGATGGATTTAAGCTGGCTGGCACTCTCAGTCTCCACGATCAATCAGACTATCATGCGACTGAGTCTAAAATCCATCTATAGTAACTGTCAAGCTATATCCCATGTCAGGATACTCACAAGCATCAAGTTTTTAACATCTTTTGGGGTGACGAGCGATCTGCCTGCAAGTTTTTAACATCTTGTCGCTTATCAAACTTTATGTCATATCGGTTTAAGATACTCACATGGGTGAAGGTGGTGGTTGGCGTTGTAAGAGTCGAGTCGTTCGTCAAGCTTTATGCCATATCGGCTTAAAATACTCACACGGGTGAAGGTGGTTGTTGGAGTTGTAAGAGTTGAGTCGCTCGTCAAGCTTTATGTCATATCGGTTTAAGATACTCACACGGGTGAGGGTGGTGGTTGGTGTTGTAAGAGTCGAGTCGCTCGTCAAGCATTATGTCATATCGGTTTAAGATACTCACACGGGTGAAGGTGGTTGTTGGAGTTGTAAGAGTCGAGTCGCTCGTCGAGCTGATGCCATATCGGTTTAAGATACTCACACGGGTGAAGGTGGTGGTTGGAGTTGTAAGATTTGAGTCGTTTGTCAAGCTTTATGCCATATCGGTTTAAGATACTCACACGGGTGAGGGTGGTGGTTGGTGTTGTAAGAGTCGAGTCGCTCGTCAAGCATTATGTCATATCGGTTTAAGATACTCACACGGGTGAAGGTGGTTGTTGGAGTTGTAAGAGTCAAGTCGCTCGTCAAGCTTTATGTCATATCGGTTTAAAATACTCACATGGGTGAAGGTGGTGGTTGGCGTTGTAAGAGTCGAGTCATTCGTCAAGCTTTATGCCATATCGGTTTAAGATACTCACACGGGTGAATGTGGTGGTTGGAGTTGTAAGAGTCGAGCCGCTCGTCGAGCTGATGCCATATCGGTTTAAGATACTCACACGGGTGAAGGTGGTGGTTGGCGTTGTAAGAGTTGAGTTGTTCGTCAAGCTTTATGCCATATCGGTTTAAGATACTCACACGGGTGAAGGTGGTGGTTGGAGTTGTAAGAGTCAAGCCGCTCGTCGAGCTGATGCCACTGATAGAGAGCCATCTGGCGGAGGTAGAAGGAGAAGTGAGCCGGCTGCTGGGCCAACATCGCATCGTAGCTGCGCAATGCTGTCGCGAACCGCCCCAAGCCATGAGCGCAGATCCCGTGCATGTACAGCGAGTCAGGGTTGTCTAGAAAAAGTAAGGAGACCGCTTTGTAATATCTGCATATTGATATATAGTAAAAAACCTGTAAAAACCATTGGACTGTTGTTACAAGACTAAAGAGCCCGAATGGCCCTCACTCCAGGCTCAGTAAATACATTTCCTCATAATGTTTTCATCAATTAAGTTCTGACTACACTAACAGTAGCGGTCCAAATGTCGTCTGCCTACCTGGCTCGATGGAGAGAGCGCGGGAAAGCGTGTTGTACGAGTCAAGTATCAACCCCGCGTTGTGTAAGGACAGACTTTTCAGGTTCATGGTGATCACGCAGCTCTGGTCCAACTCCAGGCCCTGAAAGGTGAATAGTGATATGTGTGTCGTGTTGTAAACAATCTCAGATGTCAGTCGGGGTGGGAAAAACAAGTAGAAATATTTTTTCCAGTAGACTTTGTTGCCTCAGGGAGATACAGGAAACATGGAAAACAAAGTCAGTCTCTGCCACGGCATGGGGCTGCGAGTGCGTATGGAGGGTCAAACCCCGTTTCATTGGCATGAATGAGACTTGAACAATTATTTTTTGTTTTAAACGAGGAAAAAACATTATACAGTAAAACCCAGCTTAAGGAAACACCCCGCTTAAGGGGCCACCCAGCTTAAGGTGACAATTTGCTTGGAATGGAAATTTGTCCCTCTATTAAGAGTTTATTTTAACCCTAATTAAGTGGGCACCCCTCTTGAGAGGACACCCTGCTTAAGAGGACACCTTGCTTTACCCATTCACGGCGGGTGATGCCATTTGGCATCAACCGTGCTGGGGCGGGTGATGCCAAAATCATCATTTTCTTAAATTTGCCCAAGTACCCGCCCTTAAAGGGTTAAGGGGACAGTTATTTTCGGTATGGAATGCATCTTAACCACGGTTAAAGGGACACTTTGGAGGGACACCTTATCAAATCTGATGGGATGTGTGGGGATAACACTCCGGACTATCATGATGCTGGCCCTACGTAACACGCCGCTGGAGGCGACCCTTGGTTACGATCAACACGGTCGCCCCCGCGCGGTAAACACGGAGCCAGCATATAATCCTGATCTCAATGTATTCTCATCAGACCAACTCATGTAGCACATTGCAGTAACACCAGCAATAAAGCTTGTGACGGGACGAAACCTTGGAGTCATTCATTCCGCTTACTATTCACACCTGATAGTAACAGTTTGTACACTATACGCATGCTTGGCAGACACCTGATGGTGTTGGATTCCTGGCCAGCCCAGTGGAACACCCCCTTAAATGTGAATCGCGTACCTTGTCGAAATGTTTGATCGCTTCTGGGAGCATGGCCAGTTCCTTGTAGGACTGCGCTACGTTGACATTGGCCTCCTTAAAGTCCGGAAACAAGCACAAGGCCTTCGAGTAAACCTTCACAGCCTGCAAACAAACACGAAGCCAAATAAGGTAAGGCCGAGTCAGCGAACATAAATAACAACACCGAAGCACATCCGCAGCGCGTTTATGGAAAACAAGAGTCAGGGAAGTGCCATATCGATAAACGGGGTAAACCACTTCATCCACATGACCAGGCTTCAATTTAAATTGGGAGGGAGGGCAGTTTTGCGGGGTCAAAAATTTCGGAAATTCTGGGTACATACTTTATGGACAGCCCCAATACAAAAAGAATATTACGTCTCTAACTTATCATGAATGAAGTGGTTTAAAAAGAAACAAGTGTTAAGGATACAGAGAGATTAAAGAGAATGGAAATTCCTACTGTACGAATTGTTTTGCTAGTCAATTGATAAATCAATTAACGATATGAAAGGCATTTGTAAAACACTGAAGGACTGGGAATGAAAACACCGAAAGCTTACTGTCAATAATAAACATAGTTTATGACGTCACAGGAAGTTATCCGGTAACAACACTAGTTTATGACGCCACACAAGGTTCCTCATATGGACACTGGTTTATGATGTCAGAGATGCTTACCTCGTCTGGCTGCCCGAGGGAGTTGTAGGCGAGACCCATGGCGTTCCATGTGGCCCGAGCCACGACAGCGTCCAGGTTGTCCGCGCTCTCCAGAATCTTCTCGGCCTTCATGAGGTACACCAGCGCCATTCGGTGGTCACCCTGCGAACCAACCACACCGTCTTTGATTTAATCACTTTCGCTAGTGTCTGATGGTGATTTTATGCCATGTCAGCAACAGAGGCAATATTCATGGTGTAAAATATGGGTTTGAGATGTCTTTTATTTGATAGGCAGAATAATGAACCCGTACTGAAATTTTTGAAATTATAAATACGTTTTAGAGACTAGCTCCTTTCAAGATAATGTAGTGTGGTAAATCTTGATAAAAAAGTATGGTGGGTAAATGAATTGCTTTGGACAGGTTAGTGGTTTGATTTAATGTCCAGTCAACCATTAGAGATTCTCACCAGACTTTCTCAAGGTTCTTTTACACCACAAAGGTGGTGATTGAATCTATGTAATAAATTTAGGTAGAAATCTCAGCCCTATACATTTACTGAGGTGAGAGTTCTTTTACTTCCCACACCACATAGACATGGTATGAGAAGGACTGGCCTTTGATATAGCAGTAAATCTACCACTACTGGGAATGAAGAAGAAAAGTGGCCGCAGCGGGACTCAAACCAAACCCACAAAGTCCTACAACCTTGGGATTACAAACCACTAACCACTAAGCTAACTCCCCACCCCCCTTTAGACAGGAAAATGAAATGATGGCCTAGTTTACTGTTCATAACATACACAACCATTACTGCATTCCAAGCCCCGCTCTTCCCTGTCGCTTAATGTCCCATGTTTCCAGCCTCACCTTGTTTTGGTAGACGAGCCCGATCTCCTTCTGTATATCCACATCCTCTTCGTCCTAGTGAGTAGACAGAACGATACTTGTTAACACGTTGGGCGAATGCTTAATTTAGTGGAGTTGTGGATTTTTTTAATTCAACTAAAACTCTCGGATACATTTGTAATGATTAAGGACTGTCCAGTAGAACTGTCCTCCTTATATATGGACCTTTATGATAGATGGTATTATTCTTGGTGGATCTATTTGTAACTATAGGCATGTTTGGTTTTGTCAATGTTCGGTTTGTTTTTGTTTGTTTGTTTTGGTAGTTTAACGTCCAATTTGTTCAATTAGACTTACTTTGGGTTTGATCGAATCTATGAGATGAATGTAGGAGAAATCCCACCCCTACACATTTACCGAGGTGAGAGTTCTTTTACTTCCCACACCACATAGACATGGTATGAGAAGGATTGGCCTTTGATATAGCAGTAAATCTACCACTGCTGGCAATGTTCGGTCTCTGCAATGTTTGGTCTTGGCTATGTTCAGTCTCGGCTTTCTCTGGGCAATGTTCGGTCTCGGTTTTGTTCAGTCTTGGTAATGTGCAGTGTCAGCTATAGTTGCTCTTAGCAATGTTTGGTCTCTGCAATGTTTGGTCTTGGCTATGTTCAGTCTCGGCTTTCTCTGGGCAATGTTGGCCTTGGCTTTGTTCTTCTTTTTTTTTTCAGAAGTTTTTATTGACCACATTCAGAGTTTTACATTCCCATAGTTGACAATTCGACATTAGTAGTCAATAATCCGGGTTCCTGTCAGCTTTGGCATTATGCTAGTATCAGCTATAATTGGTCTTGGCACTGTTCAGTCGTGGCAATAATCAGTCTTGACTATGGATGGTCTCTGCAATATTCAGTCTCAGCAATGTTCGGTCTCGGCTATGTTTGGTCTTGGTAATGTAGAGTCTCGGCTATGGGTGGTCTTGGCAATGTTCAGTCTTGGCAATTTCCAGTCTTGGCTATTGTTGGTCTCAGTAACGTTCAGTCTCTGCAATGTCCCGTCTTGGCTTTGCTGGGTGTCAGCAATGTTCGGTCTCTGCAATGTCTGGTCTCGGCAATGTTCGGTCCCGGCAATGTCTGGTCTCGGCAATGTTCGGTCCCGGCAATGTCTGGTCTTGGCAATGTTGAGCTCCGCTGTGTTCAGTTTCAGCTATGATCAGTCGTGGCTTTCTCTCGACTCTGTACAGTCTTGGTAAAGTTCGGTCTACCTGATGCCTTATCTAAATATGAAAACTTTAAAAAAACAAAAACAAACAACCAAATTTCGACAATAAATCTTCATAACACTGGAGATGAGGGTTGTGAGTGTGGCCTCATTCCGGACATGTGCCGCATACCTGATTTATACAGGGTGTCATTAACACGGAACCTCAGAATGATTACTATCAAACTAATTAGTCCTACCCTGTCTCCTAATTATATATCACTGAAGGCTGTTTAGTGTCCCCAATTGAACCTATGTTTATTAAGGTCTGCAGGCTATACTAGATAGTTTATTGCCAAACTAAAAAATGTTACAAGACTCCTTTCAAGACAACTATGTACAGTAGAACCCCACCGAACGAACACCCTGTGTAATTGGACACCTTGCGTTAACTGACACCTTTGCTCGGGATGGATGCCTCTATTAGATGTTTATTTTAACCCCATGTAAGCGAACACCCTACATAAGCAGACACTTTGGCCCGGAAAGGAGGGTGTCTATTTACGCAGGGTTCAGACTACGGCTGAGATTTGATGTTTACGTTATTCAAACATGTCCTATTTGTGCACAGGGCTGCTTCCTTATAATATGAAACCACAACAGCAGCTGCCCCATGCTATCTTCCCTTTAATATTCAGACGAAATGAAGAAATATCTGATATCGAATTGTCTCATAGAAGAGAAAAAAAACCTACACACATCTAATAGACCCTCTATTATGAGCAAAAGTGTTTGTTAACGCAGGGTACTGCTAACAAAGGGTGTCCGTAAGGCGGGTCCACTTACACGGGGTGTCTGTTGGGAGGGTCCGCTTACGCGGGGTGTCTGTTCGGTTCTACTGTATTTGTTTTATACAAGGAAAAGGAACTCTATAAACTGAATATGACAAAAATGGATTTCCAATGGAAAAAAATGACATCTGTGGTTTCGTCTTCGAGTTTACTGAGCAGCTCTCGTGGCGCGCGGTACGTACCCCGAGCAGATGCTGGGCGCGGCTGAAGTCGGAGAGGGCGAGCTGGTTCTTGCCGAGCGCGACTCGCACCTGACCGCGCCGCTTCCACGCCTCCACCACGTCTGGCTCCACGTAGATGGCAGCACTGAAGTCGCTCTCTCCCTGTGAGACAAACCAGGCAGGTCAGTTGGGGGCGAAAAGGAAAGTGGAATTATCTTTCATGTGGAATTTACTTCCTGAGATATAAAACATGGTAAATATATCAGTGTTGGCCATGGAATCAGGGCTGAGGGTGTATGAGGATGTACATTTTTTTCTTTTATTGCTGTGAATGAGGCCAATTTATATCAGCTTTGTTTCATACGAAAAAATAATGGGACCTGCCACCTCTGATAAGCATGCATTACACCAGCAGCCAGCTCTTGGGGACAAATATTTGGAATTTGCGACAATTGGTGAATTCATTTCAATGTATACGTGTCACCGACCCGATTCGATTGCCCACAGTTCACATGTGAGTTATGACCGACTCTCTCGACTATCCCCGCAGTGTGGGGCCCAACATGACCTGCGGCGGCATCCTCTGATCTTAACCGGGCCACTGTGTGAGGGTTGGTTGGTTTGTTGGTTTGATTTAACGTCCAGTTAACCATTGCAGGTTCTCACCAGACTTTCTCAAGGTTCTTATACACCACATGGGTGGTGATTGAATCTATGAAATGAATTTAGGTAGAAACCTCAACCCTACACATTTACCGAGGTGAGAGTTCTTTTACTTCCCACACCACATAGACATGGTATGAGAAGGATTGGCCTTTGATATAGCAGTAAATCTACCACTGCTGGGGGGTGAAGGAGAAAAGTGGCTGCAGTGGGATCTAAATCAACAAAGTCTGACAACCTTGATATTACAAGTCCAGTGCTCTTTACCACTGAGCTAACTCCCCACCCCGGTCGCTTTAGTTATGCTTGTGTGCAATCGTACATTGCAAAGATTGTTACCGATTATAGGTGATTATAATCAACCATCAGATCAGCGAGATTAGGGATAAACTGTAGATGTCTTATTGGCTTTCGAGGCTCAGTCTTCAAGACATTGTACGGATAATCCTGTCAAGCATAGAACTTATTCAATGCGTACGGGTCCTTTCGAGGCCGAGTCCTGCAGAAGGTCATTTATAACCGAAAAATCGACGACAGGTCGAGAATACTTGATACTTATACTGTGATCAACTTTTATCTAATAAAAACATTTGTGAAATGAGACCAACTTGGAGTTGTCCTGTTTTCTACACTTACTTGTTTTTTGAAGAATGCCTGAAAGCCTATTTTCGTCCACCCGTGGCAGTGCCTCCCGGCATTATTCGCACTGATAACAGTAATCAAGTGAGTACCCCAAGATTTAATTCAGATAAGCTGGAAATAAGTGTAGAAAACTTACCCCTTTGAGATCCTTTGACATTGCTTTCGCAGATCCACGGCCAACAAGAGCCTTGATGTTGTTCGGCTCGATATCGATGATCTCACTGAGCGAAAAACAAAATATTCAATAAAATTCTGTTCAAATTTGGCTGATTATAAGTACCAATCGACCATCTTTAAATCTAATGGAAGTGAAACTGATAATTATCTGACATACACCACTTTCCCATAGTTCATTACACATATATAATTTGGGAAAACTCCAACTTACTTGAACAGATTTATAGCTTCATTGTACTTTCCTTGGTTGACCATCGCGAATCCCAAACCTAGAAAAGAAATTCACTATGAAATCACCAACACTACTTTTGCAAACAAATATTTGGTTTGATGGTGCTGTAGCAACAGCCAGGGTCATCTCATAGTGAGATTGAATCTACGAGATGAGGATGACAGACAAACATGGAATACATCAGCGCGGCTGAGCTCGTACTCTGACTTTCATGACTTGCAGGCTGGTGTGCTACTGACTGAGAAATTCTGCCGCCCAATTTTGTAATCCTAAAGTTTATCATTGTTGAAATATTGTTTACATACATATAATGATTATTGCATAACTTGATTATAATATGTGATGTGTGCTACATACTTATTTTGACTTCCATGTCTAGCTGGTCCAGCGTGATGTTTATAATATACCATGGTATTTATATAGAACGTCTGGACCATGCTGTACAAGCTACACTACGAGATGATGATTTACGGTTCATACGGAACGAGGCGTTTACGTCGAGTTCCATACAAACCATAATACATCATTGAGTCTTGTGGCTTGTACAAGCATGGTTGGACGTTATATATTTACTATATTCCCGAAATTAAGAAAAAACATTAACTTCATTTGGCTTAAGAACTAATATTTTAGTCTATGTATATTGAACAAGTGTCCCGTATTTTCCCATACGGAACAGTGTTCCGCACAGTATTTTTATGTTACATGGCAAAACGGTGCATATTTGCAGTATATACAGCATGGGTATATAGTAAAATGTGCTACATACTTATTTTGACTTCCAGGTCTTGCTGGTCAAGCAGGATTTATTTATAATATGGTATGGTATTATCATGAAACATCACAAAATTTCATATGATTGCTTATATGGCATGAGTTGTCTTCGCGGCATGATATCACGAAGCGGAGCTGAGTGATATCTGTAGCGGAAGACAACGAATGGCATATTAACAGTTATATGAAATTGAGTGATGTTTAGATTTTATCCTACCCTGTCACATGATTTTAACTTCAAATGTCACCAGTGGCATATAAATATCTTATGCCATAACCGTGGCATAGAGTCACACCATGTTAAGTCTATGGAGATTCATATGAGGGGTAGGATAAAATGTGCAACTGTTCCGTATTTTCCCATACGGAACAGTATTCCGCACAGTATTTTTTATGTTACATGGCAAAACGGTGCATATTTGCAGTATATACAGCATGGGTATATAGTAAAATGTGCTACATACTTATTTTGACTTCCAGGTCTTGCTGGTCAAGCAGGATTTATTTATAATATGGTATGGTATTATCATGAATCATCACAAAATTTCATATGATTGCTTATATGGCATGAGTTGTCTTCGCGGCATGATATCACTCAGCTCCGCTTCGTGATATCATGCCGCGAAGACAACTCATGCCATATTAACAGTTATATGAAATTGAGTGATGTTTAGATTTTATCCTACCCTGTCACATGATTTTAACTTCAAATGTCACCAGTGGCATATAAATATCTTATGCCATAACCGTGGCATAGAGTCACACCATGTTAAGTCTATGGAGATTCATATGAGGGGTAGGATAAAATGTGCAACATACTTATTTTGACTTCCATGTCTAGCTGGTCCAGCGTGATCTGTTTGTAATATGGTACGGTATAATGTGCTACGTACTTATTTTGACTTCCATGTCTAGCTGGTTCAGCGTGATATGTTTGTAATATGGTGCGGTATAATGTGCTACGTACTTATTTTGACTTCCATGTCTAGCTGGTCCAGCGTGATCTGTTTGGACACTTGGCTCTTCCACTCGACGCTCTTCCCCCCGCTGGCGCGTCCCTCTCTCTGACCGTTGAGGCTGATGGACGGTTTGAGGGTTCCCTCTGTACGCCGGACGTCCCGACGCTGACTCTCCACCTGAGTCCATATTTAATGATTAGGATCGATTCCTTAAAACCACTTTCATGTATTGGTTTCCAGTGTTTTTCTATCATTACTTATTTACTTAGAATCATAAGTTTCCTCCTTAGATTTTACCTGATAGGTTTTAAAATGTAGGTTAATAATATGCCCACACTACGTAACAACCACTGAGGAAACCAGTGACACTGTAATCATGGTAACATAACACTTTCCTAATGAATTTTTATACATTATATCACTAAATTTTCTTGCTTGGATGTGCTTTAACATAGGGAATTGTGATGTGGTTAGCAAGTGGTGAGTATACCTCGCCGTTGGCTTCGCGGACTGGGGCGAGTGGCTGGCCTTCGCCATGCGGGCCCGTCATGAAGGCTGTCACACCACCGGTCACGCCAGCCTCCTGCCCACCGAGCCCGTTCACCTGCCCCTCCGGTGGCCGGATCTCCTCACGGATGTCCTGGATGCAGCTCAGGATCTCAGCAGTGTACTTCAGCAGTAAAACAAATTTATACAGGTGTGACACAATGAGGTATCGTACAACCAGAATCAACGAGACACATTTATACAGGCACCACACGATGAAGTGTCTTAACCAGAATAAAGGAGACACATTTATACAGGCACCACACAATGAGTTATCATATAATCAAAATCAACGAGACACTTTTATACAGGCACCACACAATGAAGCGTCTTAACCAGAATAAAGAAGATGCATTTATACAGGCACCACACGATGAAGCGTCTTACAACCAGAATAAAGGAGATGCATTTATACAGGCACCACACAATGAGGTATCATATAATCAAAATCAACGAGACACATTTATACAGGCACCACACAATGAAGCGTCTTAACCAGAATAAAGGAGATGCATTTATACAGGCACCACACAATGAGGTATCATATAATCAAAATCAACGAGACACGTTTATACAGGCACCACACGATGAAGCATCTTACAACCAGAATAAAGGAGATACATTTATACAGGCACCACACAATGAAGCGTCTTAACCAGAATAAAGGAGATGCATCTATACAGGCACCACACACTGAGGTATCATATAATCAAAATCAACGAGACACATTTATACAGGCACCACACGATGAAGCGTCTTACAACCAGAATAAAGGAGATGCATTTATACAGGCACCACACGATGAAGCGTCTTACAACCAGAATAAAGGAGATGCATTTATACAGGCACCACACAATGAAGCGTCTTACAACCAGAATAAAGGAGACACATTTATACAGGCACCACACAATGAGGTATCATATAATCAAAATCAACGAGACACGTTTATACAGGCACCACACGATGAAGCATCTTACAACCAGAATAAAGGAGATACATTTATACAGGCACCACACAATGAAGCGTCTTAACCAGAATAAAGGAGATGCATCTATACAGGCACCATGCAATGAGGTGTCGTACAACCAGAATAAACAACACCAAGTCGCATCTCGTCTCTTATGATGTATTACAATTTTATAGTACAAACAGAACCACAGTCATCAACTGTACCTTCTTTATATTTTCAAGTTTATAGCTACAATCCTCTCCACCATTGTTATATTACAAATGCTGGCAAGAATTAACAAGTGGAATTGCTATAAGCAAATACCACGAAAAACGACCTCTGAATCTAATTTTGCAACTGTAATGTTCTAACGGAAAAACTTATTAAATGCGAGATCTTACAATAAAGGATTTTGTTTTTAAAGTAGAAAAAACTTCCCTGTCGTGCATGTAGGACAGGGAAGTAAAAAGACATCGAGGTTCCTGAAGAGCACCACCTGAAGGAGTGGCTGAAAACAATCAGAAAAAACCACAGAGGTTTTAAAACTCAAGACAGCTGTTACCTGGAGGTCGTGTGAATACTTCAGGCCTTCCTCAAACAGCATCAGAGCTTCCTTCTTCTTCCCAAGTCTATAAAATGCTTTACCTGAAAATAAAGTACATATAGAACGTCAAGTCTAAAGCTGAAATGTTTTGGAATACAAAGTAAATTTTTTTTTAAAATGTGTCTAAAATTACCATACGTAAAGTATATATTGTTTTCTGACAACGTGACAATGTTAACATCACAAGCGATCAAAGGTGACCTTGACATTTGTAGTCAGATCACTCACTACTTAAGTGACCTTGACATTTATAGTCACAGCACTCACTAACCTTGTGACCTTGACATTTGTAGTCAGATCACTCACTACTTTAGTGACCTTGACATTTGCAGTCAGACCACTGACTACTTTAGTGACCTTGACATTCATAGTCAGATCACTCACTACTTTAGTGACCTTGACATTTGTAGTCAGACCACTCACTACTTTAGTGACCTTGACATTTGCAGTCAGACCACTCACTTACTTAGTGACCGCACTCACTACTGGTAAATCAGGTAAATAGAATCGTATTTTCATGAAACGTAGTTACTCTCTTGAAAAAAAGAAAAGAAAAAGAGCGGTATTTCCCGTGCGGCTTCAGTGGTTACCTTTATACAGCAGAGCTCGGATGCACGTTGGATCCATGTCCAACGCGCTCTCGCAGTATGTAGCAGCTTTCCGGTAGAGTTCCAAGTATAAATGGCAAAAGGCAAGATTACTGAAATAGGAAAAAAGGTAAATCGTTCATTTTTCTGGCAGTGGGTGCATAGCAGAGAGTACTTAGTTGGGTAGAAGTTGGGGAAGTGTGAGGCTCTATCTTTGACCATATTAAAAAATATATATATCATACCCTTGTTAAAAGTCAAGTGATTAAACAAAGTAAACAGTAAAAGAACACTTAGATCTGTGGTTTTTAGTATTTTATTTAGTAAGGTGAATGTTTTGCCATATTATTCTTTTGATAAAAGTGAAGTGATTAAACGTAGTACACGGTAAAGAAAACTTTTTTTTTTGCTTGCTATGTTTCAGCTTTTCTCGCTGGTTTTACACCACAAGGGTGGTGATCGAATCTATGAGATGAACTTAGGTAGAAATCTCACCCCTACATATTTACCGAGGGGAGAGTTCTTTTACTTCCCACATCACTTAGACATGGTATGAGAAGGACTGGTCTTTGATATAGCAGCAAGTCTACCACTGGTGGGGATGAAGGAGAAAGGTGGATGTACTCCACACCACATAGTCATGGTATGAGAAGGACTGGCCTTTGATATAGCAGTAAATCTACTACTGCTGGGGATGAAGGAGAAAGGTGGCTGCACACCACACTACATAGACATGGTATGACAAGGACTGGCCTTTGATATAGCAGTAAATCTTCCACTGCTGGGGATGAAGGAGAAAGGTGGCTGCACACCACACCACATAGACATGGTATGAGAAGGACTGGCCTTTGATATAGCAGTAAATCTACCACTGCTGGGGATGAAGGAGAAAAGTGGCTGCAGTGAGACTCGAACCCACAACCTTTGGATTGCAAGTCTAGTGCCTTAACCCTCCCCCAACCCTGTGAAACGAAGAACACCAGCTTTTATACACAAATATTATCACTCTCCTATAACCTGTTATATTTTAAAGTGGAGGAAATATTGCTCTGAATATTGTTGAGGCTGAATTGAGGCAGATTTAGTTGTTGTATAGTAGTTTGCTACCAGGTCTTCATGTAAGTGAGTCATGTATAAAGGTCACTCCTACACTGATATATATATATATTTTTTTAAGGTTTTTATTATCCTGGAGTAATCAGTTAGGTGGCCTAGGCTGCCTATCTTCCACTGGCTCCAGCTCATAATTCTCGTATCGCCGATTGTCCAGTTTATGGACGTACAATCATGACTATGAAATAACAAATGAATCAACTAAACTTGTTATAACCTATGCGACAAGATAAACATAATCTTGCTAGAGACTAAGAAACCACAAACTCGACCCCCAGGTATCTAACTAAATGCCGTGTTTAAATCTGCCCAGTCAACCCCTCTGCCTTTTACTCGAGACATAAATGAAACATCTGCGAGCTGTTGTTTCATTTTGACAAACCAGGAAGCCGTCCTGTTCTAAAAGAGGGCAGTTTTAGCCAAGTTCAGTTTCAATGTTTTGCGTCAACACAAGTTCACTGGTCTCTGTCTGATCCTATAGAAGTGATTCTGTTTGTTTGTTGGTTTGTGGTTGGTTGGCAAACATGCAATGAAAGGGGCCATCTATAAAGTATGTACGCAGAATTTCCTATCTTTTTTCCATCTACTTCACATCCACCTGACCTTCCATCCATGCTAATTGTGACCCAAAGGTGGGGGAACCATTAAGACTAGACACGATAATATCCTATTTGTGACCTGATTTATCAAAGTGGAACTTATATCGCACATCACAGATTTCTAGTCAGCTATTCCATGGTATAAAGCCACACAATACCTTTCCATAGAGCCCTTGTATGAATTGCTATCCCTCCTGCAAGTTAGTTAAAAAGTTAAAAAGGCCCCGAGTATAAACGTCCTCCATGGCCTTTGTTCTGCACAAAACAGCCATATAGGACTTCTTAAAATGTTTTAAAAAGCTACATCAACACATTTACCTCATTATATATGAAAGGAATCTATCGGAAACTCAAATTCGCTGAAATACACATTTAACCATTTAGACCCCATTTCTGCAGCTCGCGCCAGTGCGACATATATCAGAGGGTCTGCTATGATAAATTGGGTTACATTGTACATTCTTGTGTCGCTATTCACACGTCCGTCAACCATCCTTGTTTATTTAGCGTAATCTACGGAAACTGGCTTACTGTCTTCGTACGTCAAAAATATGTGATGAAATTATTGGTCCCATACATCCCGATGCCGTAGGCGGAGGGATCTATGGGATCAATAATTTTACCAAGTATTTTGATGTACGAAGACAGTCAGCCTGTTTTCGTACTATTATATACCTAAAAATGGCGAAATTTTACTTAGTCACTTGATCACATACCCCGTACGTCACAGTGTGCCGTGCGGATATAAATATGCCATGGGTAGGAGTGGGCAGTATACGTAGTTGATACAGCCATAGGTATATAATAATAGAGGGAAACTATGTTCTGGTGAGCAAAAGTTCAAAGTTACGAGGTAAGGCTCGGAAACATTACTGCCCAAGGCCTTGGCCGCGGACAGTAATGTTTCCGAGCCTTACCTCGTAACTTTGACTGTTGCCTGTTGCCAGTACTTGGTTTCCCTATTCCTATATACCTTCAAATATCGATCAAAATGAATATTTCTTTAGCTGCGATAGCCCCAGAAAAATGGTCACCCTTATTGAGTAACTGCAATAGCTATGTTTTCGTCCCGGTGCTCTTTATATCACGTGGTCAACCTGGGACGAAAACGTCAGCCTCGCTACATAACTCATAATTACCGCACCCCCAGCAGCGGTATGTAACTATAGAGGTTTCGGAAATGGGTATATAGGAACATATGTTTTCAGCGGCCGATACTCACAACGTTCTGAGTCATGTTTCGCCTCTTTTACTATGAAATTATGGAAGCAATACGGGTTTTCCTGCTCTAAAGTACCATACATACTCAGAAGGGTTACCAGTCAAAGTACCACCCTGAGTCAAAGTACCACCTAAATCGAAGTCAAAGTACCACCCAGTGGGTTGCTATATTACCTATCGTGAATCAAAATATAAACCCACGGATTGTTTTTCGCACAGCTTTAGCTATCTATTTATGTTTATTCAAAGTTCCTACATCAATTATTGACAAAGTTCTGACATGAATGTAAAATAAACTGCATAGTCTGTCCGTCACCCACTGAAAACTGAGGCATGCTGGCTACGAAGCATAGCATCCAGATACCAGTGGGATCTAAAACAGGACCATAACAACTGAAGAATATCTGTGCCAGTGTGCCAGCCTATTGACAGTCATACATGACTATCCTGAAAACTAATGTGGATAAACTATAATGATGCTGTGATCTGATATGGTTATTGCAATGAATTAACTCCACCTGTGATGTATGCCTTTTCACTTGATCTGCCATTATTCCACATTTACTGTATGATTATTGATAAAGCTAATATACTCTATATATATTTGTTCGTAAGAAATGTTAACCTAATATCTAATGTTTGATTTACCGGTATTGTATTTTAAGTGAGTATATAAATACTACTGAGACAAATAATAGCCAATTCAGTTACACCAGGTACACTCACACTTAGTAGAACATCACAGGGTGTTAACAACACTGGCTGCACCACCGCCGTGAGGTGTGAAACTGAAAGCAGCCTTCTGTCGAGCTAGGGTGGTACTTTGACTTCTCACTTGGGTGGTACTTTGACTGGTACCTGGAGAACTGAGCCCGCAGGAGAACTGAGCCAGACGTGCGAACTGAGCCCGCAGGAGAACTGAGCCTGGGGTTGAGATTCAGAAGTGCGAACTGAGCCTGCAGGAGAACTGAGCCTGGGCCCACCGCTAATTAGCAAGTTACTCTGTACATATTTTTTTAAAGATTTATAAAACCTTTTTGGCAAATATATGTGTTACACTATAATGTTACACATATATTCTGGGAGTTTCCTGGAATTAAAAAGCATTTTGTCAATTTGTTTATGTGTATAGACGTGTAAGATGTGAGCGATAATAGGGGTTCGACTGGCAATCACAGCGAAAAGCGTAACACAAAACGGCAGATAAACATATATTCCCTGTCATGAATCTATCATGTTTTGCTACTGAGCAAAAAGGGGGTTCCCCAGCTCACTGAAATATATCTACCAAATCTCATCCTTTACTAACAATTAACTCGTTGTATGTTTGTGATGCAAATATTAGGGCGGGCCGCTGCTCCGCGATGTGGATTTGACGTGACATCTCATGTTTACGTTCGCGGGTGAGTGCGAACGGCGGCCGCTTTTCGAAGCGTTATAACTCTGGATCTAATGATCGGATTTGAATGATTTCAACGCCATTAGAATCTCCAGTTTGATTTTGCAATCTGATTATGTCTTGTTGTTATTTACGTGACATCGCGGCGTGTCACGCTCGCGAGCCACCCGAGGTAACACGCTACTACAGCCCAGCACTGACTGAGCCAGGCTCACTTCTCTTGGAGGCTCAGTTCTCCTGAAGGCTCAGTTCGCATTCACACCTCTGGCTCAGTTCTCCTGCAGGCTCAGTTCTCTTGTATTCCTTTGACTCGGGGTGGTACTTTGACTGGTCCCCCTCAGAAGCTATCAAATCTGTCGAGATTCTTGCGATGTTTTGAACATAGCTGCACTATTCACATATAAGATTTGCAATTTTACCCAAAAAAAGATCCGAATCATTGCGTATGCCTCAGTATATTGAATATCAAGTGAAGGAGTGATACCACAGACTGTGAATGATACTACCACTAGATCTAGAACTAGATCTAGTATCATCACGCACTTGGATGAAGAATACGGTTTCAATAATACATAGATCCGTGATATCATCTTGTTTACGATAAAACAAACATGCATGAAGAATGTTTGAAGATTGGTTATACTTTCACTAAGAATCACATATTTGGTGTGTGGTTTAACTAAAAGATAGGTACAAAGATATAAACACCGCTTCGATAATTCATTTTGACACATCGCCTTGAGCTGAGGCGGAGGTGTCAAATCGACGGCCTTGGGCGATAATATGTGAAAAGGATCAGGAGTCGACATAACAAATCGAATTATGATCTAAATTGCCCACAACAACATACCAATTTATCTCAGCCTTATCTTCGACAGTAAGTCTTTGGTTCTGACGCCTTAATATTCGGTGTAATTCCTTAATACAGTCGCCATACTTCCCCGAAGCAAAGGCGGCGTTCGGCCCTTCCATTTTGCCGTCATTTCCGAGGATCTCGAGCGGAACGAGACACAGAACGTGAAATCCCGAGAAAGATGGCGATATGCGAGTTGAAATGAGCCAACTTCTGTGTTATTATTACAGGTTATTTTGTCACTTGAGGAGATAACATAGAACTTCATCTGCAGGTGAGACTTTTGGGAATTGTATGCACAAGCTTAGCTTTGTCTTATCTTTGTAGTTTGAGTAAAACGTAGTCAATTCTCAAGTAGAACGTGGTCCTAGCGTGTGTCTACCGCAGTCTATTTCTCTATCCTTTCCGTACTGCAGTCTGCAGTGGTGTCGCTTCAACATTATTACTCACTTTCGTGGTTATATTTTGCAATCAACCTGCATTCAAACCTACATTTTTAGTTATAACACATTATTAGATAAGGTAAAGGGACCGTTGCCACCAGATTACCCCCCTGTTCCTTCCCATTGAACTTGAAGCCTGAGGTTGGTGACAGTGACTTGTACTTCTCCACCCAATGCAGTAGAAAAGGAATGCAGGGTCATGTGAACTTCAACCACAATTAAAGTATTAGTGATGGGGAAATCACCTTCTTTAATTCTATATGGTTTTGAGTCTAAATTTGTTTTAAAGTGAGCATCCGATCATTTAGACAATGACAATTACAATCCGATCAGCCCAGTTGACGTTTAGTAATCAGTTGTCAAGAAGAACTGTCAAATGTCAGGACATCAATCTGTCACCAGTAATTGCAATACCCTATCCATCCCTTAATCCAAGTATATGTTTATGAACTAACTGTACCGGGGTTTATGCTTTACACAATGAGGTTCATTGTTGTCATTCTCTATATCACACCTATAAGCAACAATAAATGATGTATAGAACCTTGGTAAAGTATTCACCCCTCATCCCCATTGAGGGGTGACCAGCTGGTATATGTCAATAGGCAAGGCACTATGCAGTTAGGGAACAAGCGAGATAAATTAACAAAATAGCTAGACTTGAGAAGTAGGGAACCTCCACTGGAAAACTACCTCTAAATAAGTTATAGTACTATCTAGTAACTGTGCATAAACAAATTAACTGAAGTTTTGAATATTGGCTATAAATTTCGTTTCATACATGTAAGATCTTCACAACAACAAATATCAACAATCTCTAGTGCACAGCCCTATCTGTGAAATGGATACAGAGCCCAGTGCATAGGTTATGTGAGGTTCAAATTATCATTCTTATTGATTCAATGTAATCAATTGACAGAGAGGTCTTGAGGTCAGGGCTTCTTCTGCCTTCGTAGCCAGCGTACGCAGCCCTGTTCTCAAACAGGGCCGGGTACCTCACCTTAGAGCCCTCCATTGGGTTGTAATTTCATACTGGCTGCACTCTGACATGTACAAAAAAAATTGAATCGATGCCCATTTGTTTTTTCATATCTTCAAATCAGCTGTCTTTTACATCATAACTGTGTATTTAGAGGTAGTTTTCCAGTGGAACTTAGCTACTTCTCAAGTCCAGCTATTTTGTTCAGTCTTTCTCGCCCGACCCCTAACTGCAAAGTGCCTCGCCTATTGACATAAAACAGCTGTTCACCCCTGAATGGAGATCAGGGGTGAATACTTTACCTACTTCCATCAGTTAGACTGATGTACACCTACAAATCCTGAATGCTTGCAGCTTTACATCCTACATCTGGAAACTATTTCAGGTATTAATCCTTTTCAGTATATAAACCCCTACTTTTCCCCTATGGCAACACCAGGTCTTTGACTATTCAACAAATTTAGGAATTTGATGATAAAGCAACCAGTCTTTACCTACTATATCTAAAAGACTATGATTCTGGTAGAATCGGCTTGGAGTGTCTCCCTCACATAGAGACAGAGTGAACCAGACATGGAGACCGAAGAGCCCCGAGAGTGAGATTCTCGTACAGTACTTAGCTGATTTTTTTGTGTGTTTCTCTACACATATGTATTTCTATCCTTATGATTTGTTTCTGCCTGTACTAAAAACAGAATTTAGAATTGTACTTTTCCAATCTCCTTTCCTTGAGAGTATTCTCGGGAGCGGAACGTTCAAACCAAAACAAGCCTTCAGTTGGCAAAGGGTTTTGCTATCTTCAAGCACCCTAGATTTCTGGTATTATTGCTCGACCGGCGTAACATAAATTGATGTTTGAATCCCCGTACATGATAAATATGCATAATTAAAATTAGTTTGATGTGTTTCTAACAAGATATATTAACAAACTTTGTGGGGTAGTAGTATAAATATCTGCAGATTTATGTACTTTTGAGGAAGTTTTTATTTTGACATTTGTAGCAGCCTGTCATCTGCAAATTCGGCAGTTTGCTGGAGAACACACCAAATAAAACAATCTTTGCATAATAAATTGATAAGAAGAAACCCATCTATCCTCTTCCCCTGCTCTTCAGCTAAATGCCATTTTTTTGTTTGATTCTGTATGTTGGATATTTACTGAGATATTACCAGAGATGTACAGTGGGTTTAACGTTGGTTTCAATGGCGTGAAAAGTCGCTAAGCCCTTCGTGGCGTACCAGAGTGCACTGCACTGCTCAAGCAACTTTCTGGAAAATAAACTGCAGCGCAATAAACCTGAGCAGTGCAGTGTTCCTTTTTGCGGCCGGACAAACCCGTTACTACATTGTGTGACGTCGGCGCCACTCCAGAGAATGCAATGAGATCACATTTCGCTGGTAGTCAGTAAAATCGGGGTCACATGAAATGATGGTTGGGAACTAATTGATAGTTTCAGGTATTAATAGTAGTGGGTGCCACTAAGCCCTCACCCTCTCAAATACGACGAGACGAAGTTGCTAGTATGTATCCAAATATCCTAGAAACTGTCATGGGTCGTCTTAGAATGTCCATGAATATCAGTTAGACTGTTGACCCTCAGTAGGGACTACATTGTTATTATCTAATAGTTGGTGCAGTATTGGCTTAGGTTCATAGCTTCCCACGCCTGTAGTTTCGCTTCCCTACACTTCATGTTTTGGTTTTGCTTCTGCCTCACCCCACCATCTTGTAAGACACTACTCTGCACAACTGTGAGTATTAAACTCTAAGTACTCAATCAAACTCATTCACTGTTCACTATTTTCATCTTGTGGGTTTCCTTGTAATTATTTTTACACTCCAAGATCCATTCTTGAGTTCAATGTAAACCTGAGGAAATATTTTTTTAGAATGAGAGCTCAAAATGAAAAAGTGTATGATGTGATATTTGTGCAATTATGGTCATTTGAGCTTTCAGCTGAGGCCAGAAAATATCTTATAAAATAGCGAAAAATGTAAGAGCTTCAAGGGGCTTCACCCCCGGGACCCCCCCCCCCCCCCCCGGGGCACTCTCCCTCAACCTCGGCAGTCCTCACACGTTCTGCAGATGTTTGGATCCTAGACTTGGGCAGTTGCAGAAAGGGCATGTGGACTGGGTGCAAGTGGGTTAGGGAAAATGACCCATAGACTAAATATATCCAAAACCTTTTAGTTGTTATTCATTTATAATTGCGCGCTCATTCATCAATGATGAACATACCATTTGTTCCTAGTTCGTGGTATTGAGAAAGATCATTCAATCTCATTTGCTGAGGTCCCACTTCCAATTTAGCCTCATAGATAGCCGTTTTTTGTAAATAGATACTCAACGTATATATCTTTTATCCATATTTGTATTTCAATAACACAAAATGTCCCTCAACTTGTGGATGGAAACAGATATTTCTCTACATTTGACAACACCTAAAACACAGCGTGTTGCTTTTTTCTTCTTTTTTTTATAATTCACCAAACAACATGTGATACATAATCAGTTTTGTATTTTTTTCCACTTTTTTATTTATTTATTTTTTTGCCATAGATGTGTTTCTGCCACGTTCTATTAATCTCGTTTTTTATTTCCTCAAATACCAGAGTAGATCCTGTTAGGGCAGGTTTATTATTATAGTGTTCAATGTATAAACAGATGAACCTGTATACATAGTCATGATACACATCATACTTCATAGTCACTATTATATTTATTTGTGGGACTTGTTAAAACTTGCAGACTTGGGAATTCCCCAGTCTCAAGTTACACAGTCATGGGAAGAAATTCCCTGCTGTCAGGTTACAGGGTCATGGGAGGGAATTCCCTGGTGGTAGGTTACAGGGTCATAGGAGGGAATTTCCCAGTGTCAAGTTACAGGGTCATGGGAGGGAATTCCCTGTGTTAGGTTACAGGGTCATGGGAGGGAATTCCCTGTGTTAGGTTACAGGGTCATGGGAGGGAATTCCCTGGTGTCAAGTTACAGGGTCATGGGAGGGAATTCCCTGGTGTCAAGTTACAGGGTCATGGGAGGGAATTCCCTGGTGTCAAGTTACAGTCATGGGAGGGAATTCCCTGGTGTCAGGTTACAGGGTCATTGCAGGGAATTCCCTGGTGTCAGGTTACAGGGTCATGGGAGGGAATTCCCAGCTGTCAGTTTACAGGGTCATGGGAGGGAATTCCCTGGTGTCAAGTTACAGGGTCATGGGAAGGAGGGGGTGGGGAGTTAGCTCAGTGGTTAGAGCACCGGAATTGTAACCCCAAGGTTGTAAGACTTTGTGGGTTCGAATCCCACCCCCAGCAGGTAGATTTACTGCTATATCAAAGGCCATTTTTCTCATACCATGTCTATGTGGTGTGCAAAGTAAAAGAACTCATAACTCAGTAAATGTGTAGGGGTGAGATTTCCACTTGAATTCATCACATAGATTCGATCACCACCCTAGTGGTGTAAAAGAACCTTGAGAAAGTCTGGAAAGGACCTATAATGGTTGACTGGACGTAAAATCAAACCAAACAAACAAATCATGGGAGGGAATTCCCTGGTGTCAAGTTACATGGTAATGGGAGGGAATTCCCTGTGTCAGGTTACAGGGTCATGGGAGGGAATTCCCTGGTGTCAAGATAAAGGGTCATGGGAAGGAATTCCCTGTATCAGGTTACAGGGTCATGGGAGTGAATTCCCTGGTGTCAAGTTAAAGGGTCATCAGGGATGCAAGTTCTCCGTCAATTGACGGAATTCCGAACTTTCATACTTACTGGAAGCAGTTAAGAGTTAAAGCACGTTTTTGACGCCCTGAGTGCCGCACCACGGGCCGGCAACAATGACGGGACTACCCGGGAAGCAGTGCCGGACCCTGGCCCCAGTCGGCCGCGCTATGTGCAGGCAACGACGGGGGGTATGCTCGGGAACCAGTGCCGGCCACAGGGCCTCATTCGGCGGCTGTAAAACGCTGCCACTGCCGTACTCACTGCCGTCCTAGTTCCGTCAAACGCCGACCTTTTGGGCTGGCATAGAGTTGTTTAAGTCTTACATTTAAAATCTTTTATTTGGTTATATATATTCATCAATTTGCAAATTTCTTGTGTTACAGGTAACATATTCAACAATTTCAGAAATTGACATTTTAGTGTCATTTTTAACTTGTTATAATTCTCCATTCACCCCGAAAATATCTTTTTTACTAAGGGACTGCAGCTTGTCTACTGCCTTGCTCCTGAGCAAGAAGGGGATTCCCCTGCTCACTGATTTCCGGCTTTTCCCTCAGTCCCGACTTGCATCCCTGGGTCATGGTTGGGAATTCCCTGATGTCAGGATACAGTCATGGGAGGGAATTCCCGGCTGTCTGGTTACAGGGTCATGGGAAGGAATTCCCTGGTGTCAAGTTACAGGATCATGGAAGCCGAGTTATTCTTTATAGTGACTTGACGAGAAAATGAAGCGAAACCAGAATAGTGTATTCTTTATAGAACAGTATTTTTGTCAATCCTTTTCATATAGAACTGAATCCTATAGGAACAAGTCTAAATAGATTTTGCTTCCTAGTTGTCCTTTGATATGAACCCCTAAATATTTCTCTGTGCTTTGATGTCACGTTTGGTTCAGAGATCTACGTCTAAGGTCTGTGATCAGAGGCATGGAGGGAGATAGACATCTGAATGTAAAGCAGTGCTGATCATGAAATAACAGTCTATGAACAGATCAAACAATTATGATTTGTGCAGATTGAAAAAAAGACGATGGCACAGATTGGGAATAGATATTCTCACATTGGAGCTTGAGTGGGATTCACACGGAGAGACTTGAGTACCTTCAGCAGGGTTTGTCTGAGAAAATTTTCCTGAGATTATTTACTGGTACATAGTCTCCTCGTGTGACACTCCTAGGTCTCAATGAATTGAGTCTGAGGTCTAGAAGGGAAAATCGTTAAGTGGGATTCACACGGAGAGACTCATGTACTTGAGACTGGTGTACTTTACATTTTTTCCCCAGTCTCCGATAATTTTCCCTTTGTCCAATAATCTCAGAGCAGAATGCTGGAATTGAGCTTTTCCAGTCTCTAGGGAAAATGGCGGATCTGATTCACATGGAGGAATATATCCGGTAAATAGCCTCCCTTATAGAAGGTACATAGTCTCTGGCTTGCAGCTTTTTCCCGTGTGAATGCGTTTCTTGAGACTTAAGTACCTATGTTCAGGGTACATAGTCTCTAGCGCAGGGCCTCCTTGCCTTGTGAACCCGTGAAAACACACCCCACCGAGACTAAAGTGGGATTCACATGATGGGATTTATGTACCTAACAGGGCTCAAAATCTCATGCGATTTTGTTCCTTTTTAGGGGGAAATGTCTTTAACAATTACAGGGAGGAAAACATGTCTCAGGGAAATGAAACCCTATAATTTAGACGAAGAAATTGTGTTCGAGTACAGAATCTCAGCAGGATTTGTCTCAGAAAAACCCTCTGTGAGGTACATGAATCCCATCGTGTGAATCCCACTCTAGGGACCCTCATTATCAGCAAGAAGTACGCCAGTCTCTCCGAAGTCCCGGAAATTTTTTAAAAAGGATTAAAATACAAATTGCTAGAGACTATGTACCTTGGCAGGGAAAATTGACGGCGACGATTTTCCTTGCTCCTCCTCAGTCTAAGGGGGCACTTTACTCGGAACGGAGGGTGTGCCCTTAAGTGGGGTTTTACTGGGCCTAATACTTCCTTTTGTAAAATTTATAAATATCCGACATTTTTGTCAGTCCCGACTTTCATCTCGTCTAACGGACACCCCGCGTAAGCAGACACCCCGAGGTAACGGACACCTTTGCTCGGAACGGGTTACTCTATTAGATGTTTATTTTAGCCCCGTGTAAACGGCCACCCCGCGTAAGCGGACACTTTTACCCGGAACAGAGGGAGTCCGTTTACGCGGGGTTCAACTGTACTTCCTTTTTCAAAATTGATAAATTTCCGAGATTTTTGTCAGGCCAGAATTTCATCTCTGGTAAATAAATGGAGATTCAAGAATGGGGAAGAGTGAAGCCTGCTTTACTAAATATCTGCGGTGACGTGGGGGGGGGGGGGGGGTGTCAGGGAGTGGCTTAGACTGGCTCCAGTCCCTGCATGCTATGGCTACCCTCCTCGCTGGGATACAGGGACTGGTACAATCGGTAATGGTGTTGGATTTCTGGCGCAGTTTAGCTCCAGTATTCCTGATGGAAAAAAAATTCCGATGATACGTACGTAAGTGCGGTAGGGGAATTTTTATGAATCAGCGATGGAAGTTTTCTCCATGTTTTCATTTCAGCACATGCAATTATTATTCCATGTGTAAAACGAAGTCACTATTAATTAAGCCATATTCACGCTAGTATAACAGAGGAATGATCTTCTCAACCCCATAACATGTGTTTTCTAGGTTTTCTCTACCTTTGTGAGGCAGAAAATTCCTCATGAAAAATAATTTTACTTATTTTTCTGACCCCAAGTGACATCCATGCAAACAAAATCTACGAGGAAGTAGCTAATATACTGGCTGGCCTGAAGGAAAAAATTGTTCAGGAATTTAAAAAAAAATTGATTCAGGGAAATAACTGCTCCTAGAAAATACCTAGCATCTAGGAAATATCTAGCCATTACAAGATGTAGAGTGGTGCTACATAACAGTAATCCAGACTAAAGCAGATAAATGTAAATTAACCTATGAGACTTAATTAGTGAGGGTTCATCGTGTTATTTGACTGAGACGTGATTGCAGAGGGTTCATTTTGTTGTTTGACTGAGAGGCATGATTGGCGAGGATTCATCATTTCGTTTCACTACGAGACTTGATCAGTGAGGGTTCATCGTGTTGTTTGATCTCAGGGCACTGAGAAGCCTGGCGCATAACAATAATCCAGACTTTGATGTTCATGTAAATTAATCTGCGAGACGTTATTAGTGAGGGTTCATCAAGTTGTTTAATCTCAGCAGGTAAGGAACTGAGAAGCCCAGCACTAACAATAATCCAGACTAAAAGCAGATAAATGTAAATTAACCTACGAAACTTGATCAGTGAGGGTTCATCGTGTTATTTTATCTAAGGAGACTGAGAACCCTGGCACATAACAATAATCCAGATTTTGATGTTCATGTAAATTAATTTATTAAAACTATCTCACGAACCTTTACAAACCCTACTGGAGACCTGTAAAAAGATCCCTACACTCGCCAACCAGATGGCTGGCCCAAAAACCCATGATGTTGTTGCCCCAGAAACCATTTTTCATCTGCATCTTCATGTACATATATTAATTATTTATATTCTGTAAAAGATGCGTCGTCAAATACTTCTACAAAATGTATACTGCAAATGTGTTACTGGCGAAGCAAGAATACCAGTTTTACAAATAAACTGAGCTTTTCCAGTCTAAATAAAAGATTTTGTTAAAAAATTAATGCGGAGATGTTATTAGTGAGGGTTCATCAAGTTGTTTAATCTCAGCAGGTAAGGAACTGAGAAGCCCAGCACTTACAATAATCCAGACTTAAAGCAGATAAATGTAAATTAACCTACGAAACTTGATCAGTGAGGGTTCATCGTGTTATTTTATCTAAGGGAACTGAGAAGCCCAGCGCAAACAATAATCCAGACTAAAGCAGATACATGTAAATTAATCTACGAGACGTGATAGCCGAGGGTTCATTTTGTTGTGTGACTATGAGGCATGAATAGTGAGGGTTCATCGTGTTGTTTGACTATTAGACGTGATTGCCGAGGGTTCATTTTGTTGTTTGATCTTGACAGGTGAGGAACTGAGAGGCCCGGCATGTCGCTGAAGCCGCGCCGCGTGGACTTTGACCAGACGTGGGCGCAGCTGCTGGAGACGGTGCGTGGCGTCATCACGTGTGGACGCGTGCAGCGCGCTGTCTGGAACGACCGCTTCTCGTATCCTTCTCAACATTTCTACCTTTTTGCAGGAAGGATGATACAAGGTGCTCTGCGGGAAGTTGTTGGAAGCATTTGTAAAATGTTTTAGCACTTCTCATAATTTGAAATAATATATTATTCATCATCCATAAAGTTCCTATATTGTAATATATTTTGTAAATTTTGCGTACTTTCTTACGAATGACCCTCATTAATTACCCACAGAATTCCAAACAAGCACATAGAGCTGTCACCATGCCAGAAGGACCTTCCTCTATATTCGTAAATGTCAGGTTCCATCCAACCCCTACTCGATAGTTTCCTCTTAAATATCACTGTTCGCAGTGTTAAATCACCCATTAATAATTCTGTATCCTTATAGTGTGTTTCCTCCTTAACGAGACAGTGATGTCTACGCACTATGCGTGGCATACCCAGAACCGCTGGGCGATCGGCTTTACTACGAGACGAAGGGCTTCCTCGAGTCCCATGTCACAGATCTCTATGACGTAAGTATACACTCACCGTTAGTAAAAGAGTAGGGAGTTAGCTCAGTGGTTAAGGCACTGGATTTGTAACCACAAGGTTGTAGGACTTGGTGAGTTCGAGTCCTACTGCAGCCACTTTTCTCCCTTTTCCCCAGCAGTGGTAGACTTATTGCTATATCAAAGATTAGTCCTTCTCATACCATGTCTGTGTGGTGTGGTGTACAGCCACCTTTTTCCTTCATCCCCAGCAGTGGTAGATTTACTGCTATATCAAAGGCCAGACCTTCTCATACCATGTCTATGTGGTGTGGGAAGTAAAAGAACTCTCACCTAAGTAAATATGTAGGGGTGCGATTTCTACTAGAATTCATCTCATAGATTTAATCACTATCAAACTCAAAGTAAGTCTAAGAGAACTACCCCAACAAACAAACTGATAGTAATGTAAGCTTTTATCTGTAGAGTTCATGCAACTTGCGTCAAGTGTATCATAAAACTGGAGAAAACCCTTATCCGACACAATGATAGCTCATATTGTATGTAACAATTCTTATCTATCTTCAGTATTGAAACAATTGACATTGAAAAGAATTGACTGAAATGAGTCTACAAAAGTGAAAAGCTTGAATCATTGATAGTCCCTATATACCCTCAGGGTCCCCTGGGACATTAAACCACAAACAAAACAAAAGTTACAACCCTGTTTACTTTGTTTAACAACAACTAGTTGATTGTTTGATTCGGTAATACTTTCTGAAGTTGATGAAATTGTTGTCATCGAGAAGTAGCTTGCCTGAATAAAACATAAAGGACCGCACAGTACTGATTATAAAGCTGCACGGACTTGTAGCATAATAGAAAAGTAATACTCAACATTCTTTGAAAATGTTATTGTATCAATATTTACTTATCTGTTTTTTTTTGGTTTTGTTTTTTTAATTTTGCAGCAAGTGAAACAGAGTGGCGAGGAAAGTCTCCTCTGCATATACCACAAGAACTGGCAGGAGTATAGCAAGGGATCCAGCTATCTCAACCAGCTCTATGGGTGAGTCTCGGTGAAAGACTGTTATCAAGACCATTGTACTGTGAAATCAAGTCTAAACAGCTGTTAACTTGACCATTGTACCGTGAAATCAAGCCTAAACAGCTGTTAGCTTGACCATTGTACCATGAAATCAAGCCTAAACAGCTGTTAGCTTGACCATCGTACCATGAAATCAAGCCTAAACAGCTGTTATCATGACCATCGTACCGTGAAAATCAAGCCTAAACAGCTGTTAGCTTGACCATTGTACCATGAAATCAAGCCTAAACAGCTGTTAGCTTGACCATTGTACCATGAAATCAAGCCTAAACAGCTGTTGTCATTGACCATTGGACCGTGAAATCAAGCCTAAACAGCTGTTGTCATGACCATTGGACCATGAAATTAAGTCTAAACAGCTGTTAACATGAAAATTTTAGCTGTTCTTGTGACCAGTGTACTGTGAAACCAAGCTACTTATAAATGCTACTCAGGGGTGAAGTTTGAGACTTTAAACCTGTTTCCAATCTAATCCATTCTCAAATCTTTTAATTTGTGGAATATGTGTACAGATATGAGAATTAATCCTGAAGCCCACGTCAACAATGTACCTTGTGATACAATAACAATGAGAGTAATGCCATGTAACTGTCTGAGGCATGTCTGTTTCTTACCAATAAATATGTACATGTATCTTATTTATTCCCTTGCAGCTATCTGAACACCCAGTTCATACGGAAGCAGAAGTTTAGTGACGCAGATATCAACTATGGTGGATTCGGCATCGAACTCAGTGAACAGATGCTTGAGATCGGCGAGGTATGTGGACTGTTCTTGCTAATCAAATGATGCATAGTGCCAGTACACCACCTTACAGTTCTGATTCTCACCGATAATATGATAGCGTAGTGCGTGTACACGATCATTTCTGTTTCTCACCGATAAAATGATAGCATAGTGTGTGTACACCACCATACATTTCTGTTTCTCAACGATAAAATGATAGCTTAGAGCGTGTACACTACCATACAGTTATAGTTCTCACCGATGAAAGTATAGCATAGCGTAGTGGGTGTACATGACCATGCAGTTCTGGTTCTCTCCTATGAAATATTTAGTATGATTAAGGTTTTTATTTTATATTAACTGCACTCATGATATTTGTAAGTCGAAGTATCAGTTTGCTCCCAATTGAGAATTGTTTAATGATTCAGTTGGCCCTCGACATCTGGAAACGTCTGATGATTGAACCGCTGCAGACAAACCTCCTGAGTCTCCTGCTTAAAGATGTCCACACGTAAGACTGCGACAGTTTATATTCTATATTCCCATGACTCTTTAACTCATGGGGCTTCCTGAAATATAACCTTTGTAGATTACTGAAACTACTGCTTAAAGATGTCCACACGTAAGACGGCGACAGTTTATATTCTATATTCCCATGACTCTTAAACTTATGGTTCTTCCCAAAATATAAACTTTGTAGATTACTGAATCTACTGCTTAAAGATATCCACACGTAAGACGGCGACAGTTTATATTCTATATTCCCATGACTCTTTAACTCGTGGTTCTTCCCGAAATATAAACTTTGTAGATTACTGAATCTACTGCTTAAAGATGTCCACACGTAAGACGGCAACAGTTTATATTCTATATTCCCATGACTCTTTAACTCATGGGGCTTTCCGAAATATAACCTTTGTATATTACTGAATCTACGGCTTAAAGATGTCCACATGTAAGACTGCGACAGTTTATATTTTATATTCCTATGACTCTTTAACTCATGGGTTTTTTCTCCGAACTATAACATTTATAGATTACTGAGTCTCCTGCTTAATTAAAGATGCCTACACATAAGATGGCGACAGGTTATTTTCTATATTCCCATGACCCTGGGGTTTTACCAACTATGGCATTAAAAAATCAAATATCTCCACATAGTACATGTTTTTACTTGTATTAAGGAATTGCAAATTTCAAGATTTAATGATCAAAATTGTATGTCACCAAGTCGGCTGAACCTGGCCATATCTTGCTCCGACCGCGTCTGAACCTTGTTAGCGTGTAGGTCTATCCTGGCCATATCTTGCCCCGACCCCGGCTGAACCTCGTTAGCGTGTGGGTCTATCCTGGCCATATCTTGCCCCGACCCTGGCTGAACCTTGTTAGTGTGTAGGTCTATCCTGGCCATATCTTGTCCCGATCCCGGCTGAACCTCGTTAGCGTGTAGGTCTATCCTGGCCATATCTTGCCCCGACCCCGGCTGAACCTCGTTAGCGTGTAGGTCTGTCCTGGCCATATCTTGCCCCAACCCCGGGTGAACCTCGTTAGCGTGTAGGTCTGTCCTGGCCATATCTTGCCCCGACCCCGGGTGAACCTCGTTAGCGTGTAGGTCTGTCCTAGCCATATCTTAACCCGACCCCGGGTGAACCTCGTTAGCGTGTAGGTCTGTCCTGGCCATATCTTGCCCCGACCCCGGGTGAACCTCGTTAGCGTGTAGGTCTATCCTGGCCATATCTTGCCCCGACCCTGGCTGAACCTTGTTAGTGTGTAGGTCTATCCTGGCCATATCTTGCCCCGATCCCGGCTGAACCTCGTTAGCGTGTAGGTCTGTCCTGGCCATATCTTGCCCCGACCCCGGGTGAACCTTGTTATGCCATGACCCCAACCGAATCTTCTTAGCATGCAGGTGTATCGTGGCCGTATTCTGCCCCAACTCCATCCAAATCTTGTTAACATGTAGTTGTATCTTGGCCATACCCTGCCCCGACCCCAGCCGAACCTCTTTAACGTGCAGGTGTATCCTGGCCATATTCTGCCCCGACCCCAGCCGAACCTCTTTAACGTGCAGGTGTATCCTGGCCATACCCAAGCCGCACCCGGCTCACACTCTCTGGTGCCCTACATACTTAAAGGCTACCAAAAGGTGCCAACTTATTAATTGTGAGACCTCAAATTAATCTCCATAACAGATCTATGTATACATATCCCACAGCTCCAAGCAGGTTCTACTGTTTAGTCCCAGAACGGTCCAGTCATTTTTTTCACTCTAGATTTTATTACCAATTTTTTCTAACCATGCTTTGCACTACTGTGTAATAAGCGTGTTTCGCAGAAAATAATACGTGATTCTGATTTGGTAGGGACCGGCGAGGCGGGACAGTCAGTCAGGCCGTGCTTCACGGAGTCATCAACTCCTTCGTCAACGTTGAAGAATACAAGCGCAAGACGCCACTTCAGGTACGAGAACAGCATTTTAAGGAATGGAGAATATACACATAGTTATATACGAATGCGTGTGTATATAAATATATATTCCTACACTTGGATATATATATACACACACATAGATATTATACACACTCAGTTAGGAATAATCTGTTGTATATCAATAACAGTTAGAGTATATCAATAACAGTTAGAGTATAATGATGAATAGTGGTTGCCAGTAATAAGCACTTCTATCATTTTAAAACTTTTTTTTGTAAAAGGGAACTTTCTTCTTGCTCCGTGGCACCACCTTGAAATGTATGAAAAAACGAGGCGTATCAAAAGCTTCACGTCCTTCCCCCACCGTATTGCGACCACGTAATAGAGAGACGAGGGAAGCGGACACGTGCAGGTTCCCGTGTCCTGCTGTGTACCCTAGTTTCAGCGTTTTTGATTGGCTGAGGCGTGCACGTGACTCCCAGACCTAATTTGGTTGGTGCTGAGTCGAGTGCGGCTGCCATGTTTATGTCAGGCGTTCGACTGCGTGTATGGGGCGCCCTGTGTGTCACTCCACACAGGTCCTATGGGGTTCTTAGTGCTGAGAACCCTGTAAGAGGGAAAACTGCATTCCCTCCGACCCAGCCTTGAAGGAGTGATCGTTGTTGAAATGTAGTCTCCTCTTTGTTCTTAATTTGAATAATTTCCTAAGGCCACCAACTCACATGGTTTGTGTTCTCTAATCCGCCATCTTGAAAAGGAAAAGTGCTACTTCCAGCAGGCCTTCCAGTGAAACCTTTAAAACCTGTAAAATCTATAAAAAAACCTATATTTTGAATCTTTAGCCTTTATATTTTTTCAAGGAACCTATATAACCTATAAAAACCTATATTTTCACTGCCGTGCAGATTGATGGTGTAAAAGAAATCTTAGAAGTTATCTTGACACAAAGTTAGATTATCAAATGACAAGATATCCACATTATCGGTTTATTTAAGAGATCATAAAAGTGTTTAAGAATCAACGGTTGCTGTGACTTCTTGCCAGGCTGACTTGCCTGTTGGAAACTCAACATGTGTATACATGCTTGCTGGGTATAACCTGATGAGCCAGACATCCTGACATCCTGCAATTTAGTACTAGGTACATTTTTTTAGAAATCAAGAACTGAAAATAGGCGATTCACAATATTTTGACTCTTATTATGCAGAATATGTTGACCCTAAAAACCGATAAAAGCCTATGTTTTGGGCCTTGAATAACCTGTGAAAACCTATATTTTGATTTTCAAACCTATAAAAAACCTATATTGATGAAACAGGGCACTGGGAGGCCTGCTTCCAGTTGTGAACAGTAGGTGTCAGTACCAACACACAGAGATGTCAGTTTTCCACTTTTCTGTGGAAATCCACTTTTCCATATTCAGTATATGTAATTTCTTTTCCTTACGTCAAACAAAGATGATATGGATTTAGCCTCAGTAACACCAATAAAACAGTGATTTGAAACTCCCAACAGACCCTCAGCCCCATGTCATGACAGACAGGGACATTTTATCCATGTTTTCTCAGTCTCTCTGTGGCAGAAAAATCCACATGAAAAATATTTCCACCTTTTTCCCTGACCCCAACTGACATCCCTGAACACAAACTATCCACTATTTTTTTACCCCAACTGGCATCCCTGTCTTTGTCTCTGGTTAAGTATCTTTGTAATCACAGACAACTTCTACCTGTAAAGCTTTCATCATAGAAATATTAACTTGATATCTTCAGCAACGTATTTGAGGTCCTGGGAACATATTTATATGCGTCAATCCCATAATCTGTAATCGGATAATCGTAGAGTTTATTTAATCTAGTAAGTGGTGGCTTGTATTTATCAGTAAGTGCATATTTCAGTTAACTTCTTTACAGCCGAAAACGTTTGAACCTGAAGCCATGGAAATAGTAAAAGACGATTTTCTTCTTATTTGATTCCCAATTTGTTGTTTAACAGTTGAATATTTGGTCTTTGACTTAATCCAAATAACTCCGTGATATGAAAGTTGAGTTAATTAAAAGTATAATTGTTGAAAGTTGATAATCAATTGCCTTAAATTATGAGATTTATTTTGTTTAAAAAAAAAAGCATTTATTGGGGCGAGGAGACAGGAATACAATAATATATAATTACTGTGCTTTTTTTTCAGTTATACGAAGATTTATTCGAAACCTCGTTTCTAAAAGAAACCGGTGAATACTACAGACAAGAAGCATTGAAACTTCTCGACGAATGTAATTGTTCTGAATATATGGAAAAGGTGAGTCGAATATCTTTGAGACCCTTTTTGCATCAGAGTGGTGCGATGAATCTGGTAGTAGCGCACCTGCGTATCGTGGGGTCTGGGGTTACAGACTCAGCCATACCGCTGTATTTCCTGCTTAGCTGTCTTCGCCATCTTGTAGATTCAATTGTGTCATGATACAACCCTGTCTGTTGCTACGGTGTAATTTTATTTCGAATTTAATTATTACCAGATACCCAGAAAGGTTTCTATTATAATTGTCCATGAAGCAAATGGCTCACCAACATACATCCAAAACATGGTACAAGGTGGTTGAATTGTTCTATATTTGAATTGATTGCCCCATGTTTTAATGAGGTGCATCTGTCTTGTAAAGTTAAAAAAAGAAAGAATTTAGGTTCTGATTATCACCATAGAGTGTGAAATGACGTTAAAAAGGATTTGGGAGGTGGGGAGTTAGCTCAGTGGTTAAGGCACTGGACTTGTAACCTCAAAGTTGTGGGTTTATGTCTTAACAGTGTGGAAATTAAAAGAACTCTCACTTCAATAAATGTGTAGGGGTGAGATTTCTATTTGAATTCATCACATAGATTTGATCACCACCCTTGTGGTGTAAAAGAACCATGAGAAAGTCTGGTAGGGACCTGTAATGGTTGACTGGACGTTAAATCAAACCAATCAACCAACCTCAAAAGAAAAGATTTGCCCAGTTGACTATATTTCTCTGCAGATTGTGCAGTGTGTGTGTTCTGAGAATGACTTGTCGTTGGCAGGTGATTAACCGGCTAGACGATGAGAACATGCGGAGTCGTAAGTTCCTGCATCCCAGCTCATACGAGAAGGTGACTCGAGAGTGCGAACAGCGGATGGTGGCAGACCACCTGCAGTTCCTGCATGGCGAGTGTCGCGAGATGGTGCAGAAGGAGAAGCGAAAAGGTGCGTGTTTCATTTTTGAACCGAAAGCTCAGAATTTCCTGATATGAAATACCAAATATGTTTGAAATTGAAATCGCAAGTAACTATGACCCTCACCAGAGGGGAGTGGGTAGACTTGCTCAAGTCTTTGATATTTGTGAGTTGTTGATATTCATCATATAATACCTTTCATTTTATTGTCTGTGGCAAACCTGTCCAACATGTACCGGCTTCTAAACCCTATAGGTGTGAGTTGTTGATATTTGTCGTATTAAAGAAGAATCCCGTCAAGTTTTGGTCAAAGTTGTCAATCTCCACCAGTCTGATACGGAGTGAATATCACGTCCAAATGATTTGGAGAACGTCTTTCACCAAAACGGGTTCCATTCTGTATTTATCTCACCCCTGTACACACTCAAAGAATGGATGACACACAGGATATAGACCATGGCGAATAGACGGCAATACTCAGAGGGGCATGGAGAACAGGTTCCCAATGTTAAGCCTATGGGACAAAAATACCAGGGGTGAGATAAAATACAGTTTATTTTCTCGTCTGTGATTGGGGGCTCCTGACACCTATAGGTGTGAGTCGATAATTGTCATATAGTAATTTTCATTCTCTCGTCCAACATGTACCAGCAGCTGAACCCTCTAGGTGTGAATTGTTGTTATTCGTCATATAATACCTTTCATTCTCCCATCTCCGACAGACCTATCCAACATGTACCGGCTACTGAACCCGATCCAGAACGGGCTCTGCGTGCTAGTACAAGAAGTGGAGGACCACATCAGGCAGACCGGGCTCGATGCCGTCAAGTCTCTCAAGGCCGGAGAGAAGGCTGACCATGTAAGCAACCTCTGCTTGTATTCCCAAAAGCATATATATAGAGATTTTGTAATTTATATACTGTATATAAATCTATTAAAATGACAGCAGTTCTAAACTCCCACCCACTTCGCGGTAGCTAAACACATAGTGTGGATCCTTGATCGATCCACATTTAAATTGACTATGTATATGAATTTTATTTAATGGTGTTTTTTATACCATCTACTGTTGTTCTCTTACCTCAGTTACCCTTTCATGATGGCGCTTTGAGGTATTCCTTAAAAGAAACTGCCACGATGCCCCCAGATTAAAGAATGCCGTGGTTATGTATACCTCTATGTTTTATGTCCTACCAGTTACTCGAATCTGACAGTATCGCTATTATATGGACTTGTATGAGACTTAGTCCCTTTAAATTTAGTCAAAAATGTCTAAGAGTTAAAACCTCGTGTGAACTTTTGATTAGGCTCAGCCTAGTTTGACTGGTGTTAGATGTTTGTGTGCGATATAACCAAGCTCGGCCTAGTTTGGGCCTAGTTTGACCGATGTTAGATATGTTCGTGCGATATGCAGCTGGGCTCGGCCTAGTTTGACTATCGTTAGATATGTGTGTGTAACGTGAAACTGGGCTCAGCCTAGTTTGACCGTCATTAGATATGTTCATTCATTCGGCTGAACCTAGTTCTTGGGTTAGATGTAATCGTTCCACATGTAACTGGGCTTGGCCTTGTTTGACCATTGTTAGATGTGTTCCTGCGATATGCAGCTGGGATCGGCCTAGTTCAACTGGTGTTAGATGTGTTCGTGCGATATGCAGCTGGGATCGGCCTAGTTCAACTGGTGTTAGATTTGTTAGTGCGATATGCAGCTGGGCTCTGCCTAGTTTGACCGGACTAACTGTTGCAGATACCGTCCCAGTTTGTAGAGTCGATGTTGGAGGTCCACACGAAGTACACCGAGCTGATCGGAGGCGTGTTCAGTGCAGACCAGCAGTTCGTGGGCGCCCTCGACAAGGCCTGTGCCTCGGCCATCAACTACCGACCCAACCCCAAAACAACGTGTAAATCTCCAGAATTGGTAAGTGCTAAGGTTTCTCCAAAGCAGCTCTAGACATTTGGAATTTCAACCACAGATACCAGACTTTTAACTCTTAAACAAATCTACAATTTTTACAATATGTAACCGATAAAAGTAGTTACTGAAACATATCTCCAGAAATTGTAGACACAAAGTCACTGAAACATATCTTAAATTTCTTGTGACTCTAAAGAGTAGGTATGAGTAAGGAATCCAGAGTTTTAATGCGGTTTTAAAAGAATATTAGTACAGTAGAACCCCGCCTAACCGACACCCCACGTAAGCGGACACCCCACATAAGCGGACACCCCACGTAAGCAGACAGTTTTGCTCGGAACGGAAATTTTTCCCAGATTAGATGTTTAATTTAACCCCACATAAGCGGTCACCCCGGATAAGCGGGCACCCTGCGTAAGCGGACAGTTATTTCGGTACGAAAAGGCCCAAAACCCTGCAGAAGCGAACACCTCAGACGGACACCCTGGCAAAAATGGCTTATCAATTTAGGAACAACACTCCGGATTATCGATATTAATCTATTTATGGGCGTGGTCTACCAAGGTGGGACAGTAGGAGTGTGTGGAAGTTGTGTAGCGGGCCTGGGCGGGCTTTGTGAGTGGAGGGGGCAGTCCGCGGCGGGCGGGAGCGGGTAGGTGTGAAAGCTGTCACGGTTACACGGATGGCAGGTGAGAGGGCCCGGACAGGCTGCAGGTGGAGGCGTGGGGCGGGCTGGGTGCCAATTCAGCAAACAGAGCATGTATATTTGTACAATTTTACAAATATTTATCAACTTATTCATGAATTCATTCCTTATTCTCGATGTAATTATTTATTTGAAATTACACGTATTTTAATAAAGATTCCATATAACAATTATTGCTTATTCATACTTATACTATAGAAATACATCTAAAAGGCAATTTGACTCGGAGTTGACTCTGCGCAATATCCTCGCATACGCTCGGATATTACTACGCGTCAACTCCTCGGAGCATACGGCCGCTTGTATCTGAAACCAGTTAATATTGTGTATTTACTGTATATCATAAACCTTTAAAATGAACCCAAAAGAAAAATAAAACTCTTATCTAGTTTATTAGTCTAAGAAAACTATGGCAAACCTGACAACTTCCAGACACTTTGTAAATGTGTTAACTTGACATTGTTATAGTGTGTGTCTTTGTTTTCAGTTGGCCAAATACTGTGATAATCTGTTGAAGAAAAGTTCGAAGGGAATGTCTGAGTCAGAGGTGGATGATCGCTTGGCTCAATCCATCACAATATTTAAGTATCTAGACGACAAAGACATATACCAACGGGTAGGTTACTTGATTTTATTCACAGTAGCGGGATAGCTCAGTCAGTAGCATGCGGATCTGTAGATCGTGAGATCCAGGGGTCGAGGCTCAGTTGTAATGTTGTCTACTTGTCTGTCATCCTCGTATCATAGATTCAATTTCACCATGATATGACCCATGGTATTTAAAACAGCATAAACCAAACATTCAAATATCACGCCGTACTAAATCTTTTCGTTTTTAGCGACACAAAAACAGAAGCTACTATTTTGATCTTATAAAAGACTCATGAAAGAGTTATACAAAGGGTAGATTCCGTTTAACGGTTTTGATATAATTTTATTTTTGACATGTTTTAAATAAGATGTTTTCATTTCAGTTTTACGCAAGAGTTTTGGCGCGCCGTCTTATCTTTGGACAATCCATGTCGATGGATGCTGAAGAAGCCATGATTAATCGGCTAAAGGTGAGAAACCCTTCTGTATTCTTATATAAAATTAATGTTATTAATGTGTTTTATGGAATTCTCTGTAATAGAAAACACACGAAGTTCATGCCTCTATAGTGTTTTTGTTTGTTTTTTTCCAAGGTAGTGTCGCCACTTTCTCTGTAATCACGTGCTATTGTGGAAACGAGTCTTGCTTTGGAATTCTTGTCGGAGCTGTTCCATAATTTGGCCACACATTTGAAGGGCACCCCGAGTTTTACAGTTATTTCCTCTCTTTATGGTGTACAGAATCCTTATCATTTTTATCCTATAAGAGCGAGGGTTTGAGAACTTCTCGAGCTTTTCTCCCTGACCTCATCCGGGTAGCCTTATTAATTTGGGTGGGTGGATAGAGCACCGGACTTGTAACACCAAGGTTGTCAGACTTTGTGGGTTCGAGTCCCACTGCAGCCACTTTTCTCCTTCACCCCCAGCAGTGGTAGATTACAGTTATATCAAAGGCCAATCATTCTCATACCATGTCTATGTCGTGTGGGAAATAGAAGAACTCTCACCTCGGTAAATGTGTAGGGGTGAGATTTCTACCTGAATTCATCACATAGATTCGATCACTTCCCTTCTGGTGTAAAAGAACCTTGAGAAAGTCTGGTAAGGACCTATATTAGTTGATTGGACATTAAATCAAACCAAACAAACAAACATAAATATAGGTCATTCCTCATTGATGTAAGTCTGCCAACAATTGACCGATTTCACAAGTTGTATATTTGATACGTAATCCCCCCTCCCGCTCACCGCCCATGAAAATAGAATAAAATGGTAATTTTTGACTATATTCAAATAGCAACAGTCCCCCCCCCCCCCCCCCACCAAAGTCTGACTGGTTCTGTGAGGCAGCACTATAAAACGGGCATAGGGTCCCACTGCTACAAGCAGACCGATCTTGTGTTAGTATACCTTTCTTTCACCAAAACCAACCAATGAGTCAGTCTCAAAAGGACGTAACTAGCCTACCGAGACGTTAAACTACACAAACAAACAAATAATCTATCATAAACCACTAAAACTTAACTAATTTTTTTCTCCAAAACCGGTAACCCCAGATAAATAAAACAAAAATTAAAACAACACTAAAACTAACAGTGCCTCAATGATAATTTTTTTTTTTAGGTATCTATTTTCTAATGTTTTACCTCAGCCCCATTTTCATCTCTGGTTGTGCTCTTGGTTGCAGCAAGCGTGTGGCTATGAGTTCACAAACAAACTACACCGGATGTTCACCGACATGAGCATCAGCACCGACCTGAACAACAAGTTCTCCACCTTCCTCGTCAACGAGAGCCTGGAGATCGGCGTCAACTTCTCCATCCTCGTCCTTCAGGTAGGTAGACGCAGAGACGGAGAGAGAGGACAGGGGGGAGGGACAGACTATCGTAAAACTGGATGAGTTTTAATCATGGCCACCGTATGTCACGACTGGAGTTTGGCATAGTGACTTCATGAGGCGAAGCCGAGTGAAGTCCGGAGCCAAAACCCCAGGAGTTGCATGCGGTGGCCAAGATTAAAACGAATCAGGTTTTGATTTTATCCTACCCTATCTCTTCGATTTTGGAATATTATGTGATAACAGTTCTGTATGCCACTAGTGGCATATAAAACTCCTTATGCCAGTCAGCGTGGCATATGAAAACTCAATGTTAAGCCTATGGGATTTTATATTAGGGGTAGGATAAAGAGAGGGGTAAATGGGGAAAGAGAAAGATCTAAAAAAAGAACAGATTAGTGATCTTTAAGTAGAGATGTCATTTTTGTTTTGTTTTGGGTTCTCAATTTTTATGTGTACTCAATTTTCATCATACCAGAGATAAACACTCGAGTCATGCAGGATTTGTGACAGTAGTTTTGGCGTCCCTTCAGTCCATTGTGTCTTGTTTGTTACGCCATTATATGATTGTTACAGATGAGCGTGGCTGATCGGTCAGAGTAACCTCCCCATGTTTGTGACTGATGATCTTGTTGTTGTTGTTTCAGGCTGGAGCATGGCCGATCGGTCAGAGTAACCTCCCCACGTTTATGACTGTTGATCGTGTTGTTGTTGTTTCAGGCTGGAGCGCGGCCGATCGGTCAGAGTAACCCCCCCACGTTTATGACTGATGATTGTGTTGTTGTTGTTTCAGGCTGGAGCGTGGCCGATCGGTCAGAGTAACCTCCCCACGTTTATGACTGATGATTGTGTTGTTGTTGTTTCAGGCTGGAGCGTGGCCGATCGGTCAGAGTAACCCCCCCACGTTTATGACTGATGATCGTGTTGTTGTTGTTTCAGGCTGGAGCGTGGCCGATCGGTCAGAGTAA
Organism: Alentia gelatinosa; assembly: GCA_950022655.1. Taxonomy (NCBI): domain Eukaryota; kingdom Metazoa; phylum Annelida; class Polychaeta; order Phyllodocida; family Polynoidae; genus Alentia; species Alentia gelatinosa. The sequence goes on from OX465588.1 coordinate 58,023,472, forward strand.
CCGCCCCACGTTTATGACTGATGATCGTGTTGTTGTTGTTTCAGGCTGGAGCATGGCCGATCGGTCAGAGTAACCTCCCCACGTTTATGACTGATGATCGTGTTGTTGTTGTTTCAGGCTGGAGTGTGACCGATCAGTCAGAGTAACCTCCCATGTTTATGACTGATGATTGGTTGTTGTTGTTTCAGGCTGGAGCGTGGCCGATTCGTCAGGGTAACCTCCCCACGATTATGACTGATGATTTGTTGTTATTGTTTCAGGCTGGAGCGTGGCCGATCGGTCAGAGTAACCTCCCCACGTTTATGACTGATGATCATGTTTTTGTTGTTTCAGGCTGGAGCGTGGCCGATTGGTCAGAGGAACCCCTCCTTGTTTATGACTGATGATCGTGTTGTTGTTGTTTCAGGCTGGAGCGTGGCCGATCGGTCAGAGTAATCTCCCCACGTTTGCCATTCCTCAGGAACTGGAGAAAAGTGTACGCATGGTGAGTGTCCTTTTGTCCTCATATCTGAATTTTCCCAGGTCCCCCGAATGTATCGTAATTTTATTTTTTTTCAACCGTGAATGTTGGGGTAATGTAAATGCCCTGCATATTTAGTTGACTTTTAAGGTAGCATCAGCCACAGAGGACTTTGAGCCTCTTCTCATGAATATATTTTTTTATGTTTGCGGGTGATCAATAATCCCACGTAACGGAATCTGTGATTGTGATCGATTCCCAAGTTTGGGAATTTGTAGCCTATGCACTTAAACTATCATTTAGAACTTAGAATGCTTTCACTGTTCAATAAAAATAAAATAACAGTTAAACCAGCAGAAACAAAATGCCAGCTGACAAGTTCAGACTGACACCTTGACAAAAACCTCTAAAACTTATTAAGATGCCTGATGAGCCGAACACAGCGAAACCTTGACAATTCTCCTCCCCATGTTGACATCTCACACTTGGATACAAAGTACTTGTACTTATAACACAGTCTATTACTGTTGTCTCTATAGATATTACTATAGAGACTCTGGGGATACGGTTGTTGACATCATGATGTCACAGCTTACAGTGCACTATGGTTACGGTGGTTAGGGGCAGTTCTAATAACAAGGTAGCATCGCTGAGGGAGAAGAACGTTGCCTCGTCTTGTTTTGATTCTTCTCATGAATAAATAAAGTAAAGGAACTAAATCATTTGAAAATTTCACCAGCAGTTTTTAATGAATTCAGGCCCATTATCTTCATCAACATGGAAGTTGTTGACACTATTGTGTTAGTTATTTTTTTTCATTACAGTTTATTTCAAGATCTGCATCAGTAAAAGAGCTATATCATATTATGATTGTTCATTTTCCAGTTTGAAGTGTTCTACAATAAAAACTTCAACGGTCGTAAACTGACGTGGATGCACAGCTTCTGCAATGGTAAGTAGCATCAGCGCCACCTACAGCAATACTAAACTCCATCTTGTATAGCAAATCTCCTTTTGTATCGTTGATCTGGGGATTATTCGGCATTGTCCCGTAGACCAGGAGGTGGGGAGATAATGTGAGGATCGAATGGTAGTTTACGGCTCTCTCATCAGAGGACGCGGTGTGTCTGACCCTGGCTGTGAGTAGCAGAGCCAGGGGTGGGGAGTTAGCTCAGTGGTTAGCTCAGTGGTTAAGGCATTGGACTTGTAATCCCAAGGTTGTAGGACTTTGTGGGTTCGAGTCCCACTGCAACTACTTTTCTCCTTCACCCCCAGCAGTGGTAGAGTACAGTTATATCAAAGGCCAGTCCTTCTCATACTATGTCTATATGGTGTGGGAACTAAAAGAACTCTCACCTCGGTAAATGTGTAGAGGTGAGGTTTCTACCCGATTTCATCTCATAGATTCGATCACCACCCTAGTGGTGTAAAAGAACCTTGAGAAAGTCTGGTAAGAACCTGTAATGGTTGACTGGACGTTAAATCAATCCAACAAACAAACAGGCTCATGCATGGAAGTGCCGCGGGTTTGCCCTTTGTTACATAACCTGACAGTGTATATAGTCTGGGTCACAGCTAGGCCGGCAGTTCACTCGACTGCTATAATTACATGGAATTGTCGAATCGATCTCCTCAAATCTAATATAATCTCATTGAAAAACTTTTTGGAACACAAAGGCCCTAGCTTCATTTACTTTTTTCCTTCTATTTTTTTGTGAACAAAATTCACCACTGATTGTGTTACTTTTGCTCTGTTTGTGAAGTTTTAGGTATGACTAAATAATAACAAAGTTTTTATACAATCATTTTATACAAGGAATTCTTTTAGGTTATTGATGTTATATGTACTGGTCTCATTGCAGCTGAGCTGAAGTTCAGTTACCTGAAGAAGCCCTACTTCGTGACGATGGGTACGTTTCACATGGGCATCCTGCTACCGTTCAACAACACAGACGCCTTGACCTTCAAGGAGCTTCTCGACAGCACGCAGCTGCCGGAGAAGGAGCTGCTCAAACAGGTGCAGGCGCTCGCCGACACCAAAATCATCACCGCAGAGGTAGGTCCGCAGCTCCACGACCCACCTCAAATGTCGCGTAGAAGTTTAGGGTTTGTTGATAGTTAAAATCATCACCACAGAAATCAGTCCACAGTTCTACAACCCAATTCAAATGTCTCGCAGAAGTTTAGAGTTTGTTGATGGTTAGAATCATCACCACAGAGGTCAGTCCACAGTCAGTCCTCAGTTCCACGACCCACCTCAAATGTCTCGTGGAAGTTTAGTTTTTGTCAATGTTTAGAATCATCACCGTGGAGGTCAGTCCGCAGTTCCATGGCCCACCTCAAATGTCGATTAGAAGTTTAGAGTTTGTTGATGATTAGAATCATCACTGCAGATGTAGATCCGCAGCTCCAAGACCCATCTCAAATGTCGAGTAGAAGTTCAGAGTTTGTTGATGGTTAAAATCATCACCGCAGAGATCAGTCCGAGGTCAGTCCCCAGTTCTATGACCGACAGTGTCTTGTAGAATTTAGAGTTTCTCAATATTTAAAATCATCACCGCGAAGTAAGTCTGCAGCTCCTCACTGAGCGCAGTGTCTTGTAGAAGTATATTGTTTGTCATGTTTAAAATTATTACCGCAGAGGTCACTATCCATTGTGTTGAGCCCCCTGGATGCTTGGCACATGAGACAATAATCCAGTTGTATTCAACTTTGTCTCTCAAGGTGCTCGCACGTTTGCTCTCTGGATGTTCGTATATGTAGTCTACTACATATATCTGTACATCAGTCACTCCTTCATGGTCGATCATGTTGAAGTGTTATCGTTTGTCCCTCCGTTGTTTTCGTATGGATCTCAGATGTTTTTAAGCTTGGGTTTTGTTTGCCCCACATATTGGGCCCCACATCTTTTGCACTCTATGCAGAAGATGATGTTTGATCTATTGCATGAAACTTCGTCTTTGCATTGGTGTATTGTGCCTAACTATCAGTACTTGCTCGGTAATGTGAGAATTGCTGTTCCTCTTTCCAGGGCACCATTAGTGAAGAAAGTACGTTTAGGTTGAATATGAGTTACGTAAACAAACGGACGAAATTCAAAATAACAGCAGCAATCCAAAAGGAAACGCAGCAGGTGAGAATTTATTTCTATTTCTGTATTTAATTTGTATTTTATTTGGTCGTTTTGAATTTGTTAGAATTCACCATTGTTTGGTTAATTGGTTGTTGTAGAAAATGATTTTTTTTATATAATAAATGTTTAAAGCCATCAAAAAACAGAATGCAGTATGGAGTATCTATCCTATAATAACTGTCCATCCCATAATAACTGTCCATCCCATAATAGTTAAATCGCTATAAGATGTACGATTTAGGTCAATGTAGCCTTGCTTTGCTTTCATAAAATGTTCCAACTAAAGTATTAAGGGTCAAACATTCATTTGATTCCAATTTTTATTAGTGGATTGGTCGCTGGGTTTCACAACAATTGAATGAAGTTTCTACACAGACCAGTAAATTTAACTCTGTTTTATTTCTATATGTCTCTATGAATTTCATCGTTGGTTTGTTTTTTTCTCTGTCGTACAGGAGGTGGAGGCGACACACACAGCCGTGGACGAGGACAGGAAGATGTACCTACAAGCAGCCATTGTGCGAATCATGAAAGCCCGCAAAGTGCTCAAACACAATCTCTTGATACAGGAGGTTAGTGGAACTTCACTACTTAAACATTTGTTAAAACACAACTTCTCGATACAGGAGGGAAGTTGAGCTTCACTACTTCAACATTTGTTAAAACACAACTTCTCAATACAGGAGGGAAGTGGAACTTCACTACTTTGACACTCGTTTAAACACAATCTCTTGAAGCATGTGGTAAGTGGAGATTCACTACTTTAACACTCATAAAAAAAACAACCTCTCGATACAGGAGGGAAGTTGAACTTCACTTCTTTAACATCCGTAAAAACACAATCTTTTGATACTGGAGGTACTGGAATTTCACTTCTTCAACACTCATCAAAACACAACTTTTCAATAGGGGAGGTATGTGAAACTTCAATACTTTAACGCTCTTTAAAACACAATCTCTTGCATCACGATGTAAGTGAAACTTTCGTCGAAACATAATCTCTCGATACAGGTGGTAAGTGGAACTTCACTACTTTAACATCTGTAAAAACACAATCTCTTGATATAGCAAGTCTAATTGAACAAATTGGATGTTAAACTAGCCAAAGAAACAAACTCGAGACAGGAGGTAAGTGGCACTTCATTTCTTGAACATCCATAAAAACACAATCTCTCGAGACAGGAGGTAAGTGGAACTTCACTACTTTAACACTCGTTAAAACACAATCTCTTGCTTCAGGAGGTAAGTGAACCCTAGCTACTTTAACAGGATCTGTCTGATCGGTGAGAATCGGTGATAAATGTTGATGTCTTCTAGGCTCAACATAGCTGCCTATTCATAAAACTATCATTTGTTGGATTTATTTTCCATCTTCCCAAAAGAATTAAAACCAGGAGCTGCTAAGTTTATCGGTAGAGACAGCTTAGAGACAATAGGCAGTGGTTAACCGTAGCCCCATACGCTTTCATTGAGGACTATCGTAAAACTGGATGAGTTTTAATCTTGGCCACCATTTGCCACAACTGGAGTTTGGCATTGTGACTTCATGACGTGAAGCCGAGTCAAGTCTGGAGCCAAAACTCTTAAGGTCGGGGAGAGTCGGTCATATCTGACATGGTAGTAATGTCCGACCGATCGGAAAAAGCAATAAAATCGGGTCGGTGAAGTACGTACATCGACCCGATTGATGCGGATTGTCACGGATCCGTCAGGCAAAGGTAGAATCGGGCACAGCAGTCGGGCCGGTGTCTTATAGGCTAAAGAGAGTACGAATGTTTGTGTGTGTGTGACTGAGTGTGTGTGATATTCATGTGCTTTCCATACTTTCTCAGCCTCTCGGAGGAAGTAAATTCCAGAAGAAAAATATTTACGCTTACTTTAACTGACATCCCTGCATGATAATTTGTCAGGAGACTATTTCCTCTCGATGCTTCTCTCTGTATTTTTTGTGGGTTTATGATGTTTTTTTAATTTTATATTTTCCTCTTTTTTATAATTTTTTTATGATGCTTTTCTTCAGGTGATCCGACAATCGAAAGGACGTTTCGGGCCCAGCATCAGCATGATCAAGAAGTGTATCGAGAACCTAATCGACAAACAGTACCTAGAACGGACGGCCAACTCGACGGACGAGTACTCCTACATGGCGTGATGGCGGAGTGCTGTCCCCTGCTGTAAAATACTGTAACTATAACCAACAGACTCCCCTGCCACCTAGCGTGGTGCCATGGTACTATTGTTCTAAATAGCTCCACCATCGTCACCGGAAACTGGTTCCTCACGCGGCGTCTCGTACGGGAAACGGGTTCACCACGCGGTGTCTCATACCGGAAACTGGTTTCCCACGCAGTGTCTCGTACAGGAAACTAGTTCCCCACGCGGCGTCTCGTACAGGAAACTGGTTCCTCGCGCGGCGTCTCGTAAGGGAAACGGGTTCACCACGCAGCGTCTCGTACAGGAAACTGGTTCCTCGCGCGGCGTCTCGTACTGGAAACTGGTTTCTCACGCGGCGTCTCGTACCGGAAACTGGTTCCTTACGCGGCGTCTCAAATCGCTTCCTCGGTTGAAAATTTAAACAATAATGAATAACTGTATTAATATATGTTGGACACGGAGAAAATAAAAAGGCCAGTGTATGGTATAGTCTTATTGGTTGGAGAATATGAAAACTGAACAAAGGAAAAACTATATAGGCAATTTTACATGATTAGATGTTATTTTCTTCAGCAATATACATATTGCAGTTAAGCTATGGGTTAAAAGAATGGTGTTTTTTTGGTTTTGTTGGCGGCCCTCTTGGCATTTATCAGTGATGCGTGGAGTGATAGGGAGGTGGTGTGAGAGGTTGACAATGCGACTTGACATGTGTGCATGTGTGTGTGTGTGTGACTGAATGTGTGTGCTATTCATGTGGTGATCAAGATGTTCAAAGTCCAAGCTTTATACTCCAACCTACTCTGACGCGATAAAATAGATTAAAACTCCCAGACGATACTATATAGGAAACCTATGAAAGTTTACGGTCAGAGCTTGTGTCCCATTGAGTTTGAATCGCGTAGTAATTCACAAGGCGAAGCCACATAAATTACGTAGAGATTCAAATGAGATGGGATCGAACTCTGACCGTAAACCTGAATAGGTTTCGGAATTTATCTCACCCTTCACATTGACTAATGAGCAAACCATTAAGTTTTTTTTCTATGGAGAAAAATACCAGAGGTGAGATAATAAGAAGGAACTGCATTGAGATCCAAAGCTGCTGAAGATCTGTTGTTGAGTAATCTCACGAGGCTTTGCATAGCAAACCAAAATTAATAACATATTTTCAGCGACTGCATCAAGTGGGGTCCAATTTTATCTCGCCCCTATCCCTGACCATTTGGCTAACATTTGTGACATAATTCCACATTGAGTAATTTCTTTACAATACTCCATGGGTGTTGAATATCAGTTCCCTATGTTAAGTATATGGGGATACAAGACCAGGGGTGAGATAAAACCAGGTGAGAAACACTCCAAACCCGATCGTCTTGGCATTTTTATGCCCCTTCTACTCCCTCCTTGACAAGAATTCATCAGACAGAGTTGTATTAGCACAAGATGTTTCTAAAAGTACACTTCTCTATGTCTCTGTAAGGGGTGATTCCACCAAACCATGCGATATATCCCGATCATGCCCGATTTGATGACTAACTAAGTCGGGATGAATTGTCTGAGAATATCTGGTTGAATCGCGGTAGTAGACTAGCCCCCTTTGGGTAATAATAGAGGCTACACACATATGGTTAAGCGCACAACCAGATCTTACAAGATTTATCCCGTTTCATCGAGATGCAGCAAGGTGCTAGAAGACACAGGCTGACCTTGTGAGACAAAAAACATTGTGCCGGTGGAATCAGCCCTTTATTCAGCCTTCGATGTTTTTTCATTGCCGCAAACATATTTCCCGGAATTAATGCAGAAATAATGACCATGCCCTCCCAAATGTAAACCTGCCGTATTTCTGGCAAGTTCTCATTGAGGACTGACACCTCTTTGAGAGTTGGCCTCACTACCACAGACTCTACTGTATCGATAATTCCACTGTGTATCGTTCAAACATTTCCATTTCTTTGGGTGTCTTTTACATAGAGTCAGATCTGCTCTTTGAATAAAAGGTGTAGCGTTGAGTTAGGGGTTAAATGATTTCACTAGACCACACACCACTCTCACTTAATTCCCTGACTTTCTGTGATCCATTTGGGCAATCTTGAAATAGATTATGATAATTAATATCCCCACAATACTAAATTAATATATATCCATAGGCAATGCCCCTACCCTCAATGAATTCTATTCTATTTACAAGAAATAATATCTGGTTTTTTTTAAATGCCTGGTTGCTATTCTTCAAGTTACGCGTCATTATTTCTCACCTGTTCTGTGCACCGATTCACTTCTCAGCGGATTAATTTTGAAGAAGAACGTATAATTGAAGTTTCATGATCATGATTTTATGGATTGCATTGTAATATTTGAATGGCCTTTCTCCAGTCAATAAAGGTTATGTAATTATAAAGAATGCCTTGGATTTATCATTGTTTAGTTTTATTTTCAAGAACTTCTGAAAGGAGAAATCCCCATTATGCCAATCATGCAATGTGCCTATACTGTTCAGCATATCCTGCTGAACTGTCAATGGTACAAGAAAATAGGAGAAAGTACTTGAGACAATTCCCAAGAAAATTATAATCAGGTTTTTGTAAAAAAGACAAATCTCTTTACTTTTTTTTTTTATAAAATACTTGAAAACATTGAAAAGAATCGACTGAAAAACTTAAATCTTTTATGGTCCATATATTCCCTCAGGATCCCCTGGGATATTAAAACACACATAAACAATTCACAAGAACAACTATGATACTACTGTGTCATCATATTTTATTTAAAACAAGTGTACATAGTTCAGAACTTCTAACTAAGTTTGTGTCATAATATTCAGAAATACCATGAACCTGGTGTTGATTTGCATTCTCCAAACTACAATCAATATGATAACTTCTATTATACTACACTAATTTACTACATTTCTGGAATATTCTTAAATGCCAACTACTATTCACTGAATTCATATTTTAAGTGCATTTTTTCCATATACATGAGACAATATTAACGCTAGCTCAGCCAAACTTGCCAAAACTACGTAGAAATATCACAGATAACTAGAAAGACGTAAAGGTAAAGGTTACAATTCTAATCCTGCCTTCTCATGTTTAGATTGAGTCAGATCTGAGATTTCCTCTATCTTTATACCTTTTTTTAATGTTGTAAAACAATAGTATTTGGACTTGTCAAACACCTCGTCTTTGTAACACGCATACTAAACATGTTGCCAACCAAAAACTCAACTACTTCAATGCCCTAGCCGTATTATGTACCATTTCTCTCCAATCTTTTCCTCACAGGGGAAACTACCATTGAGATTACTCCTAGAGCGAAGGGTATGTTTCACTAGGCTTACTGAATGCCACTGCATAGCAACTGCATGGCTGCATTATGACTGCCATGTTGAATAACTGTCTCGCAGATATATAGAAACCGGTGCTGTGAAACAGTCCACATAATGTTATGATCCAAAATACCGGTATGTGAAACATACAGATTCTATCTCTTGGGCTAACTGACCAAGCTGGCTGCGTGGCACACCGCTGGAGGCGACCCCTTTGGTTATGATCAACATGGTTACCCCCACGCGGTAAACACGGAGCCAGCATATAATCCTGATCTTGATGTATTCTCATCCGTCCAGTCAGCGCTGCATACTGCAATACCATCCACAATAAAGCTTGTAACAGGACGAAGCCTTGGAGTCATTCATTTAGCTTACTATTCACAACCGATAGTAACATTACCCAAAGGCCAATAAAGCCTGATTTAATAGCTTTTGCTGGAGACCAGTACCAGCATTGCCAACATGTGACATCGGCTACTAAATGGGCCTGTGGGTTTCTACACTACAAGTATTGTCACGATCCAAAATATTGGTATGTAAAACATACTATCAAGAGACGTCACGAGTTTGAGTCTGAGTTTATTTATGCCACGCATTTGTTGGCTCCATAATTTCACGAGTCGAAGACAAGTGACATTATGGAGCCAACAAAATGCGTAGCATAAATAAACTCAAACTCAAACGAGTGGCGTCTAGATTTTATCCTACCCTGTTTCCATATTTTTTTCAGTATCAGAAAGTAGTGGCATAAACAACACTTTATGTCACTACCCATAACATAAACAAATCCCATGTTAAGCCTATGGCGTTTTTTATTAGGGGTAGGATTAAGATTATATCCCTCGGCCTAACGGACCAAGCTGGCTGCGTGGCACTCCGCGTGAGGCGATCCCCCTTGGTTACGATCAATACAGGTTGCCCCCATTCGGTAACCACGGAGCCAGCATATAATCCTGATCTTGACGTACTCGAGTCAGTCCGGTCAGTGCAGCGCATTAGAACACCATCTGCAATAAAGCTTGTAACGGGACGAAGCCTCGAAGTCATTCATTCAGCTTACTATTCACAACAGATAGTAACAGTATATTTGGCATATGCCCGATGAGGTCGTCATCCAGTCTCTCCCATGGAACATATGCTTTAAAGTTAAGTGGTGCCCTCTAGTGGATTTCATTACTCTTCATATATTCTAAAACACTGGCAAGAATACACTCCTTAGTACATAGAAAACATTCTAATACACAAAATCACTATGAGAAAGTTATTTCCGATAAATTCTCAATGAATGGATATTTTCTTAAATTGCAAGTATATTATACCTAGAGTACAGGCGAATGAAATAAATGTTTATTTTCTATAAATACAAGCAGGCTCCTCAGTTGTGGGATTGTCAGGATGCCATTGAATATTAACTTCATTTTTGACATACATGTATAAGTAACAGTAGTTAATGTTATTTCCAATGGAAGAGTGCGGTAGGCCTACTCATTATCTTCCACATGCTGAGTAAGTTCTATCCAAAATCTGAAGACCTATCACAGTCTCCTCGCAGATTCTACATGGCGCTTAGGCCTGTACTCAGTGTAGGATCTCTGCTAGGAGAGTGGATCTATCACAAAAGCTCTGAATTTTGGATACTGGGTTCCTGCACCTGTTACCAATGGTAGGATGCAGCACGGATATAGCAAAGGCGACCAATATGCGGAGTTAGCTGTGACACTATGTCCTACTCCTACTAGTGATGATGCAACGTATCTGAGCGTGTAACTGCACTCAGTAATAAAGCACAGGGGCCCCAATGTTGTTAGGAAAATTCAGAGATTTTTCCAACTTTATAATCATATTAAGAAAGATAGAACTCCACCCATGTCATGTAGGTGTTTGGCACAGTCACTGTATAGGCACAACTCCATAATCTTCAGCAAGATATGACAAAGCTTTTAACACGACAACTTATAAATACATATTAAGCACATTGAAGCCCCTAGAGTTCTTCGCTGTTGCGATTTTTACCATCTGTAAAAATGTATATTTCTACTCAAATCTACCAGGCTATGTCATTACACAAATGATATAATTATTGAAGTAAGACAATTGACATCTGAAAAGTGGTGGAGCTCTGCCAAAAAACCAAGGGTGTCTAGTTCTTTGCTAAAGTTTACCTCACCCCTGGTATTTTTCTCCATAGCCTTAACATTGGGAAATTATACTCAACACCCATGGAATATTGTAAAAAAATATATATACATTGGGCAATGACATCACAAATATTAGCTGATCAGTCGGTGGTAGGGATGAGATAAAATCTGAACTGCATTTGGTCCGGAGCTGTGGAAAATACACTATTCATTCATGTATTCTTGCTGGGCTTTGCCTCGTGAAATTAATCCACAACCAAACTTTGATTGAAATGGACCCATCCGAGAGCCTACTCTTACCTACAGTGAGAATAAAATGTAATTCTGGTATATGGTTGGATCTGCAGGTGGCGCCACCGTTACAGTTGTTGTAACGTTACTTTATAGTTTATAGGTCTCTGAATTTAACCTGATTTGGCCAAAGCAACATTTTATACATATATATATATATATATATATATATATATATATATATATATATATATATATATATATATATATATATAAGAAAGCCTCATAGATTCAGGAGAATATTATAGTTATTGCATCAATAAATGTTCCTAGCTAATTGTGCCTGATTTGCATATTCATACATTATACACAATTTTTCCATCATGAAAAAGAAATTTTTTTACACAAATGTAATCAAGCAACTGTAAATTGCAATACACCTAACTCACTATACAGTCAACACTTAACCTTTAGGATTTTCAAGGTTGTTTATAGGTGTCATACCAGTACAGGGTAACAAAAGGGACAATAGAAATATGGCGGATGTTTCAACTTGGCCCTTTTAGATGTAGACAAGTACCGGTACCCTGTCTATGTGTAGACAGGTACCCCGTATAAATACACAATATTAACTGGTTTCAGATACAAACGACAGTATTAAATCTCCGAGGACAAGACGTTACTATTGCTACTCATTTCTACTAATTACGATGCTCTTTTGAAACCACACTGCACCGCTCCAGTTTATCGCAACGCAAAACGAGTTTGCCGTAGTTTGCTTGAGCGATGCAGTGTGCTTCTGAAACTTGACCGAGGCGCCTCCTAGCGTTAAGAAAATATAGTTCCTAGATTGCCCGTGAGGTGGCAGTTAGTTGGTTTCATGTTGTCATCGGAGGATGGACTTAACGATAAAACACAGGACAATACAAGGTAAGAATTTGTTGACAACTCTAATCGGACCGAATATAGACCGATTATAGATTTGCCATAAAATGAATTCACCAAACTTGAACTGTAGCCTAGACATTGTCGATTGCGATCTTGTGATTGCAATATCGTCTGCTGCTGTCATCCTGTGTCAAACTCAAAACGACGTTCGCCGATATCGCGATAGGAGGCGTCCGTTAATTAGTTTCCGTTTTCAGGACCTTTTCTGTAAACTCCTGATCTTAAAATAAGAAGATTACGGCCATCCTTAATCTCCTTCTTTTAAATTACACACTTCCAATGCGTTTCCTATGGAGACTCCATAATCGGTGGTTAATAAATATCACGATAGGTGGCGGGCGTGTATTAGTTCCTGTTTCGCTCGCTAGGGGCCCGGTAGCGTTTTGGGAACAATTTCCAGTAATCTCCTGATTTCAGAAGCAGAAGATTACGGGCCTCAGTAATCTCCTGCTAGCAAAATACTCTCACCCAATGCTATTTCTATGGAGACTCCGTATTAGGTGGTTAATAAATTTGCAGACAGGTACATATATATGTAGACAAGTACCCTGTTAATAAATATGTGTAGGCAGGTACCCTGAAATTGCTGAATATGTATGTAGACAGGTACCATGTTTATATATGTGTAATAGGGTTTACATTTTACCATAATATCTGCTATTCGCACTGAATATTTTCAGCCATATATTTGGCTAAAATGGGAAAAATCTACATTTACTGGTGCCCTACATCAAACATACGAAATCGGCAGGAAACCAGCTTAAAATCAAGGTATGGTGGTTTCCCAGTCATCCACTAGAATAATTTAGATTGTTTCAGTTTCAACCCTTTTCTGTTACTATAACTTCTAACTGTGAACCCTGGTGGATACAGTTACCATGTAGATATGTAGAAGGTACCCTGTATAATCATAGACAAGTATGCTTTACTTGTGAAGACATGTACCTTTATATAGAAATCGGTACGGTATGTAGACGTTAGGGCCCACCACCCGAAAGTCGGGACGTTAGGGCCCACTCATCGGGACGATAGGGCCCACCTATCATAACATCGACATATATCATTAAAGTGTGCATAATGTCAAATCATTACTTACATTTCATGATCTTTGCTAAAATCATGTCACTTCCTTTTTAGCGCAAACAAGTTAACAATTATTAACCAATTCTGCAAAATCAGGTGGGCCGTTATGTCCAGTTATCCCATTTCTCCCTCCCACCACCACATGTATGACCGCGACATCGCTTTGCGGCCGATGCTTTCTCGCTACCGGTTTCAGCTGTGTCTTAACGACCGGACCTTTCGGGAGGTGGGCCCTAACGTCCTCTAATCACAGGTATCCTTCTATGGTTGATAAGCTCTCCACATTATAAATGACCGGAATAGTATGGAGGTCAACCCTGACCGGTCGCACTTTGTCGCAGGTCGCAATAAAGGTCTCTAGAGCTCTCTAGACAGTTCAGGTTACATTCAATTGGTGTCAAACAGTAAAAACCGCCAGTCAGGGAATGAAAATGATCAGATATCTATGATCTGTTTATAACGTCACCATTCCTCACACAAAACTGGTGATTCAGTCTCCGCTGTAGTGTTTTCAGTTCCTGCATCATTGGTTTACTCCTAACAGAGGTTAGGATGTAGGTAATCCATCGAGGATTAAGTTTGCCCAGTGGAGTAATGCACAAGTTAAGCCCACGGTTCGGTATCTTGAGTAATGGCTGGAGTTTCAAGACTCCTGCCAATGTTTAGTCATATATTTTTTTCCAATTGGATTCCAGAAACTGTAAGTCCGGTGGTCATAGCAAAATAAGCAGAGTGAGAAATCACATATCATGAGTTTTCCAAAATGTATAAAAGTGTACCAATAGAAATTTACTATATCAGTAATATTCACAATATCAAAATTTACAGTAGGAATTCACAATATCAAAATTCATTATAGAAATTTACTATACAAGCAATAGATACTATACCAAAATTTATTATTCAAATTTACTGTACGAGTATTCAAATTTACTGTACAAGGTTGGGCCAACTTTTTAATGATATCTGAGACTTTTATCTAAATTGGATATTTTCTAAGTTCAAAAATGTTATATTTCTAGAGGATTTATCAATAGATCGATTAATCCGTCGATTCTTGGTAAGTCACTGCAATATAATATTAATTCGTGCAAGATGAATAGAGATGGGAATATAATAATTAATGCAAATGTTGTGTTCTGTTTGAATCTTTTTATTCGACGAGTTGTGGAACTATGTGCATTATCTATCACAATCAACATCATGAGAAATTTCTAAGCATTCTGATGTAATCATTAGAAAGATACCAAAAAGAACTAAATGTACAAGACAGAATACCAATTCATTGACCTGGGAAAAGGTGCTCTATATGATAAACAGGTGTTTTTGTGCTGATTCTCAAGATTTGCAAAAGATAGGAAAAAACATTATCATGAAAATTCTGTGCAGTTATATTTACAAAACCTCAAACCTACCTGTCATAATATGGGGTCTTCCAAAACATTTTATTCAGGTAGTATACAAATAAATACAAATAAGATGAATGGACATTCTGAGATGAGTGTAATGTACGGTGCAAAATATAATCATTGACTTGCTTTAGAGGATACATTAAATAATTATTGCACTTTGCCACTGATTGCAATCTGTTCTCCATATATCTGGTCCGACGTAAGTAACAAACATAGAGGGACTTTACAAAAGCGATTTCCAGTATAACATTATATACTTCCATGGCATTTTAGATTACTTACAACATGTACCGCTATGTTTTCTTAATACAATATTTTACATATGTTTGTAACCATCAGCCATTGACTCCACAATCTGGTTTTTAACCGTTCAATTTACACATTAAAATTCCAATAATCTGTACATATATGCAACACTGTGACAAATATATCTTAATGATAATTATATACAATCAACATAATATTGAAATAAAGTATGTGCAATGTACATGGAACAGATAATAAATGTAATCATATTCATCACAAGGGAAATGTATGGATAAATTTAAAGTGCCATGTATGATATTATTTAACAAGTACGGATCATATTTACATATGTGTTTATATAACAAATAAATGATAAGGTTTGTATCATCATAAAAGTATTCTTTGTATGAGAAGGAGTCTGTTGTTTGACACAGACACAGACGATGCTAATATCACGTCACGCTATTTGAGTAACACACCCCTGAATTGTCCATCACAGTTCCGCCTTGGCATTGGTTTTAAAAAACAGTCATGGTGAGTGAAGGTAAATATATCACACAGGCGTATACGTGGGCACCATTGACATGCAGGGTAGCTTGCTCATGGGTGTAATATGCAATAATTATCCTACCCCTAATAAAAAAACTCCATAGGCTTAACATTGGCTGACTGTATTCGGGCGAGTATGCAGACAAATGAAATTTATCGCACTAGTGGGATACATTTGTGAAATGACGTCATGTGAAAAATGACCAATGAGCGAGCAAGACGAGCAATATCGAAAGTATAAACAAGCACACATTGTGGGGTGTCACACAATTTTCACTGGATATCAGTGAGTTTTATGCTATTTCTTAATATTCTGAAGTAATATAGATGGGGTAGGATAAATTCTAAACCAAACCCTAGTTAGTCAAGTTGTTGTTTATAACACTCCGGCAAGGTCTGCTCCTCACTGCACTCGGCTTCACCTCGCGCAGTAATACGCAACCTTGCCGTCGTGCGATAAACAACAACTCAACCAACTCTCGTCTGGTTTCTCCTAAATACCAATGTGTCTGCAGTCTCATACCAGAGATAAACATTCACAAACTCCACATTGCCCATAAAAATGTAGGGTGAAACTCAGCAGTACAGTGAAAGTACCAAAGTTGTGGTACAGATACTCATAGCTGGATGAAGGTGAAGGGTGAAAATTGTGTAAGAAAATGTCAAAAGGAGTGTTAGGAAAAGTAATGAAGGTTTCCTGAATACTGTATAATTTACGGACCCTCTGTATGACGGTTTTTGGAATTCCTAATCATGGATATAATACAAACAAAACACCTCAAGTCTAAATAGATCTTCTTCCCATGCAACAATAGACCCAGTGTTCTTGCTAGATGGCAATTGTACTGATAGCTAATCTATACCTAGTTAGAATGTCTTCTAAACTTGCCAAAATCAAGTATCACTAGAATCCTTTGTGATTCAATTCTAATTTTATTTTTCCTCCCTTCAAACTGATCTGAATTTCTTTTCCATTGATGAAAGGCTGATCAATGATACTACTCTGTACTCTCAACTCTTGTGACAAAATCTCACCAAATACTGGTACCCTTTCCCTTACCTCACCTCCACAGCATGAAAATTCTCTCAAATATACTTTTCAGGACCAACCAGAATGTAGGGGAAAGTAGTTGAAAATATAGGCAGATGTTAAGCACCTATCTAAAAGATATAGCCTAGACTTTCTACTTTGGGTTATAGAGTGGACTCCTGGCTATGTTCAGTTGATCACTAAATCTAATGGGCATCTAGTAGGTATGAGTGCTCTGTAGGTCTGGTGGAATATGACTAGAAACAGTTTGTCCCCGACTTAACGGCTCACAGAAGCGCCTGGTGGTACAGTGATGCTAAGCGCTTAGAAGACAAAGCCTGGCATTGCACGCCTTGGCATTCTGCAGCCGTCAAGAAGGAGATCTAACGCGTGTGTGGAACTTTGCGTCTACTGCAGGACGCAAGCCGACGAGCCTTTCACCCTGTTCAGCTTGCCTTTTGCAGCCACACGCGCCACCTGGGCTACACTTGCGAATTTATTGTTGCTGCCTCCATTGGCGATCTTGGACGGGGAGTCGGGCGGGGACATATCACTGCATCCACCATTCGCCATCTGCGTCTGGTGTGTGGGTGACTTCTTGGGGCTGTCCTTGGGCGTGTTGGAGATGACCTGGCGACTGGGCATGGAGCGGAGGAAGTCAGTGTTGTTGTCATTCTTGGGATCACAGACTGCGTGGACGAGCACACTGCCGTCAACGGCACCAAGCACGAGGCAGGCCCCACCCTCCGTGCTGGCCATAGAGCGTAACTCTGCATGCATCTTGTAGTCTGCAATCTGCTCCCCATCTGAGACCCGGAACAGGCGGATGGACCGCCTGCCAGAGTGATAGTATACCACGTGTTGGTCATTCTTCATGAACATCGTGGAGACGTTGAAGACCCCCTCAGCTACTCTGGGGATGAACGTGTGCACAGTCTTGGCTGTTTTCAGGTCCAGTAGCTCCAGCCCGCCTCGGTTGGGCGCAAATAAGCCATATTTACCATTGTGCGAACAGACCCCATTCCATTTGCGCACCGCCCTCACGAAGGACTTCTTCTTGATGTCCCAGACATTGCCTTTTTCGGGGTCCATCAGGGCCACGTGGTTCGGCTCAGATGGCATGGCCACCAGCTGTGTGTACTCCTTGTAGTCAGGATACTTGGGGGTCATGTCGAACATGTGCGTGCCCGTCTTAGCGTGGTACTGCTTCAGAATATCCGGGCTCTTTTCATCAGATGCAGGGACTATGAGGAACAAACCATTCGCGGTTACCACACAATTTTTGAATTTTCGGACGGTGTACTCAAACTGGTAAATCTCGTCTCCGTTGGGGATGGAGCGGCAGACGCATTTGTTTCTTCCCGCTGATACTCGGGAGATGATGATGACTTTCGAGTCTTCCTCAGTAAGCATCATTTGAAGAACATCTCGCTGGTTGTCAGATCTAATCACACCCTCTCTCTCAATGTCCCAGATCAGAACATGTCCTGACTCTGCACTAACCAGGTTCTGCCCATCTGACGTGATCATGGCATGGCTGACGATGGCATTTGGGCTGTTCGAGAGGGTTTTGATCTGTCTTCCAGTCTCTAGATTCCAGATTCCAACACAATTTCTTGTTGCTGTTGCACCGATAAATGCATTTCCAGCGAGTGAAATGAAGTCGATTGGTTTTTCATGTCGGTCGATCGAATGGACATCCTCAAGAATGTTCTCAAAGTTCCAGACTTTGATGCTTTTGTCGATGGATGAAGAAATTACTTTGTTAGTTTTCAGGACAGTGACCATTTGTATGATGCGACCGAAGTGAGCATCCAGAGTTTTACATAGGTCGCCCGTGGTAGGGTCCCAGACGTACATGATTTTACGAACACACGCCACCACATATTGACTGTCCTTTGTAAATATCACAGGGCTCGTAATTTGGTTTTTGACGGGGATGTTTCGGACACCCTCCGGCAAAGACAATGTGAGCATTTTGTTCTGTGTCAGAATCCACAGTTTGTAGCCAAGTTTGAAAGCTCCAATTAAGAAACACTCATCTTTGGAGAGCATCAATGAGAAGAGTTTATCCTCGTTTTCTGCCAGCATCTGGCTGAGTTTCCATTTGGTGCCATCTCTGGTATAACACTCCACTACATAGGAAGGCAGTGTGAGACATGTATACATGTACTGTTTGTTTTTGGTCAGAGCGATGGCACTGTGGAAGAAGAAATCCTCCACCTTGGGTTCTACACAATGCACCTCGAGTGACATGTCGTCGATAGTTTCCACGCCAGCTATTGGATTCTCCACCTTCTTCACCAAATAGACATCTGCATGCTCTCCGAGCTCGATCTGGACGATGGTGCCCTCATTCTTAGCGATCAGGGCTTTCTCGACTGGTTCTCCATTGTTCGTATAGAGGAACCACTCCTTGGATGACCAGCAAGTGAAGTGGGTGTTGCTGACCGAGCAACCAATGATAGCCTCCTGCTGATTGGTCACTAGGGGAGGGTCAAAGGTCTGGTAGTCGCCTGTAGTTATATGACAGATGACGATAGTGTCGTTGTTGGTATAGCTGATAGCTGTTCGGTCATCATCGGAGATCACAAGGTTCTGCATGATCCCTTTGATGCCGGGAGAGATAGTGCGGAAGACATCTCCGCTTTGCAAGTCCCAGATGATAAAGATGTTGGAGACAGACACAAGGTACCTAGCATCGGAAGTAACGGTGACACCGAAGGGCGCAAAGGCATGGCCTTCCAGCGAGTACTGGAGGGGCCCCCCAGGGGTGTGCAGGCAGTGGTAGATGGGCACAAGAGCGTTGACGGCTGTGCCATCCACATCACACTGCTGGATCAGTTGTCCTATCTTCTGATAGACGTTGTAGTAGGGTAGCAGTCGCCCTATGATTTGAGGCCCCACCATGTGGGGATGTTTAGATAGGACAGAGGCAGATAGACTGAGAGTGTCAGTAAGAATTTTAATGTTCTTGTCATCGAGGTGTTCCATGGCATCTTCGTAGTCGCCCAGGGCTGCGGTAAGAGGGAAGCTGCTGAGTTTCGCATGCAGCCACTTGAAGTTGAAGAGGACCTCTCTGTGGAGGTCATCGAATCGTTTCGATCGTACAAGTTGGAATGGTAGCTCATTGAGTTTCCGCAGGTTGTATCGCGCGACCTTCCCTGTGATGGGGTCTGGAAAGAACAAGGGCTGCTCAGGCACCTTTCGGTCGCTCTCTCCTTTGGTTTCCTCCAAACCAAAACGCATTCTTTGCAGTTCTGAGTATTCAAATGGCTTCGGGACATTCCCCCATATCCCTAGGAAATAGTCTGACACATTTGAATGAATCTCATTCAAGAAGTTAATGTTTTTGAAGTAGCGTTCGCGCGAGGCTTCGATGAACTGGCGATGATACCAGAAAATCACATTCGCGCCATCCGCTTCGCGCTCTGCGAAGTAACTGGGCAGGTCACTCCTGATTCGGGTCCACAGAAGTGAGGGGATCCTGCGTACAGGTGGCAGATGGTATTGATACACATCATTGAGCACCTTCTCGTCCAATGATAACAGATCCTCCAATTCGGCCTCAGAAAGTCCACTCTTGGATGCCGTTAAGTACGCAAGAGCATGAGACACAAGGATCTTTCCATGCTGGTTTTCCACCCGATCCAGAAGCTTGTTGATGCTGTCATGGATGGTGAATCTCACTGTGGTGTTTGCAGGCTTGCTGTAGGACTTCCACCTGATTATTTCACCAAACACCAGTTTCGTGTACAGTGGCAAGTTGCACTTACTCAGTGCCTCAGTCACTATGCTCCACTGACTCTCAGAAACTGTGCGATTCTTTGCTTCAAGCCAGCATTTGATCACCTTATGACTGAGTTCCTCCCCGAGGGGAGTGATTTGAAGGTAGTTTTCCTCAGCTGTTATCATCTTCCTGGCAGTGTCCAGGATGCCGAAGTAGTTGGGGAGAGTGGAGACGAGGAACTTAACATGCGGTGGCATGGTGGTGGGCAGCCACGCGAGTCCATGCGCCCCGTCAGTTGCTGAGAGCTGGTCTAAGGAGTCCAAGAAGATGACAATTGGCTTCTCGGCTGTTGCGTGTGCCAGCTGTTTTTTGAAGTAGACACACAGGGGCGACATCTCGTCCGGGATGTCCTCATTGGTCAGCTCAAAGTTCCAGGCGATCTGCGTACAGAGTGACGTCAGCAGCGGAATGATGGCCGAACTGTCCGGAGACGTCCCGCAGAACCGGAGCATGCGCACTGGAGCGCACTGCGGCTTCCACTCGATTATCTGAAAATTACACAAAAATCCCATTAAAATCAATTCAATTATCTGAAAATTACCCAAAAATCCTATTAAAATCAATTTAATTATCTGAA
The DNA here is from genome assembly GCA_950022655.1 of Alentia gelatinosa. Lineage (NCBI taxonomy): Eukaryota > Metazoa > Annelida > Polychaeta > Phyllodocida > Polynoidae > Alentia > Alentia gelatinosa. The sequence continues at coordinate 58,044,560 of OX465588.1, forward strand.
AATTACACAAAAAAAATCCCATTGAAATCCATTTAATCATCTGAACTTTGAAAATGAATTCCCATGAAAAACCATACAATCGTCTAAAAATTAGAAGTATTCATAACAATATCCGTTTTTTCTTTTTATCATGTATAAAATATAAATATTCTTATTCATCTGGAACAGACTGTAAATCTACATATATATGATATAGTGTGAACAGTATAATGAGAACATAGGTAATTAAAATTGAAAATCAATGATAATTTACATTAATGTACAACTGGAAATTACACATTGCATAATCATTTTGTCTCTATCAATTGTCCGTTTCTACTTAATTATCAGTCACATAACTTTGACTTTAATTACCTTATATACCAGGAGCAAGTAAAATGTTCATCATTGATGAACGAGCATGCAATTATAAATGAATAGCAAATAAAGGTTTGGGTTAATTCTGGTCATTTTCAACTCATATGCACACAGTCAACTTGCTTCCACAACAGCCAGTCTAGGTCCAAACATATCAAGCACCAGTGGATCAATGAGGTATTTTAGTCTGTAGTCATTGGGCATGATTAGCTGGGCATGCCTCCAAGACCCGGAGACACTGGCACCCTGCTCCTTTCCCACTATCACAGTGAATAGCACGCAGATAGTGAAGGGATGGTTTTCTGGAAGCACCTGGAAGTTCAATGTGACCACTCTCACCTCTAGGCAATGTATATAGCCCCGTGCAAGCACGCTCTAATAAATTAACTTGAGGTAGAACATAAAGCACACAGAACTTGTTCATCAGAGTTATTCCACTGAATCAGTAGAAGTACACCTTAACAATGCCTTTAGTGATAACCTTGAATGACCTCTACAGAACTGTGAACACCTTCCAAGGTCAATCTACTCATGCACATTTTCAGTATTTTATGTTTTTATTTTCCTTGGAGGCTCCTGCTCCCAGGGTGACTAAGCGCATGCGTGAGTCTGTGAACACTTTGGTGTTTCTACACCTGATGAGTTCAACACTTTGTGTCGAAACCATTTCCTGCTCACTATGAGGAAGCTCAGATGCAGAAATAAGTAGTTTGAGGAAATAAATATGGATGGATGGGAAGAAGGATTGTTATCTATAGGTTCATACATGGCTTTGATATCTTATGAAGATTACAAAAACTTTAGATTTTAACATCATTACCATGGAAGATGATGAATCACAGAATTTTGATGTAGATTTCTTAGAATGTTGCATCTATAATTAGATGGTAATGTGAATAAATGTGAACATCCTTCGTGATAACAACCATCCCGTAATATAATTTAGATGGTATGTTGTGAGCAGGTTGGTTTGTTGATGGTGTTTTACACAGTAACAACAGCCGGGTCATATCATGGGGCCGTTGAATCTATGAGATGAGGATGACAGACACGCGGGAAAGCTAGCACCCCTGTTGAGCCTCAAACCCCAGATCCTGTGATCGAGAGGCTCGTGGCGGCTGACAGCGCTATCCCGCTGTCCTCATGGTGAGGTCTTCAGGTAGTGTGATCCATCTACTTCTGCTGAACACATCTAGGCATGCAAACCTAAACACAACACCAGATCGTTATGACCTCAGACCTTTTTGCCTTTTCGCTTGCGGACTTTTTTCACCTTCTTGTCGATGTTAGGAAAACACTGGGAAAGACCCAAGATGAGTACATTATTAGATCAGCTTGTGACATATTGGTGAGTTGGGGTGTTAGTTTGGTTTTACTACTGGGTGATTACATGCCAACATCAGTTTTCATTCTCTCTATGTTGTATGATGATACAGTCACTCTTAATTTCTTAATTACTTAGGTATCTTAACACAAATTTGTCACCAATTAGTCTCCTTTATGTGAGTTAGTAATAGGTAGTGATTATGGTTCACGATTGCTAAATTAATTGTTAATTGCAGAATCAAATAGGACACCACAAGCTCCTTATCATGTTGTTGATCATTCAAATCATATGTATTTGTCCACAATCTATGATTCTGATAGTCTGCTCCTATAACATTCATGCAACTACTTATTTTCTGTACATGCACTGTTAAAGATGGAAGAGCAAATCTGTCCATCCTTTACTTCAATCAGATCTCTGTTATTTCCAGTTTATATTTGTTAGAATCATTTGGTTAACTAGCTGTTAATACACATTAGTATATAGGTTAATGTTGGTAGTGAGATTCTGTCTATTCATTGTGAAGCATGCTCTGTTTCTGGACTTACTGTTTTATCAAGCTGTATAAAAAGAGGAGGATTGTGATTAAAACATAATTCTCTCATGAAGCTCAGTAACATCAAACTAACTCCAACCTGTGAGTGCTGGGTCTGAGAACTCACATCTTGATAAATAGAAAGCTTCTTTTCTTAATATTTACACATTTTAACCTTTTTGTTGTTAAATATGATTGTGAAATATATGGTTCAAATGCATCCTTTGGTATCAAGATATGATGTCCTCTTGCACTGTAAAGAATATGCAGTTTATTTTACACAGTGTCTATTTGGTTCATGTTGACTTCACCTTCCATGTGATATATGACAATATACAGATAAAACTCATTTATAACATCATTATACGTAGGTATGGGGTAGAGAGGGTGTATAATTCCTGACCATGTATCAGATATACGCCATATTCATAAGTGGAAAAGATATTTAACCTGTTATATCTACCAGACATTGACACTGATCCCTGATTCTCAATAATCCATTGGTCAGCATGAACAATAATAGTGTGAATCAGTGTCGCGGTATGATACCCTCTTACAGTGACCTGACTGAGATCAATCTGTGTCGTGGTATGATACCCTCTTACAGTGACCTGACTTAGGTCAATCAGTGTCGCGGTATGATACCCTCGTACAGAGACTAAGGTCAATCGGTGTCGCGGTATGACAGCCTCGTACAGAGACTTAGGTCAATCAGTGTCGCGGTATGATACCCTCGTACAGAGACTTAGGTCAATCGGTGTCGCGGTATGACAGCCTCGTACAGAGACTTAGGTCAATTGGTGTCGCGGTATGATACCTTCGTACAGTGACTTAGGTCAATCAGTGTCCCGGTATGATACCCTCGTACAGAGACTTAGGTCAATTGGTGTCGCGGTATGATACCCTCGTACAGTGACTTAGGTCAATCAGTGTCGCGGTATGATACCCTCGCACAGTGACTTAGGTCTATCGGTGTCGCGGCATGATACCCTCGCACAGCGACCTGACTTAGGTCAATCGGTGTCGCGCTATGATACCCTCGTACAGAGACTTAGGTCAATCGGTGTCGCGGTATGACAGCCTCGTACAGAGACTTAGGTCAATTGGTGTCGCGGTATGATACCCTCGTACAGTGACTTAGGTCAATCAGTGTCCCGGTATGATACCCTCGTACAGAGACTTAGGTCAATTGGTGTCGCGGTATGACAGCCTCGTACAGAGACTTAGGTCAATCAGTGTCGCGGTATGATACCCTCGTACAGAGACTTAGGTCAATCGGTGTCGCGGTATGACAGCCTCGTACAGAGACTTAGGTCAATTGGTGTCGCGGTATGATACCCTCGTACAGTGACTTAGGTCAATCAGTGTCCCGGTATGATACCCTCGTACAGAGACTTAGGTCAATTGGTGTCGCGGTATGATACCCTCGTACAGTGACTTAGGTCAATCAGTGTCGCGGTATGATACCCTCGCACAGTGACTTAGGTCTATCGGTGTCGCGGCATGATACCCTCGCACAGCGACCTGACTTAGGTCAATCGGTGTCGCGCTATGATACCCTCGTACATCGTACAGTGACTTAGGTCAATCAGTGTCGCGGTATGATACCCGCTTACAGCGACATGATTTAGGTCAATCGGTGTCGCTGACCATAGCCCAGATGTGAGTAATGATTGACAGCCATCAGTATCTAATACTCAATGGGCGTTGAATACGAGGTAGAGTGTGTTATATGACCGACAGCCAATAAAATCAGCCCAGTGCATTATGTGCATTTATCATGGTATATAAACAGCCATAGCCTTAGCATTAGGAACTTGTACCCAACAGGCTTGTGCGTACGGAAGCTCATACTCAATGGGCAGTAAACAGATGTACCTGTCCAGGCTATAGTAAAATGAGAAATATATTCATGTTTGATATGTGTCCCCGTTTGCCATCTCATTTGAAGTGCTTATGAATATTCACTCGGCTATCGTCTCGTTCCAATTCCTGCGCGCTTGAAACTCTTTCTTATGAATAGTTTAGGTTGTCGCCAGAATTGGTTCAGACAATATCAACATGGTAATGTCTTATAAGCTTTGAATATCGTATTTACTAGTGGAAATGATATACATATATAACTATTTAACACCCATGGTATTGTGAGAAAACAGAGTTACTGAGTACGTAATGATGGTCGTTTGACGTCCCGTCACCATAACCCAACGCCAGAGGCGAAGGGCCGAGGTTAAACCTCCATTTTATGCACAGTCTGACAGTGAGCCCGAACATTATCATACGTCATGCCCAGGATTGGACAGTATTTCATAGAAGTTCGTGCACAGGTATACACACGATTTTTTTTTTACCACAATATTGACTGGTTTCAGATACAAGCGGCTGTATACGTAGTAATATTGACGCGTAGTATTATCCGAGCATACGAGAAGATATTGCGCAGAGCATACGACCGCTTTTATCTGAAACCGCTTTTATTTGGCACCAGATAAAAAAGTTATGACAAGTATCAACTGGTCTCAAGTTGAGACCGAATTCGAGATCCTTTCACTTGAGATCTGCTGAGATCCCTTGAGATCGTCTTAACTGAAGAACACCCAAAGCACCCCAAACGGTCTCATCTCAGTCTCAACTTAAGATCCTTAAGATCGTCTCAACTGAAAAACACTTTGCCTCTAAAATGGTCTCAAGTTAAGATCGTCACGACCGAAAAACACCCCCCAGATGTTTAAATGAGTGAAGACTAGACGGTCTACGTACCATGGTGTAGGCTTTGGCGAGTACTGAGGTTTTGCCGCACCCACTCTCTCCCCACATGATCATGGGACCTGTGTTCTTGCCGACGATATACTGGTGGATTTTCCTCATGCAGTCCTCTCGTCCCTGAAATAGCACATGCGCGATTAGTATCCCTGGAAACGGATATAATTGTAGCGTTAGGTCCTGCCTAATTTTAAGGTAAAAGACTCTCTTGAAAGAGATGAAAATATTCATGTATGAGGTATGTCCTAGCAAAGTTGTACTGTGAGCTGCTCTGTGAGCTGTACTGTGAACTGTACTGTGAGCTGTACTATGAGCTGTACTGTGAGCTGTACTGTGAGCTGCTCTGTGAGCTGTACTTTGAGCTGTATTGTGAGCTGTACTGTGAGCTGTACTGTGAGCTGTACTGTGGGCTGCTCTGTGAGCTGTACTGTGAGCTGCTCTGTGAGCTGCTCTGTGAGCTGCTCTGTGAGCTGCTCTGTGAGCTGTACTGTGAGCTGTACTATGAGCTGTACTGTGGGCTGTACTGTGAGCTGCTCTATGAGCTGTACCGTGAGCTGTACTGTGAGCTGTACCGTGAGCTGTACTGTGAGCTGTACTGTGAGCTGTACTGTGAGCTGTACTGTGAGCTGCTCTGTGAGCTGTACTGATAGCTGTATTGTGATCTGTACTGTGAGCTGTACTGTGAGTTGTACTATGAGCTGTACTGTGATCTGTATTGTGAGCTGTACTGTGAGCTGCTCTGTGAGCTGTACTGATAGCTGTATTGTGATCTGTACTGTGAGCTGTACTGTGAGTTGTACTATGAGCTGTACTGTGATCTGTATTGTGAGCTGTACTGTGAGCTGTACTGTGAGCTGTACTGATAGCTGTACTGTGAGCTGTACTGTGAGCTGTATTGTGAGCTGTACTGTGAGCTGTACTGTGAGCTGCTCTGTGAGCTGTACTGTGAGCTGTACTGTGAGCTGTACTGTGTGCTGTATTGTGAGCTGTATTGTGAGCTGTATTGTGAGCTGTACTGTGAGCTGTACTGTGATCTGTACTGTGAGCTGTACTGTGAGCTGCTCTGTGAGCTGTACTGTGAGCTGTATTGTGAGCTGTATTGTGAGTACTATTATTATTATTATTATTATTATTATTATTATTATTGTATGGACTAGACATTTTCTGGTCTACATTTGTTGCAGCGTATGTTAGCGTGTACCCGCGCTCAGCCGAACACTTACATTGAACATTTGACTGAAGCTGACGCATGCGTGGAGGTGTTGCAGCACCTCGCTGTAGATGGAATCCTCGGTGAGCTTCCTCTGCGCCTCCACCCCCTGGTCCACCATCTTCACCATGTTGGCGTGGAAGTGTGCGCAGAAGTTCTTGAGGTAGTCGGCGTGTGACACGGCGTCCACGCCCTCCTTGCCGGTCCACGGGATCGACAGCCGAGTTACGTTTGCTGGTACGATGGCCGCGGGTACCTGGGAGCAGAAGAGGGATCGGTTAAAGAAGAAATCAACAAGTTTTAGAGCAGTAGAGTTATTGGTTAAAGAAGAAACCAACAAGTTTTGGAGCATTAGAGTTATTGGTTAAAGAAGAAACCAACATGTTTTGGAGCATTAGAGTTATTGGTTAAAGAAGAAACCAACAAGTTTTGGTCAAGGTCATTGTGGTTAAAGAAGAAACCAACAAGTTTTGTAGCAGTAGAGTTATTGGTTAAAGAGGAAACCAACAAGTTTTGGAGCAGTAGAGTTATTGGTTAAAGAGAAAACCAACAAATTTTGGTTAAAGTCATCGTTCTCCATGAGTCTGATGCAGAGTGATATGAACTAGGTGACAGCCACATCACGTTAGACGGCACGATCGCCGCAGGCACCTGGGAACAGGAGAAGAAGAAACTAGCAAGTTTTTGTCAAAGTCATCGTTCTCCACGAGCCATTTAAGTCAGCTCTCACTTATTCCTTTGAAGATTCAGCAACAGGTACCAGTTAAAGTCTGCTTTATAGGATTCTTTTTTTTAATATCTAAAATTTGTTTTCTCAATATATATATATGATTTTGAATAGATTCCCCTTGAAACTAACAGCGACAATTAAAATCATCACTGTAAAAAGTACAGGACATATTTCGTGGGCTGCTGCCAGTAATTCTGTAAAATATCAGACAGTGCTTCAAGTGCTGTAGAACACACATATGCAGGCATTGCGTAACCAAGTAGATAAGGTGCGACACCGGCTTAAGTTTATAGCATGATGCATTATCATTATGGATCGAAACTATCATATTGTACAGCGCGTGACGTCAGTATTGATGTATTTACTATCGTAAAACTGGATGAGTTTTAATCTTGGCCACCGTATGCCACGACTGGAGTTTGGTATAGTGACTTCATCAGGTGGAGGCGAGTGAAGTCCGGAGCCAAAACTCCAGGAGTGGCATACGGTGGTCAAGATTAAAACAAATCAGGTTTTGATTTTATTCTACCCCGTCTCCTTGATTTTGGAATATTACGTGATGACATTTCTGTATGCCACTAGTGGCATATAAAACTCAAACTTTCGTATGCCAGTCAGTGTGACATACGAAAACTCAAGGTTAAGCCTATGGGATTTTATATTAGGGGTAGGATAAAGCATGATAATATGTATGTACATATCCACAACTGAATGAATGATTTCCTTCAGTGTAGAGAATGTCAGTATTACGTGATGACAATTCTGTATGCCACTAGTGGCATATAAAACTCAAACTTTCGTATGCAAGTCAGTGTGGCATACAAAAATTCAAGGTTAAGCCTATGGGATTTTATATTAGGGGTAGGATAAAGCATGATAATATGTATGTACATATTCACAACTGAATGAATGATTTCCTTCAGTGTAGAGAATGTCAGTATTTGGTATTACTTTTCAATTGGATATCAAGGCTTCAGATGTTTGGAAAATATCAACTATATCTGATTTGTTAACAATTTGTTCGCGAATTAGATTTAACTTATCTTACACCCTAAAGAAACCTGATAGTATACATCTAAAGGACATTTGTAAATTGCGATAGCGACTTAACTTTCAGTTTTTCCTCGATTCCCAGTTAAACTTTCCAAAATTAGCTTCCAATAAAACACCACCTTACAAAGGCTTTAATTGACTTGTTTTGAATCCGCTAAAATCGATAACTGTAATTCATTGATCAAACCGTTCCTTGATTTATCACAGGCCTTAAAAACATGGAATCTAGAAAGCTTCTTTGGGAGTGTGAATAAGTTCAATGTTTGATATAAGTTTCGAGAGGAACTGACTCAAAGAATCATCAATATTTTCTGTTTAATGTTGGAAGATGAAGCTTGCTAGACTGAGAGAGAAATACGGCTGTTGGCAAACATTCAATCACTAGGGGGCGCTGCGGTAAACCGGAAGTCGCCCGAGGCACTGAACTCCATACATAATTAAATAATATTGCACGTTTGATGAAACGAGAAAACTCCCACTGAGATTTACGTTCTTCTCCCTCCAAGTAATTAGGATTTAACCATTAATGTCAAACACCCAAAGCTGATTCCATAACCCTTCTATTGATTACTCAGAAAATGTTTTTATTGAATTAAAACTTCATAGATTTAAGAATAAGGATGACCTCAAAGGAACCGCAGGAGTCAAATTACTGTGAATAGCAAACAAAACTAATATTAGGAAACGTCCTTACTGTGGACGAACTGGTTTCTGTTTCCGGTCAGTTGTCGAATTCATACTCCCTGACGCCATAGGCGGAAGGCAGTATGAAATCGACTACTGACTGAGAACGAGAACCATTTCGTCCACAGTAAGGACGTTTGCTTATTATTATATACGCCTCAAATCAATGAAAAAACGCGATTTTAATGAGTTATTAAGTCACAGTCACAGTGAGCGCGAACATTATTATTACTGCACCCCTTGCAGCGGGCAGTATTTGATAGACATTCACACACAGGTTCATGTATGTGATAATATTGTCCTCCCAACAAGCATACTCATTTTAAAGGCATATCGAACAGTTTGGCTTGAAGATTAAAACCTATGTAATTTTCCTGAAAATTAGATATGATGATCTCTAAGTCTAGTAGAACACATATCCAACTTAAAAATCGGGGGTCACTATTTTATCTTTTGTGCTTAGAGATTGATAATAGGATAATATCGTAAAGTATCTCAGAGTCTAAGGACAAGAAGAGAGGTGTGCTGGTGGTACTTATGTTTATGTCTCTTAGGAGTAGAAGAGAGATGTGCTGGTGGTGTTTAGGTTTACGTCTCTGAGTTTAAGGACTAGAAGAGTGGTGTGATGGCAGTGTTTACGTTTACGTCTCAGAGTCTATGGACTAGGAGAGAGGTTTGCTGGTGGTATTTATGTTTACGTCTCTGAATCTAAGGTCTAGAAGAGTGCTAATTGTGCTTATGTTTACATCTCTGAGTTTAAGGTCTAAGAGAGGGTTGGCTGGTGAGGTTTACATTTATGTCTCAGAATCTAAGGAGCGGAAGAGTGGAGGTGCTACTTATGTTTACGTCTCTGAGTCTAAGGGCTAAAGTTGTGCTGGTGGTGTTTATGTTTATGTCGCAGAGTCTTAGGACTCAGAGAGTGGTGGTGATTTTTACATTTTCGTCTCTGAGTATTAGGACTAGAAGAGTTGTGGTGATGTTTACATTTACATCTCTGAGTCTTAGGTCTAGAAGTGTGGTGGGGGTACTTATGTTTACATCTCTGAGTCTAAGGACTAGGAGAGTGGTGGTGATGTTTACATTTACGTCTCTGAGTCTTAGGTCTAGAAGTGTGGTGGGGTACTTACGTTTACGTCTCTGAGTCTAAGGACTAGAAGAGTTGTGGTGATGTTTACATTTACATCTCTGAGTCTTAGGTCTAGAAGCGTGGTGGGGTACTTACGTTTACGTCTCTGAGTGTGGAGAGTAACATCTGGGCTTCCTCATCCACGTCCCGCCCGATCATGTCGATGAAGTTTCGGGCGTAGCGGATAGCCGACAGGTTGATGTTCTCTATGTTGCGGAGGTAGGCCATGCAGTGTAGGTGGTTATCCTTCACGTTGATCAACCCGCGCCACACCTCGCGTTCAGTCACTATCAAAACATACAGAGTTCATTAAAGATGAGATAAAGTCATTGTGTATGTCGCTAAAGATGTGATAAAAACATTTAGTTTGTCGTTAAAGATGTGATAAAGTCATTTAGTATGTTGTTAAAGATGTGATAAAGTCATTCAGAAAGCCGTTAAAGATGTGATAAAGTCATTTAGTATGTCGCTAAAGATGTGATAAAGTCATTCAATATGTCGTTAAAGATGTGATAAAGTCATTCAGAAAGCCGTTAAAGATGTGATAAAGTCATTCAATATGTCGTTAAAGATGTGATAAAGTCATTCAATATGTCGTTAAAGATGTGATAAAGTCATTCAATATGTCGTTAAAGATGTGATAAAGTCATTCAATATGTCATTAAAGATGTGATAAAGTCATTCAATATGTCATTAAAGATGTGATTAAGTCATTCAGAAAGCCGTTAAAGATGTGATAAAGTCATTTAGTATGTCGCTAAAGATGTGATAAAGTCATTCAATATGTCGTTAAAGATGTGATAAAGTCATTCAATATGTCATTAAAGATGTGATTAAGTCATTCAGAAAGCCGTTAAAGATGTGATGAAGTCATCTAGTATGTCGCTAAAGATGTGATAAAGTCATTGAGTATGTCGTTAAAAATGTGTCAGGAGGGTGAGAATGATGCCTTAAAGAAGTATGTCAGCAGAGGTGAGAATGCCTTAAAGGCAGCATGTCAGGGAGGGATGAGAATAACTCTCGGCAGCATATGAGCATGCTTTCATGAATTGGGGTGAATTGTACGTCTCCTTTACTGAATGATAACAGGGAATACGACGATGACTATGGCACGCTGCAGGTAATGATCTGAGAGTGGAGAACAGCTAAGTGGGAGGTGGGTTTACCTGACATGAAGTAGTTGTGCATCTGTTCGCGCGTGAATTTACGCGCCATGAACAGAACTTGGGCCGCTTTTCGCAGCATTTTCTGGAGTCGCTCCATGTACTCCCACCACTTGGCCTGGTCCTGTTCCATCAGCTTCTGGTGTCTCTGCGAATAAAAAAAATTCTGATGAAACACATGGAAGTATACCAGGGAATTTCTTTTATATATTTAAATAAAAACCATCAGAAACCTGAACACGTGGCTTCAATTCTCATCTACAGCTGCATTGTCATATCTATCTCACCCCTGGTATTTTTCCTCATATACTTAACATGGGGAACTCGTACTCAATGCCCATTGAGTATTTAGAATTCATACTCTATGGGGATTATGTCACAAATGTTAGCCAATTAGACAATGTGAGGGGTGAGATAAATTCAGAAACCTATTCAGGTTTACAGTCAGAGCTTGATCCCATCTCATTTGAATCATCATGTAATTCATGCGGATGGTGTTGATTGGCTTACCCTCTTATCAAAGTTTGTAAGGATGGTCTTGATTGGCTTACCCTGTTATTGAAGTTTGTAAAGATGTTTTTGATTGGCTTACCCTGTTATTGAAGTTTGTAAGGATGGTGCTGATTGGCTGTAGGATGTACTCGTTGGGCACTGCGTTGTCGTCGCGCGTGTACCATTGGTCGAGCAGTGCCACGTCATCCGGGACCTCAGCGATGATCTCTCGCAGTGATTCGTACTCAGACCCCACAATGATGGTGGGTATCGGCCGATACCCATACTTCTGTCCTAGCAACACCTTCATGACAACAAAACACATGGTTAATCAACTAGTCACTGTCTATACTGCAAATATGGCTAATGATTGGGCATTTTTTACAGTGCAGATTTATCTGCGCTGCTAGTTGCAAGGGGAATTTAAAAGTATATTTTGTAATATGATATATTAAAAAGGATTATGATACGTAATAACGGTACACTGGTAAAGATATGTTTATATACAGCGATTCTCATTGGCTCTCCATTACTTTTGGCGGCATTTTAAAAGATCAGCCACATTCCTATGCTAAATGCAAAACACACGTACAATCATATTGACTGCTGTAAGATATATGTCTCCAGTTCTGTAGATCCTGTGAATCCTAATAGAACTTTTCTTTGTTAAAATCTTCCAATATTTAGTTTAAAAACCAATAATGGAATTGATTTTCAATCATAGAATGACTCTTTTATGTGTTCCAGATGAAAAGATTTGTTTTTAGTAATCAAATGACTCACCACAAAGTTTGGTCCTACTGAAAGACGTTGACAGTTGTCTATCTCTGTCATGCAGAGTTGTGTTGTCATGTGGTCATCTGTTGCTTCGTCACGTACTCCCCATCGCATGTCTACGACCTACAACACAAACAAACATACACTTATCCCAGGAAACTACACATTTCATAGTCGTCGTGTACTCCCCATCGCATGTCTACGACCTACAACACAAACAAACATACACTTAACCCAGGAAACTACACATCTCATAGTCGTCATGTACTCCCCATCGCATGTCTACGACCTACAACACAAACAAACATACACTTAACCCAGGAAACTACACATCTCATAGTCGCCATGTACCCCCCATCGCATGTCTATGACCTACAACACAAACAAACATATACTTAACCCAGGAAACTACACATTTGTCTTTCCCAGGTACTAATTCACCTCTCAGGGGGTGTTCGTGTGTCTTCCTGGGCTAAAAGGAACGCATCTAGAATGCAGGAATTTCAGTTTGAGTCAGGGAAAACAGTGGAAATATTCGTCATGTGGAATCTACTGCCTCAGAGAGACTGAGAAAACATGGAATATGCATCGGTGTCGGTCATGAAGTGGGGTTGAAGGTATGTGTGGAGGTTTATTGCCATAAATGAGGTTCAATTCATGCTATCTTTGTTTTCATAAGAAAAAACGAATTTCATAAACTGGAAATAAAAACAAGGGCATGATTGTCATTACATTTCCTATTTAATCAAGCAAATATAAATGAGCCTAGGAGGGTGGTTGTGGCCCCTAAGATTCGAGGTCAACTCTCGACCGTAGAACTGTCCCAAGGTGCTATAAATATCATGTAAGGAGGTCAGGGTCAAGGTCAGGGGTTTGCTGCGAATGCAGTCATTGGCTACTCGGTCTACTCTATTCCTTATATGGACTTAAGGTAATGGGACAACTCCATGCTGGTAGTATACCTATCAAAATTGGATAAACTGAACAAGGTCAATTTACTCATTTAGAATTAGAATGAATCCCAAGAAACCAGTTTTGGCTGAAAATTGACAATATTCAAAAATCACCAGGTGGCGCCTGCGTGAATTGTAGGATATGCCTTTAAAACAGGATTGGTTGATGATGTTCAGTTTGCAACACCGACACCTTATTGCGTGACTTGTCCACTCAGAGCTCCATGATAGAGGTCGGGGTGGTTGGGACTATAATCATAGCCAGAAGATGTATGGATCATTCTCATACAAGCTCAGTCAAAAAGAAAAGAGGCAGAAAAACATCCACCCATATAGACCCTCCAGACGTTACTAAACTCCCTATTATCGCCCCGGGTAAGTAAAGGTTCCTCTCCCGACTGGCTGGCCATACCACGACCATATGAAGCACAGTTTTCCGATTTATAATTGGAGAAACTGAATATAATTTCGAATTTACATGTAGAAATAGCTGAAATTTCTGCCATCGGATTTCCAATTTGAAGATTTATGAAAACCGTGAAACTGCAATAATTGTGGGTTATGGGTCAAGGGTCTATCAATATAAAACGATGGAAACCTGCGAACACCGGATCCTGTAAACAGACTGAATTATGGGATACGTCAATAGGGTCTATACCAGCAGTGGGAGCTGTTATTGACTGGTTTCAGATACAAGCGGTTGTATGCTCTGCGAGGTTGACGCGTAGTAATATCCGCGCATGAGAGGATATTGCGCAGAGTCGACTCCGAGAAGCATACAACTGCTTTTATCTGAAACCAGTCTATAGTGTTTTATTATCCACTTTTTCCGGACAAGTGGGGTACTGATATCAGATCATTTAGGTCTGCAATATCTTTTTCATATTCATACGCTCCGGGTTTATATTAGGTATTAGGTTTATATTAGGTGGATATATCTGTATGCTCCGGGTATGTAGATACATGCTGCCTATGTGTTTTCTATGGACACTTTGTATAAGGTGGATACATCTGTATGCTCTGGGTATGGTGATACCCACTCCCTATGTGTTTTCCATAGAGACTTTGTATTAGGTGGATATATCTGTATGCTCCGGGTATGTAGATACATGCTGCCTATGTGTTTTCTATGGACACTTTGTATAAAGTGGACATATCTGTATGCTCCGGGTATGTAGATACATGCTGCCCATGTGTTTTCTATGGACATTATGTATTAGGTGGATAATAAATGTATTCATATCTCACTGTCAGTGGGTCTGGGAACTGTGTTCAGTGAAGCGTGACGGTTTAACACCTTCCGTCCCCAGCTCGTCACGGCTGAGTTACTCCACCGTCACGTATTGATTCTCCATCCCTGACGACGCCTCCAGTTCCGCCACTAAATTACCACTGTGACATTCTCCTCGTATGATTAATTAACCCGCCCTTCTTAATGTAGTTTAGGATGTGAATAATGAAGTTCACGTAAAAAGAGAAGTTAGGCCAATCCAAAAAAAAAAACGTGTTTCTCATCACAGCGCGCATCAGCAAAAACGTTTTTTTTTTTTTTTTATCTATAAGATGAACCTTGATAGAAATTATGAAAGGTAGGTGTATTTGGTATCAAATTAAAGCTCCTGATGTCAGGGATGGATTCAACATGGTATTATACGGAAACTGGCTTACTTTGTTTGTACGTCAAAAATACGCGATGAAATTGTTGACCACATGATAATTTTACTAGTCACGTGATCACATACCCCGTACGTCACAGGATATAGACCATGGAGGACGGACAGCAATACTCGTAGGGGTATGGAGAACTAGTTCTCAACGTTAAGCCAATGGGACAAAAATACCCGGTGAGAAAAAGACACAGAAAAGGTTTTGCTGACAGTACCTGGAATTCCAGGCCGAGCGATTTGCAGTATTCCTTGAGTCGTGGGTAGACGTTTTCCATCAGGGCGGTTCTCTCCATTCCCGTGTCTGAAAATAAGCGCACAGCAAACTTTGATATCCAGTGATATTTTCCCCGGCAATTATCGGCGACAATTACCCTTAACAAGGTACAGAATTCCATGGGGTTTTGTTGTTAAAGTGGAATAATTCACATGGTAGGATTCATGGACCTCACAGGGTTAAAAATCTCATGAGGTTCTGTTCCTTTTTAGGGGTGAATGTCGCCTACAATTGCAAGTGGAATAAACATGTCTCTGGGAAATGGAACCCTAAAATTTAGAGGAAGAGATCGTGTCCGAGTATAGAATCTCAGCAGGATTTGTCTCAGACAAACAGCCTGTGATGTACATGAATCTCAGCAGGATCTGTCTCAGACAAACACCCTGTGAGGTACATGAATCTCAGCAGGATTTGTCTCAGACACACACCCTGTGAGGTATTTGAATCTCAGCAGGATTTGTCTCAGAAAAACACCCTGTGAGGTACATGAATCTCAGCAGGATCTGTCTCAGACAAACACCTTGTGATGTACATGAATCTCAGCAGGATCTGTCTCAGACAAACACCCTGTGAGGTACGTGAATCTCAGCAGGATTTGTCTCAGACACACACCCTGTGAGGTACGTGAATCTCAGCAGGATTTGTCTCAGACACACACCCTGTGATGTACATGGATCTCAGCAGGATTTGTCTCAGACAAACACCCTGTGAGGTACATGAATCTCAGCAGGGATGATGGTTTACCAGGAAATCTGTATTTTGCAAAACATGACCTTTTATAAAATATATCACAGGGTAGTTTGTTTCGGGGAGGAAAGAATTCCTTACGGCGGTCACTACAATTTCACTCGTGAAACGTTTTCCCTTTAATGCTATTTTGGCATCCCCACAATCCTTCAATACTTAACCATTGCCCGCTATTCACTGAAGTAACATAGACTTTGTACGGCCTATCTAAAGGCATTTTAACCCTAAGCTGACATACTGTCTTTATGGCATTCTCGGCACTCACTGACGTACAATATATTAACAAGGAACTGCATCGAGATTCGTAGCCACTAAAATATATACCATGAGTTTCGGTTGTGGGATAATCTCACGAGGCAAAGCCTAGTAAGATCATGTGATAGACCAAAACGAATGACGTATTTCCAGTGGCGATGAATTGAGTGCGGTTCAGATTTCATTGAACCCCTATCACTGACTCATTGACTAATGTAATCACTTTTTTTTTTTTTTTTTTTACAAAACTCCATGGGCGTTGAGTACGAGTCGCCAATGTAAAATCTATCGGGGAGAAAATTCCAGGTGTGAGATAAATACACAATATGATACAGGCGGTCGTATGTTTCGAGTTGACGCGTAGTAATATACGAGAGCATGCGAGGATATTGCGTAGAGACAACTTCGAAGAGCATATCAGTTCATTTGTGTATGCACTATTGCTTCAGACGGACTATTTTATCGGATTTTGCTGCCCAGAGCATACAACATATCTGTATGCTCCGGGAATGTAGATATATATGTTTTCTATGGACACTGTGTATTAGGTGGATATATCTGTATGTGCCGGGTATGTAGATTTATACACGCTGCCCATGTGTTTTTCAATGGATACGATGTATTAGGTGGATACTAAATCCATTTCTTGAACAGCACTATCTTTAAGTGGTATACAGGATTCAATCACGTGATTACAAGTCCAATACATCTGTATTATGACACCAAGGTAAGCAGCATGTCCTACCAGTAATACCCCATAAATCTGTTATATACCTAATTCCCGAATTTCTTGGCTGACTTTCTACAGATTTTGTGTCGTTGCTGCGCTTGGTCATGTCTAATGGTGTGTGTTTATGTGTGTGTGCCATCGACTTCCCACTGTTATATGTGTTTACAATTGCATGTCCCCCGAAGCTCCTGAAATGGCTTCCATTTTGTTTTCTGGTTTCAATGTAATTGGATACTTTTCATGGATGTGTTATATTTATTCCGCTTCGGAGCTTTTGTCATTCTATTGTGAAGTTTTTAATCATTGAGAAAACAAGGCAGCGCCATTGTCGCTCTCACAGCCGATTTTTCGCGGCGCTAGCGCTTACTAATCTCTGCCTCAACCCAACGCTGATTCCTTGGGTATCCACTAAGGACAGGGGGAACCAGACAACATTTCGGATTCAAAACAGGGCAATTGTCAAAGGTTATGAAACTCAAACAACTCATATATTGTGAGTTGGGAAATATCGGAATTGTTAAATGAGCTTCATATACAATCCTGCTGATTCTTGTTCAGCTTTAAACCACTTTATAATGTATGAATCCACAGTTGATTAGAATGCCCCTTCGAGTGAGCATATGTTACATGTTGACAAACAAAACCCTGCAACATGAGTTTCTTCCCATTAAAGAAAGTAATCCCTATGAGTATGTCTGATTTACCATCACAAACTACAGAAAAGAGTGTACATGTATATCATTTAAAATTCAATATGTGTATCTCTATTTACATGTCGAGCACAAAATACTCCCCTAAGTGCTCAGAATTTAGGATACTTGAAAAAAAGCTGGCAGATGGAACAGATTCTGTCCCAAACAGGCAGGTCGGGGCAGAGATACAAGCAGCCGCAGGAAGTAGTAAGGAAGAAACCAACAAGGTTTGGTAAAATTGTTGTTCTACACAAGTTTGATGCAGAGTGATATGAACGAGACGACAGCCGAGTAAATATCACTAGCATTCAAACAAGTTGGAGAACATCGACTTTGACCAAAACAAGTTGCTTTCTGTATATATCTCACCCCTGAACACAATATAATAATGGATGACACACAGGATATAGACCATGGAGTGCAACGGACTTCAATACTCGTTGGGGCATGGAGAATGAGTTCCCAATGTTAATCCCATGGAACAAAAATACCAGGGGTGAGATAAAGCACAGGATCTATGCTAGGAGAGTGTCCAGCTGTGTCATTTCAGAAGCAGCCGACATTTCTCAGTACACTAGTTCCAGCTTAACAATCTTTGCCCTGACGCTGCGGGAACCAGCGTAGCGTTGTTATTCGCTGCGGGACTTAACCCGCCAATATTGACTGCGGAAATGAGGCTGGTTGTATCTATACGGAGCCAGTGGCTACCGTGTGTGACCCCAGTCAGTGTTGGTGTTTGGGATTAGGGAACCATGAATGGCAACAACATGTTTGTGTGAGTAGGTTTTCTGTTCGATGGTCCAATCGACCGGCAACCCTTCACCACTGAGAGGTTTTTGTGGGAAATTGAGAAGGTGTTAGGATGTCCATAGACCCTATTGGGGTATCCCATAATTCAGTTTGTTTACAGGTTCCGGTGTTCAATGGTTGCCGTCGTTGTAACTATATGTCTTCAGTACTAACTCTCAGATATGTCAAACAACATGAGCGGCAGGGGTAGGAAAATCAGTAATATACCTGGAACCTGATATCACAAAACACTAAAAATAGCTCAAAATGTTCCTAAAGGATGCCACAATATGGCCACATAGCAAAAAACTGCATATGAAAAGATTTAATAGCCTTCAGGCACTCTGTCATTGGAACTGGGTGTCGAAAATGTCAAATGACAGTGGCGGTATTGATAGAAAAATTGGTTATATAACTGGATCTGAGATCACAGAACACAAAACAATAGCTTAAAATGTGTCTAAGGGATGCCAGAACATGACAACATAGCAAAAAACTGCATATATAAAGGTCATATAGCCTTTAGACACCATATGTCTTCACTACTGACTCTCAGATATGTCAAACAACTTCAGCGGCAGGGGTAGCAAAATCTGTAATGCACCTGAAACCTGATATCACAAAACCCTTATAATACCTCAAAATGTTCCTAAGGGATATTACAATATGGTCAGATTGCAAAAAACTGCATATGAAAAGATTATATAGTATTTAATTTATTTAGGAAACAAATATGTGGAAAATTGCAAATGTGTAAAGGGGACATTAATAGTACACACATTAAAAAGGCTGCTGTAGGCCACTGAGAAGACATATTTTGATTCTGTTTGCTGTACTGAGTCCACAAAGGACCAGACTATGGAGTCCAATACCAAGATTTAATCTGATGCATCATTGTAATACTTAAAGGAACACAGAACCAAGTAATGGTTCTCAGCACTCAGAATTATAGGCGTTCAGGCATTTTGACGGGAGGTCTCTTCAACAGCTGTTGTCATGGTAATCTGACCACTTGCCAGAGTGACAACAAGTGGAAATGTTAACTAGACGGATGGATCTACAAGATAAAACAATAAAACAAATGTTTCCAGGGGGGCCAGCGGAAATGAAAATTTGGGGTCTTGGCCCAGGGACTATAAGTAAACCTCAACATTTATACGTTTTTTTAAGTAGGGAATCTACCTGTGAGCCACGTAGAATTATTTTGACGTAATATGGATAAACTGTACGTATTTACAGTATATACAGCATAATAGTCACCGATGAAATACTATCATGAAATATCACAAAATTTCATATTATTGTTTATATGGCATGAGTTGTCTTCGCAGCATGATATCACGAAGCGGAGCTGAGTGATATCTGTAGCGGAAGACAATGAATGGCATATAAACAATTATATGAAATTTTGTGATGTTTAGATTTTATCCTACCCTGTTACATGTTTTAACTTCATATGTCACCAGTGGCATATATATTTTATGACATAACCGTGGCATACAGTTACAGGTCTATGGAGATCTATATGAGGAGTAGGATAAAAATAAGAATTACATTGCCAGTTTCAGTTTAAATCCACAGCCCTTTTATGTGTTTCTCCTGAGGCCAGAGTTCTGCCAACAAAGCTCCAAGTGCAGCTTAAGAAAACAACTTGGAGAATGTATTCATACTATTACGGTGCCTCGACAAATGTAGTTGAGAGGTGTAACGAATTCTGGTTACACAATGTTTGTGTGGACTCAGGAAGGAGAATTGTTGAAAGTCTGGTGGTTTGAGGTTTGGGGGATCTGTCTGGCCTGCTGGATTCACACAGAGCGAAACAGTTACAGGGAACTTGCCAGTTTTTTACTTTTACAGGCGGGGGACTGTGGCAGAGCCCCTAGGAACAGGTATAATGCTAGGGGATGGGTACTAGGAACAGGTATAATGCTAGGGGATGGGTACTAGGGACAGGTATACTGCTAGGGGATGGGTACTAGGGACGGGTATAATGCTAGGGGACGGGTACTAGGGACGGGTATAACACTAGGGGACGGGTACTTGGGACGGGTATAATGCTAGGGGACGGGTACTGGGGAGGGGTATAATGCTAGGGGACGGGTAGTAGGGACGGGTATAATGCTAGGGGATGGGTACTAGGGAGGGGTATAATGCTAGGGAACGGGTACTAGGGACGGGTATATAATGCTAGGGGATGGGTACTAGGGAGGGGTATAATGCTAGGGGACGGGTACTAGGGACATGTATAATGCTAGGGGACGGGTACTAGGGACGGGTATAATGCTAGGGGATGGGTTCTAGGGAGGGGTATAATGCTAGGGAACGGGTACTAGGGACGGGTATATAATGCTAGGGGACAGGTACTAGGGAGGAGTATAATGCTAGGGGCCGGGTACTAGGGGTGGGTATAACGCAACTCAGTATAATAATGTTTTTGACATTATGCATTCTAGTGCATTGAGAGCTCTTTCTATCATAGGAGGTGGATTCTGGGATTTATCATAGGAGGTGGATTCTGGGCTTTATGGTAGGAGGTGGATTCTGGGCTTTAAGGTAGGAGGTGGATTCTGGGCTTTATGGTAGGAGGTGGATTCCGGGCTTTATGGTAGGAGGTGGATTCTGGGCTTTATGGTAGGAGGTGGATTCTGGGCTTTATGGTAGGAGGTGGATTCTGGGCTTTATGGCAGGAGGTGGATTCTGGGCTTTATGGTAGGAGGTGGATTCTAGGCTTTATGGTAGGAGGTGGATTCTGGGCTTTATGGTAGGAGGTGGATTCTGGGCTTTATGGTAGGAGGTGGATTCTGGGCTTTATGGTAGGAGGTGGATTCTGGGCTTTAAGGTAGGAGGTGGATTCTGGGCTTTAAGGTAGGAGGTGGATTCTAGGCTTTATGGTAGGAGGTGGATTCTGGGCTTTATGGTAGGAGGTGGATTCTGGGAAATTCTTGATCACATACATCCTGATACCGTAGGCAGAGGGATGTATGTGATAAATAATTGTACCAAGTATTTTGACGTACGAAGACAGTCAGCCTGTTTTCGTATTATTATATACCTCAAAATGGCGGAATTTTACCTGGTCACGTGATCACATACCCCGTACGTCACAGTGTGGCGTACGGGTTTAAATACGCCATGGGTAGGCGCGGGCAGTATACCTAGTTCATACAGCCACAGGCATATAGTAATATGAGAAAACGTGGTTACTGAGCCCGTACGGATGGCCGTTCGAGGTCATTTGATGATGAAAATACGGCCTGACACCGCAGGTGGGAGGGCCGTATTTTTTTCAGCAAATGACCAAGAACGGACACCGTACAGGCTCAGTCACTACGTTTTCTAATTAATATACACCTCCCAACCATTTAAAACGCCCTTTTATTAACTTTACAAAGACCACAAAGGCTACTGCAATTCACTACGGCCCGCTGTGACAGCGGGCGCGAACATTATTTATACGACACCCCTAGCAGCAGGCAGTATTTCATACATGTTCGGCCATAGGTGTATAGTAATATCAAAGACATTTCCCCATCGGTTTTTGTGAATTTCGGGACACACGGCAGATTGTGATAAGCCTGGGAGAGGGCGGTGGGGGTCAGGTGGAAACAAACAGACAGGTAAGTCCAGGTAAGTCCAGGTAAGTCCAGGTGAGAGAAACGCCAATCAGCCAGGTGGGCCTCAGTAAGTAGGTGTAAACAAAGCCACCTGGCCAGCTGGGGAGTTACCTGTAATTACGGCCCCTGAACACTTCGGCCCGTAGCGACAACTGGGGTCAGTTTCCATCTCACAATACAATCGATTTACCACTCCTACTAATCCACTAAAGCCCTGCCCCCCACCTACGCCATGGCCTACGACCACCCCTATCATAAGATCTCACACTCTCTAAGTAGTATTTTGTATCCCAGTCCAAATAAAACAACTAAACAATAACACGGGAGGCAGGCCAGTGGATTCTCAAGGCTCTAAGCCTATTTCGTTAAGAATTCTTCTCCCATAGAGCGTAGTGAGAACCTTGTACAGAATACCTCTTAGAGAGTGTGAGATCTTATGAGAGGGTGCTACGATTTGAAATGGCCAAATCGTAGCCTATCAGGAGGTCCCAGAATCGTAGACCTCTGTCGTGATCCAATGTGTGAATCATAGTCGATGAGCATGATATCTTCCCGATAGGCTATGATACCCTATGAAAGGCTACGGATAATCGGGACCATTATGATTGGCGTGTGTTACCAGTGACTCATGTATAAGTTTTTTTTTAAAGCAATTCTTATTAAGTGAATATTGTGTGTACACAATCACCGAATTGGGCTATACAGCCGTTCTTCCACTCAGGCCCTAGCCCCCTACTCCTCATCCTAATGGCAGGTGTTAAGCCGAATGGACAGTGGGTACCATTTTTGTGTAAGTCTTTGGTATGAGCCGGCTGGGGTTTGAACCCCTGATCTCCCATGCTCGAAGTAAACACCCCTACCACTTAGCCACCGAGCTAGGTCAGTGTTACCTGTGACTCATGTATAAAGTTGTCAGTTACCTGTGAATGTGGAGGATGTGAAGATGCGCACGATGCGCGATCCTAGAGATGGCATATCTTCCTGACACCCTGCGAGGATCTTCATGATCCTTTCCTCTTTCTCCAATTCCAGCGCCTCGGCTGTGGCCTCCTGAAATACAACAATAAAATCATTAAATCATCTTTTTTTACCCTGGTGTACTGGTAACGGGAGCCTATATGTACGATCCTAGATTATTAAACAGGCCCCTGGTGTAGTGGTAACAGGAGCCATTATTAAACGGGCCCCTGGTGTACTAATAACGGGAACCATTATTAAACAGGACCCTGGTGTAGTACTAACGGGAACCACTATTAAACAGGCCCCTGGTGTAGTACTAACGGGAACCATTATTAAACGGGCCCCTGGTGTACTAATAACGGGAACCATTATTAAACAGGACCCTGGTGTAGTACTAACGGGAACCACTATTAAACAGGCCCCTGGTGTAGTACTAACGGGAACCATTATTAAACGGCCCCTGGTGTAGTACTAACGGGAACCATTATTAAACAGGCCCCTGGTGTAGTACTAACGGGAACCATTATTAAACGGCCCCTGGTGTAGTACTGACGGGAACCATTATTAAACAGGCCCCTGGTGTAGTGCTAACGGGAACCTACATGTACGATTCTAGACTATTAAACAGGACCCTGGTGTAGTGGAAACGGGAGCTATCATTAAACAGGCCCCTGGTGTAGTGGTAATGGGAGCCATTATTAAACAGGCCCCTTGTGTAGTACTAACAGGAGCCTACATGTACGATCCTAGATTATTAAACGTGCCCCAGCTGGTGTAGTAATAACGGGAACCTACCTTCTCGGCATCGGCCGCTGTCCCGGCGCCGGCGGCGGCGGCGGCGGCGCCGGTGGCCGCCCCCGCCGCGCCGCCCGCCGCCGTCTGCGGCCCCGCGGCCGCCGGCAGAACCTCGGCCTCCTCCTCCTTCTTGGTCCGTCCCTGCAGCCTGCGAGAAGCGACAGCGACACAAGGATCAGTGAGAGGATATAACTGTGTATCAGTAAAGTGTCCCTGTAGGACAGAGATAATGTACCCTTGTATCAGAGAAAGAACTAGATGAACTATAAGGAAGAAGACAATGTGTCCTTGTATGACAGATAGTTAGATAGATAGATAGATAGATAGATAGAGGGAGAGAGAGAGAGAGAGAGAGAGAGAGAGAGACAGATAGATATACAGACAGACAGAGACAGACAGACAGAGAGACAGGCAGAGATATAGAGACTGACAGAGAGGGAGGGAATGGGTAATAAAAACAAAGACTGTTCTAGCAGCGTAGCTATGAATGAGAGAACCTGAGCGACTGAGAGAGAGAGGAAGAGACAGAGAGAGGGAGAGAGGGACGGAGAGACAGAAATAAGAAGAGAGACTGAGACAGAGAGAGGGAGAGACACAGGGAGAGACAGAAGCAAGGAGAGACTGGGACAGAGACAGAGTCTGACAGACAGACAGAGTCAGAGAGAGGGAGAGGGAGAGGGAGAGAGAGACAGACAGAAATAAGAAGAGAGACTCAGACGGAGACAGAGACCCAGAGAGGGAGAGAGGGAGGTAAAGAGAGGGAGAGAGACACAAAGAGAGACAGAAATAAGGAGAGACTGGGACAGAGACAGAGTCTGACAGACAGAGACAGAGAGAGGGAGAGGGAGAGGGAGAGAGACTCAGACGGAGAGACTGGGACAGAGACAGAGAGAGATGGAGAGAGACAAAGTCATTTAGAGATTCCCAGGAAGACACAGAGGCTGAGAAATAAAGACAGAGAGAGGTGTGGAGAGCAGTTGGAAACAGAGAGAGTTAAGAAGAGAGGTGATATGTAGCTTTAACAGACACTGTATCTATTAGTGAGACAGAGGGATAGAGTCATAAAGAGACACAGAAAAGGACACAGAGACAAAGATATGTATCTTTAACAGATACTGTATCTATTAATGAGACAGAGGGATAGAGTCATACAGAGACACAGAAAAGGACACAGAGACAAAGATATGTATCTTTAACAGATATTGTATCTATTAGTGAGACAGAGGGATAGAGACATATAGAGACACAGAAAAGGACACAGAGACAAAGATGTGAAGAGCACAGAGAGAAAGATATGTAGAGAGAAATACAGATAAAACAATGAGAGTGCTCACACATCGGAACTTTTAGGAAATACAGAACAGGTAATTAGACGATGAACTCATCCATAATTAACACCTAATTAACAGAAACACGACCGTAATTACCACAAACCATGGCTTCCGTGCACTCAAATGGCTTGATTTCAACTTCCACTATTAGTGAAGATAGCTATCCCTGCACCAGAGTTCAATTATGTCCCCAGCATTAAATGAGAAGATGAGTAGGGCTGAGCATGTGATTACTCCCATTACATGTTAAACGCGATTCACAAAACAGCCACTCTTCACTATAGGCATTTATCTCACCGCTGGTATTTGTATCCCATAGGCTTAACATTAAGAACTCATTCTCAATGACCATACGAGTATTGCAGTCCTTTCTCTATGGTCTATATTCTGTGTATCGTCTATTTTTGTGTGTGTACAGGGGTGAGATAAATACAGAAAGCATCTCGTTTGGGTCAAAGATGTCATTCTCCAACTCTTTTTAATGCTATGTGGTTTCTTCTTTATTATGTCACCCCTGGAATAAATGCCCATAAGCTTAACATTGGGAACTCGTTCTCCATGCCCCTACGAGTATTGCTGTCCGTTCTCCATGGTATATCCTGTGTGTCATCCATTCTTTTAATGTGTATAGGGGTGAGATAAATACAGAAAGCAACTCGTTTTGGTCAAATATGTCATTCTCTAACTCTTTTTAATGCTATGTGATATTCACTCAGCTGTCGCCCCGTTCATATCACTCCGCATCAAACTCGTGGAGAATGACAACTTTGACCACAACTTGTTGGTTTCTTCTTTGGTACCCAACAACAATACCTGTATTGGTTTGTTTACTATCACGTTACTGGCCTTACTTGAGTCTCTCCTGGCCACATATAAATACACAAGAGTCATTCCCAATTCTACAGTTATGGTGGTTACTGCGGAGTCATATTATGAATAATTTCTCGTTAGCTTTATTGATCGAAACTAACGAGTGGTGTGGGTCCAGAGAATGTCAACATAATCGAGCCAGCCACCACTCCACAGCCTTTACATTGAATATAGAATTCCGTGCAATTACAGTCTACTTCCTAGAAGCCGATAAAGTGCTGAGATCTACAATAAAACTATTCTAGGAATGACAAACATAAATTAGGTATCTAGACTAGTCAGGAGGGGGTGTAGGTACATACAGGACTAAGTCTAGCAGTTAGGGAGTGATAGGGTTATCTCAATTGGGATCTAAGGCTAAGCCATACGAACGGCACATGCCAAGGTACTATACAAAGCCCACAATACTGTGAACATTCTTGTACTTACTTATTTCGGAACAATAGCTGCATGGTGACAATTCAACACGGACCCAAATCCCAGCGACGATTCTTAGTACATAGGAATGGTACGTCTCGTGGTCGTACTATCCCGCATATTACGATAATTGTACGATAATATAACGATAGAACAGCGGCGTCTGTGAATGTCTTAAGCTCCGGTGACAGCCTCGTTTTGGTTTGACCTGGCTGGTAAGGATTACGTGGAAGTTATGTTTGGCTTCCAGAATGAGTGACGTAACCATAAACCGCCTTACAGAACCTGCTAACGCCGCTACCTTGGCTCTTTTATTAGCCACCCACCCCCGACCCACAGCTGTATCTCACCCAGCAGTACGCGGATGTGTTTTCACACCCCCATCGCTCTCACAGTTGTCACAGAAGGTGTGAAAACTCATCATCCATAGCGTTCACGATCAGAGGGAGCCCGTTGAATAATTTAGGATCGTACATGAAGGCCCTTTTCTGAACCTTTTACAAGGGTTATTGTTTAATAAAATCTAAGTTCGTTCGCGAAGACAGTCTTAGCCATCTATGATGTCGTCCATAAGTGTCGAATTAAGTTGACCCCTGTCATTCCTGGGTCTCTTTGGCGTACAGAAAATGGTCTTCATGTACGATCCTAAATTATTATACGGGCCAAATACTGTTATATATGATGCGTAATTATGAGTACATGTTTTAAACCGCATGCAGTATTAATCATGTACATTGTATCATGTTCATATTTCAACACTTTCTCTGAGGTATTAGGAGAATACTGACTTAGGCTTCGTGGACGTTTAATGTTACGCGGTCCTCGGCCCGCTTTTATGTCCCGAGGGTATATAATAATCATACATACACAATATTGACTGGATTCAGATACAAGCGGCTACATGCCCAAAGAGGTTAACGCACAGTAACTTCCGAACGCATGCGAGGATATTGCGTAAAGTCAACTCCAAGGAGCATATGACCGTTTTTATCTGAAACTAGACTATATTGCATTTAGCATCCACCTAATAGAAAGTGTCCATAGAAAACACATAGGGAGTGTGTATGAAAATACCCGGCGCATACGGATATGGTGTATGTTCCGGGGGCGCATACGGAAAAATGGTACGCAACGAGAGTCGACAATAAATCTGACAGATCAGTCTACGGTGAAACTAGCAACGGAAGGATGAAGCAGGGAACAGAACATATGGATGTGTATATATAAATATACATATATATACACACACATACATATATATATATATATATATATACATACGTATATGTAAATATACACAGTTCTGACTGGTTTCAGATACAAGCGGCCATATGCTCCGAGGAGTTGACGCGTAGTAATATCCGAGCATATGCGAGGATTTTGTGCAGAGGCAACTGCGAGGAGCATACAACCGTTTTTATCTGAAACTAGTATATATCACCATCCATCTTTTCCTGTCAAGTGGCGTACCGATATTAGTTCATTTTAGGTAGGCACTATGTTTTTCTTGTGCACTATTTTTCCGTATGCGCCGGCTTTTTCAGCCCGGAGCCTAGAACATATAGATATAGATATATATATGTTCCAGGTATGGTGATACATACTCCCTATGTGTTTTCTATGGACACTTTGTATTAGATGGATAATAAATACACAATATTACCATGATTTCGATCTGAGTGGCCGTATTCTCCGCGTAGTTGGCGAGTATTGCGTAGCGTCAACTACAAGGAGAATACGGCCACACAGATCGAAATTATGGTAATGTTGTATTTATTACTCACTTATTCTTAGATTTAAGCAATAAATATGATCGTTAGAAAACTTTTCAACGTAGTTAAGAAGTTATGTTTGGGACTACTTTCATCTCAAAAATCCGTATCCTCCTAGGAGGGTACGGAGCTCCGTATCCTCCTCAGTAGCGATCTGTAATCTCCATAGGCTTAGTATGGAGACTCCGTATCAGGTGGGTAATAAATATGTATATGTATACATACATGTATATCCACATGTGTGGTTGATGGCAAACCGCATATATTACTGTTCGTACAAGCGAATCATCCCCTAATAAAAAAGATCTGTATATACACACACACATATATGTATATGTGTATATATGTATATTAAGAAAGCATAACACAAGCATATACCTATGTGAGTATATGTGTATAACTAAATACATGTATTTATCCTACCCCTCATATAAATCTCTATAGATTGACATGATGTGACTGGATGCCACGGTTATCCGTTATATATTCATATGCCACGGATGACATATGAAGTTAAAAACACATGACAGGGTAGGATAAAATCTGAACATTACTCAATTTCATATAATTGTTTACATGCCGTTTTTTGTCTTCTGCTATCATTCCCCAAAGACAACTCACGCCATATAAATAATCATACGGAATTTCGTGACATTTCTTGATAATACTTCTAGGGCCATTTCCGTCTCTGAATACAGTATCTTTAGTAAATTATCCGCTAGCTCAAATCTTATTGGACAGAGAGATAGACAGAGACAGAGATACCATAGGTAAAGTTTTCACCCGTCATCGCCATTGAGGGGTGACAAACTGTTCTATGTCAATAGGCGAGGCACTGTGCAGTTAGTGAGAGAGACTGAACAAAATAGCTGGACTTGAGAAGCAGGGAAGCTCCACTGGAGAACTACCTTTAAATACGCAGTTAAAAAGTAAGAGTGCCTGTCTAGTAGGTAGGCATTAACAAATGGGTATATATCTATTGATTATAAATGTGTTTCATACACATCAAGTCTATGCAACAACAAATATTGACTATCTCTACTGATCAGTATTGAGAACAAACCAGCCATGTTTGGGGGCAGTGCTTGTTATAGGGACACCGAAGATAACTAAAATGTAGCCTACCCCTTTTTGTCCATCCTGTCTGTGGTTTAAATCCCTAGTTTATGCAGACACACTTGGTGTACTCCAATCTCCCTTCTCGTACCCGGGATGGGGTTGGGTTTAGTTCTCATACCCCGCAGAGGGGTGGGGGTGGCTGCTATGTCGGTTCACCCCTTCTCGTACCCTGCAGAGGGGTTAGGGTGGCTGTGTGGTATACGTTCACCCCTTCTCATACCCCACAGAGGGGTTAGGTTCAGTTCTCCCCTTCTCGTACCCTGCGGAGGGGTTTGGGTGGCTGAGCGGTATACTTTTCCCCCTTCTCGTACCCCGCAGAGGGGTTAGGTTCAGTTCTCCCCTTCTCGTACCCCGCAGAAGGGTTTTGGTGGCTGCATTGTCGGTTCACCCCTTCTCGTACCCCGCGGAGGGGTTAGGTTCAGTCCACCCCTTATCGTACCCCGCAGAAGGGTTTTGGTGGCTGCATTGTCAGTTCACCCCTTCTCGTACCCCGCGGAGGGGTTCGGTTCAGTTCACCCCTTCTCGTACCCTGCGGAGGGGTTTGGGTGGCTGTGTGGTGTCAGTTCACCTTTACAAGTACCCCGCAGAGGGGTTAGGTGGCTGCGTGGCGTCACATACCCCGTGGAGGGGTTCGGTGGGTATATGGTGTCACAGACCCTGTGGAGGGGTTGTGGTGGCTGCGTGTTATCAGTTCACCCCTTCCCATACCCCGCGGAGGAGCTGGGTGGCTGCGTAGTAGCATCTACCCCGCAGAGGGGTTGGGTTCTCCCCTTCTCATACCCCGCGGAGGGGCTGGGTGGCTGCGTAGTAGCATCTACCCCGCAGAGGGGTTGGGTTCAGTTCACTCCTTCTCATACCCTGCAGAGGTATTCGGCAGCTCACAACTCCATGTTACCAGCACACACCACCGCTCTGGGGGACACACTCACATGCTGGCCTTACCTACCTGGTCTGCAGCCTGAACCTTCACATGGATACATAATAAATGACACCACCTGCCACTGGTCGTCAGAGGTGTGAGTTCTCACATTGTTACCGGGTTGACTGCTTCCTGATATCCTGCCAGAGTCCTGGGAATATCTCCTTCAGATGTTAATCCAAGAAGAGGCAAGCAATCACACCAACAGAGCGTACATACTGTGTTATCCTACAGTGAGTGCGTATGGGTTAATAATATCCCACAGTCGGTGCATATGGATGAATGGTATCACACCAACATACCATACATACTGTTATATCCCACAGTCAGTGCATATGGATGAATAATATCCCACAGTCATTGCGTATGGGGAATGGTATTACACCAAGAGAGCATATATGCTGTTATATCCCACAGTCAGTGCATATTGGGAATATTATCCCACAGACAGTACATATGACTGAATGATACTACACCAAGATAACGTAGATACTGTTATATGATATCACACTATGATAGCGTTCATCATATATATCCCACACTCAGTGCATATGGGTGAATGATATCCTATAGCCAGTGTGTATCTGTGAATGATACTACACAAAGAGAACGTACGCCTTTTCATATCCCACAGTCAGTGAGTATGGATGAATGGCATCACATCAAGATAGCTAAATCATACATATCCCACAGTGAGTGCGTATGGATGAACAATATCCCACAGCCAGTGTATATAGGAGAATTATATTCCACAGCCAGTGCATATAGGAGAATTATATTCCACAGTCAGTGCATATGGGAGAATTATATTCCACAGCCAGTGCATATGGTTTGATGATATCCCATAGCCAGTGCGTATGGTTTTCACAGATCCGCTTTTGGAAATCCTATCCAGTAAACATCTGGTACTTGGGTCTAACTTCCATCTTCCAAATCTCCTTCATCGCAACGGCCACGAACCTGCTCAGATCCCAACACCATACCTAACACCGCCACAAAGTGGTTTGAGATCTCTCCAGCTTACAGCCGTCTGCCGGTGGCTAAAGGCTCGGGGATAATGAGCTCAGGTCTGGAGTCGAGTTGTGGATGGCCGGTGGCGTGGAGGAAGGTGTGATGGCTACCCCTGGAGTTCCCCTGGAGGGACCGGAGACTCCGTGTGGACTGCTGGGGACTTGTTGAACCTCTGAGAACAACACCGGGAGTTTTCTCCTCGGCTCCAGTGTGTGGTGAAGTGTGATGATCCTACAGAATCCACCCACCGCCCTCCCACTCTGGCGCTAACGCAGGAGCCCCCCCGCCCGCCCGCTGTGTGGTGGCCACACGGTGTATGCTTCATTAAGTAAGGCCGGTCGATGAGTGGGGGATTGTTCTAGCTGAGGGGAGAGCGAGAGGCAGGGTGTGGGGCCGTGGGGTGGTTCTGGTTACTGGAGAACTCGACCCGAAATGAACTCGACCCATAGTTGTCAGGAGAACTCGACCCGAAATGAACTCGACCCATAGTTGTCAGGAGAACTTGACCCGAAAATGAACTCGACTCGTAGTTGTCAGGAGAACTCGACCCAAATTGAACTCGACCCGTAGTGATTAGGAGAACTTGACTCAAAACGAACTCGACCCGTAGTGATTAGGAGAACTTGACTCAAAACGAACTCGACCCATAGTTGTCAGGAGAACTCAACCTGAAATGAACTCGACTTGTAGTTGTTAGGAGAACTCGACCCGAAATGAACTTGACCCATAGTGGTTAGGAGAACTCGACCTGAATTGAACTCGACCCATAGTTGTCAGGAGAACTTGACCCGAAATGAACTCGACCCGTAGTTGTCAGGGAACTTGACCCGAAAATGAACTCGACTCGTAGTTGTCAGGAGAACTCGACCCAAATTGAACTCGACCCGTAGTGATTAGGAGAACTTGACTCAAAACGAACTCGACCCGTAGTGATTAGGAGAACTTGACTCAAAACGAACTCGACCCATAGTTGTCAGGAGAACTCAACCTGAAATGAACTCGACTTGTAGTTGTTAGGAGAACTCGACCCGAAATGAACTTGACCCATAGTGGTTAGGAGAACTGGACCTGAATTGAACTCGACCCATAGTTGTCAGGAGAACTTGACCCGAAATGAACTCGACCCGTAGTTGTCAGGGAACTTGACCCAAATGAACTCGACCTGTAGTTGTCAGGAGAACTCGATCCATTTATGGAGAAAACGATTGGAGAACGTGACTCGTTTCAGTGTCAGACTAGTTAGATTTTAGACAAATAAACCAGGAGATTTGAAAAATAAGTCCACAGTTATGTTTAGGGTTCGAGTTAGAGATAGGGATAGAGTTAGGGATAGGGGTATGTTTAGGGTTAGGATAAGGGTTAGGGATAGGCTTAGGGTTAGGGATAGGCTTATGGTTAGCGATAGGTTTAGGGGAAGGGTTTTCTGTTTGTTTTCCTACCCAGAGAAGACCAAATTTGAGGCCAAGATAACATACTTACTACTTAATCATTTTGTCCACAGTTGTAATAAGATCCTTTGAATATTCAAAACTGGTCGAGTTTGTTATGGGTCGAGATTTTTTGAGTTACCCAGAAAGTCTGTTAGTGGTGCCACTGAATGTGCGATGTTATCGAAAAATCAGTGAGGATAGTAGATTTCCCTCAGTGACCAAGCTTTCACTCAGTGGTAGGTGGTGCCACACATTGCATGATCTAAGGAGAAAAAGTTGTTGGTCATTCATGAGCTGGGTCGTTTCCATTGACCCTCCAGAGGTTATTAAACTCCCTAATATCGCCCTGGGTAAGTACAGGATCTGCTCCCGACTGGCTGGCTGCACCTCAGCCCCCTGTCATCCGATGAACAATCATTTTCTGATTCATAAATGGAGACACCGAATATAATGTGAAATGAACATGTAGAAGTAACTGAAATTTCCATTTCTGGCATCTGATTTCCAATTTGAAGATTTAGAAAAACCGCTAAACTGCAATAAATGCGAGTTATGGGTCAAGGGTCTATCACCATACAACAACAGCAACCAGCGAACACCAGATCCTGTAAACGCACTGAATTATGGGATACCCCAATAGGGTCTTTTGACCGATTTTGGGTCAGCAGTGCCAACAGTCCATCGGTGGTTCCTGACTGTAGATCGGTAATGGGAAATCGGTCAATGGAAACGGGCCTTTACTGATCCGAGAGATGATGGCAAGGGATGACACTCTCCCAGCAGAGATCCTGCTCTACTTCCTGTGGCCACTTGTATCTCTGCCCCAACCTGCCTGTTTGGGCCAAAATCTGGCCCATACACCAGTTTTTAAAATATCCTAAATTCTTAGCGCTTTGGGGAGTATTTTGTGGTTTACTTGTAAGTAGAGATGCACATATTTATATGGTAAATAATATAAACTCATTTCTGTTATTTCTGACGTCAAATGAGACATAGTCATGAGGATCACTTTCTTCAGTGGAAAGCACCTCATGCGTTGCAAGGTTTTGTTTGTCAACATGTCATATATGCTCACTTGAAGGGGCAGTCAGATCAAATGTGGATTCACATTATAATGTGTTTTGAATCAAACAAGAAGACAGCCGGATTATCTCTGTAGCTCGTTTAACAATTCCCATATTTCCCAACTCATGATGTACAAGTTGTTTGAGTTTCACAACTTTTGACAGATTCTTTGTTATGATTCTGAAAGGTTGGCTGGTTCCCCCTGTCGTTAGAGGGTACCTGGGTACCAGCGTATGACGTCATTGGGTTGAGGCAGACATCAGGGCTAGTGCTGAGAAAGATCTGTCCCACGCTTCACTGGTTCGCACACTCAAAGTCGCTCCCAGATTCTTGGTACAGAAGTTCAGCCAAGTGATTATTTATCTATTGGCAGGCAATCTCAACTCCGATTGCGCTACTGGCTCTGAATCACGGGATGAGGGGTATGAGATGAGATTCTAAATGTAAGGAAAATTTATGTTATAATTTCTGCTACATTTAGATATAGAAAGTTCAGTTAATATCTATGGCAATCCACCGGTCCAGTCGTTATATGAGGACCGCGAAGGGGAATTACTTTTTCCCAATTCTGAAACAGAACATAGTTTGGAACCCAGCATTTCTGTTTATATTCGTTATCAAATATTATTACATACCTATGGCCGAACGTCTATGAAATACTACCCGCTACTAGGGGTACAGTATAAATAATGTTCGTGCGCACTGCGCCCGTAGTGAATATTCGGGCGCACTGTGCCAAAGTGAATGTATCAGGTTAATAAGTACATTAAACAAGTGTATAAAATGACAGGTTTTTCTTTTAGTGTTTAGGTATGTAATTATAAGGAAACGTAGTAATTGAGCCTGTAGGGATGCCATTCTCGGCCTTTTGATGCCATAAATACGTGCCTCCGCCTACGTTGGGACATATTTATGGCATCAAAAGACCTCGAACGGTCATCCCTTCTGGCTCAGTGACCACGTTTTCTCTTATTATTATATACCTAAATCACATACTTCCCGCTGTTACCCATGACGTTTATATAGCCATACGTCATAGTGTGACGTACGGGGAATTTAATCAAGTGACTAGCTAAAATTTCGCCATTTTGAGGTATGATAATACGAAAACAGGCTGAATGTCTTGGCTCCAAATACTTGGTAAAATTATCGATCACGCACATCCCTCTGCCTTCAACATCGGGATCTATCTGGTCAATAATTTCACGGCGATTTTTGGACATACGAACACAGTAAGTAAGTTTCTGTATGATACTTGAGCGCCATTTGAACCCAATTTTTCCTGATACAGTGTCAGAACGCAGGGTTTCATCAGCCAGTGGTACAAATCTATCCTCTTCTCATATCACATGTCTACATTCTCTATCTAAAAACAACCAGCCACCCATGAAACCAAAACAATCAACTGCAAATTTAAGATCTTATGATACATCCAGAATTCTTTTAACCATATAGTTAAACTCGTTCAAGTCTTTGATTACGGACATTCATGATTAAATAAGATTAAGATTAAATATGTTACAATGTGAATGGTCCAGGAATCAGCTTGTATCACTGCGAGGAGGAGAGGAGTAGGGGGAGGGATACAAGGACTGAAGCCAGTCTACCGCACGGCGTAAAAGAAACCATCGAAAATGTTTTAGAAAATAAAGAGTATTCCTATATACCTATGAGCGAACAACCTATGATTACCTAACGCTGCTGGGGGTGGAATAACTTTTGTTTACTGTCCAGGTTGACGGCTACTGCCCAGGTTGACGTTCAATGCCCAGGTTGAGATTTACTGCCCAGGTTGACGTTTACCGCCCAGGTTGACGTTTACTGCCCAGGTTGACATTTACCGCCCAGGTTGACATTTACCGCCCAGGTTGATGGCTACTGCCCAGGTTGACGTTCACTGCCCAGGTTGACATTTACTGCCCAGGTTGACGTTTACTGCCCAGGTTGACGTTCAGAGACATTCGGTTTTTATCGATATTAGCTGATAATTGAAGGTATATAGGAATAGGGAAACCACGTACCGGTGGAAATAAGTCAAAGTTACTCGGTAAGGCTTGGAAAAGATTACTGCCCAAGGCGTAGCCGCGGTCAGTAATTTTTCAAAGCCTTACCTCGTAACTTTGACTTATTCCCACCGGAACATAGTTTCCCTCTCTTCCTCATCCCCAAAACAGAGACCAGAGGGAGATATTGTCAAGCCACGAGAGGCGGACCTTGTATCCTCAGTGTGTGTGTGATATGAACATTGACCTCCGACACACTTCCAGGAAGTCCAGGTCTCACAGTAAACACAGAGCGACCTTCGCACCTGGTTCTCCAGGTGAGCAAACAACCTGACCCCTCTCCGAGCAACTCCCCCTAGTGGTGAGCGAGCTTATCAACGCCCCCTAGCGGTGAGTATACTTATCAACGCCCCCTAGCGGCGAGCGAACGTATCAGCTCCGCCTATTGGTGAGCGAGCAAAGTTTCGGTCACTTGTGAAAATCTGGTACTTCCGGTGTAAGTATACAGTTGCGCATGCGGTGTACAGCGGGTGAGTCATACTCGGTCTATGCTTGGAGAGTGATGAAGCAGGGACCAGTTTTTTGCAGCGGGAGGCGTAGCGGAAACTTCATCTGATTCTGTATAATGAGCGTATTTCCGCTATCGGTGAGCCTACTTATCAACGCCCCCCATCGGTGGGTGAGTGTATCAGCTTTCTCTCTGCGCTGCAAAATTTCAGTCATTGGTGAAAATCTGGTACTTCTGGCGGAAGTATAAAGCTGCGCATGCTCAGATGCTTGAAGAGACAGGCCCTCTGATTAACCCATTCAGGGCGAAAATGTCTACAGGCATTATGTACGCAGGGGGCAAGAATGCCTACAGGCATTCATGATATATTCAGGCATTTTCCAATAAATAAAAAACAAATTTAAAGAGTTTGTGTAAAATATGGAAAGATATGTGTAGAAATCAATATATTTTGTATACTGATTCAAAAATAATTGAAGTATGACAAAAGAAGAATCTAGGTCACATGACAAGTGAAACTTTCCTGAATGCCTCAAGGCATTCTCGCCCCCCAGAGACATAGAACCCAGGGGCATCCCGGCCCCTGTAGCCACTGGTACCCACCAACCTGCTCACCTGGAAAGGGTTAACATTCTTCATGCAGATCTTAGAGGAAATACGCTCGCCATGCAGAATCAGATAAACTGGTCCCTGCGTCATCACTCAATATCGAGGAACAGATGGAATTCAGTCATACTAACTGTGTCTCTTAATCATTATGCACTTAGAAATCATTAAGAATGCTATTCTACAACTCACTAAATAGCAGAATAACAGAATGACAATGGTCACGTAGCAGAGAGGAACGTATGAATATTATTTCGTCACTCAGTGATGAACGGAATCTGTTTCACTAGTTTCGTGACATGTCTAGATGGCATATCCGGTTTGTCCGGTTTCATAAGAACTAGACATTAGACTTCGTTTTGTCCGTTCTTGCTTGCACTGTTGGTGCCACTTCTGTCACGAAACTAGTGAAACAGGTCCATGATGTGTAGATTTGTCTAATTCTTATGTCTGAGGTCTGTCTATTTCTTAGGGCAGCTACTTGTGTGGTCACGAAACCAGACAACCCCAATGTCTGTATGGGACCTGTTTCAGTAGTTTCGTGACATGTCTAGATGGCGTCTGTGACACCATACGGACAGATCACAAGATTGCAAGCGATGACACGCGGAGTTTCACTCACTTTTCGTAGGAATTAAGCAATGGTACTTTAACATGAGTAGGAGATACATATAACCTATAATCGTTCCAAATATGAAGAAGATTGGGCGCTCCGATTTTCTGATATTTGCTAGTCTTTTTCCGCTGTTGCCTGCACTGTTGGTGCTGCTGTTGATGTCTGTCTAGGCCTAATGTCACTAGCCTACTGAAACAGGTCCCTGGTGTCACAGACATGTCACGAAACTACTGAAACAGGTCCATGATGTGTAGATTTGTCTAATTCTTATGTCTGAAGTCTGTCTTTTCCTAAGGGCAGCTACTTGTGTGGTCACGAAACTAGACAACCCCAATGTCTGTATGGTGTCACAGACATGTCACGAAACTAGTGAAACAGGTCCCAGGCTGGTCAGTAAAAGTGAGACATTCGCACATAAGTATATATAATAGTACAGGTTAAAGTCCCCCCTTATATATTATTCCTCTCTGTATATCTTCTTTGTGATTTAACTCCTTAACTAAAGTCCATCATACTCTTAGGTTAACATGGAGAAGATTCTAAGCGCCTTATATTCAGAAAATCTCTGTCAGAAAGCCAAGTTTGGTGAACGAGAGTTTGAAAGCGGATCGCGGTGAGTAAGTGCAAGTCCTAATCGTGGAAACATCGATGGAACAAGTCAAGCCAATTATACAATTCCACTGGTGCCAAATCCAAACGACCGCTGTATTACAGGTGCAGCGACCTAAATGAGCGAACGACGGGACTGGGTGCATTGTGAGACCCTATTTAGGATTGGGTCTCTTCGACCAGTCTATAGACCACCTGGCGGTTGCCGTAAGTTTGCCAGACGGAATGTGGATATCGAAGTAGCTCATGAAAATTATGTTATTATATACCTGTGTGCGAACGTTTATCAAATACTTCCCACTGCTAGGGGTGTAGTATAAATCATGTTCGCGCCCGCTGTGGGCGGGCCGTAGTGAATGGCAAAGGCTTTGTACAGTTAATATAACGGCGTTTTAAATGAGTATGAGGCATATAGTAATAAGAAAACGTAGTGACTGAGCCCGTACAGTGTTCATTCTTGGTCATTTG
This sequence comes from Alentia gelatinosa, assembly GCA_950022655.1. NCBI lineage: Eukaryota > Metazoa > Annelida > Polychaeta > Phyllodocida > Polynoidae > Alentia > Alentia gelatinosa. The sequence continues at coordinate 58,082,997 of OX465588.1, forward strand.
ATGAAAAAATACGGCCCTCCCGCCTACGGCGTCGGGCCGTATTTTTTCATCAAATGACCTCGAACGTCCACCCATACAGACTCAGTAACCACGTTTTCTCATATTATCATATACCTGTGACCCCTACATCTTTACATGTAAGCAGTTTAATATTGATCATATTGCATAAATACCATTGGAACTATTCAGAACAAATTTCATATTTGATATGATTATAAATGATGATATACTTGGGTGGGATTTTCAAAACCTGCTAAATTACCAAAAACAGGTTTATTCAAAGCTGATGTTGTATAAACCTATCTCATCGATGGAAAAGTGGCATTTTTCGATGCATCTTTTGATGGTCTTTAATTCCAATAAAGGGTTTTGTATAGCTCTGAGGAATATTTCCTTCCGAAAATCAACAAAAACAGTGTTTTTCATGATTTTCAGTTTTTTTCCCAAAGTCTATTAGGCACAATGTTGAGCCAATTGTTTTTATTAACGTGTTTAAAGCATATGTCATGCAAAGTGTAGACAATATAGTTTTGAAAATTGGTAAAAGTTAAAAAAAAAAAGAAAATGGTCAAAACTATCCAGGACCTTTAAATTTTCCAACAGAGAGACCTATAGAGCATGTTGTCTGACACCCTAATTTTGAGAGCATAATACTAATGAGATATCCAATGAGAAATTAAATTTCCTTTATTGTGAGATGTTGACCAAAATCCCTACTGTGATGCCTGAAAGTTAGAATACAATGGGGTTATCTATTCTGATATAAAAAACATTGTGATTCCATGATGATATTTTTCCAAAAAATGGGCTGTAGGACAACACACGTGTTAAAAGATGTATAGAAGAAATAATAATCATAATAGAATAACAAATATCCCTCTATATGTTAAGTATTCCTACCACTTATAAATACCCACTTTACTTTTTTCCGAAATAAAAAAATGTACTTCTTGTGGTTAAAAAACTAAAGATGTGTTGTCCGACACCCCGGGGTGTCGGACAACACACTCTGATATAAGTCATGAATTTGGGGTTGTTTCTTATCAATAATTGAGTGGTTTGCTTTGAATAACAAAGATTTCTATCATTTGATTAAGAATATAAAGGATTATAGCCACAAATAATATTTTGTCCATTGTTCTGAGTGATTTAAAAACGTGTTGTCCGACACCCCTCGTGTGGCCCAACACCTAAATATGCTCATAGATTTTGTTTCATATCTAATATGTGATTGAGGTGTTTTGGGTCAAATATAACATATGTCACCATATAATATCAGTTTTTCTCAAATCATAACCTTTTATAACATTTCTTGAAATTTCAAATATTTTAGGGGGGTGGACAACATGCAGTATTATAAACAATTTCAAAAGGCTCTCAAATCTGAACCATTCGTCTGATTTGTTGGAATGTTTTTCTTGAAGGTACTTGGTAGGGGACTTATATAAAATATAAAAAGAAGTATTATTCTAAAATTATTTTTGAGTGTCTGATCCCAGGAAGAAACAGTAATATAGCAGGTTTCAAAAATCTGACCCACTTTGCTTCCTCCATGAGAAAAATATTTTCTGATTTTGTTGTAGCTCCAATCTGATATTACTGCCCCAGGCCTTAACCACAGGAAATAATTTTTCCGATCCTTACCTCATAACTTTGACTTTCTCTCTCTGGAAACTTGGTTTCCCTATTCCTATATACCTTCAAATGTAGTTTAATAATGATACATAGCGTTATTTGCTTACCCGCCATCAAACGTGAAACCAGATCCAACCTTATCAGTAACTTGACTTTCTATGTTTTCTCCCAACTGCAATTTTATGTGACTTTTGTAAGAGACGATCTGGGGCCCCTTCAATAGGCTGTAGGACGTCCGATAGTGTGTCATTGGACACGATAGCAACTGGGTGCATTGCAGTAGTTTAGTGACAACCTATTCCGCGAGTCTGTGTTACAGATGGGCGCTAATAGTGGCTTCACCATTTCAAAAGACCCCTGACCGGTCACTGTTGGTGTCACTTTTGTGTCCGAAATAGAGAGAGGGTATACCCTCTCTCTATCTGTGGTCACAGACACGTAACTTTACTTCCCTAAGAATTAAGCTATGGAACTTTATATTGGCCCATCCAACAATATTCGCATTTGAATTTTGTCATAGCAAATGCTGCTCTGGTGGCCAGTGTTGGATTACTCAAGCGCGGCCGCTAATTTATGCAGCGACCTTCACCTTGATAGTACTTGTTCCCGGTAGCACATACACCATCCATTGTCAAGGCCAGGGAGCAATATCACCATGTCGCCAACAGTGAACTGACACACCACCCCAATAGTGACATGCCTTATGAAACAAGACTTAAATTTTTTCGCTATACCTTTTACTATTGGGGTCACTAATCATGTCACTAACTGGATAGTGACTGGCTTTTATTTAAACGGGCCCCTGATTGGTCTAAATGTCAACCTTGGGTAGTAAACGTTGGTTATTCCACCCCCTGTAGCGTAGAGTGTAACCATAGAGTGTTCGGCCATGGGTATATAGGAATATCAAGAAATGTCACGAAATTTAACGTATTTTTGTTTATATGGCGTGAGTTGTCTTCGCGGAATGATATCACGAAGCAGAGCTGAGTGATATCTGTAGTGAAAGACAACGAATGGCAGAGACCTTGCCAAACGTTTATGTGAATCAGGACTGCGCTAAGTGTGTTTTTCTGACACCAGGTGGGGTTGTTGTAGACAGAGAGAGACAGAAGGACGAAACCGCGTCTGGGACGAGTGCAGGGTCTGCGCTGGTTGCCAGCAGGGTGTGGTCTCCCATGTCAGATGGTCGACAAGATGGCGTCCAGAACCAGTCTATAAATAGACACCGTCTGGGGATTTATAGACCCTCCAGACGTTACTAATCTCCCTAATATCGCCCCGGATAAGTACAGGATCCACTCTGACTGGCTGGCTGCACCTCGGCCCCCTGTCATCCGATGAACAATCATTTTCTGATTTATATCTGGAGAAACCGAATATAATTTGAAATGTATACTAGAAATAACTGAAATTTCCATTTCTTGCATCAGATTTCCAATCTGAAGATTCAGAAAAACTGCAGGTTATGGGTCAAGGGTCTATCACCATACAACGACGGCAACCAGCAAACACTGGATCCTGTAAACAGACTGAATTATGGGATATCCCAATAGGGTCTATTATCCACCCTTACACAAACCTGTCACTAGAGGGAGCCAAAGTGAACCCGCTGAAACCGCAGGTACCCATTTACAAAACACCATTTCCGGATATAGGCGCTCAGTACTTTGACTATGTAGGTTCGAGATTATATGCGTCATTCTTTAATTTTTAAGCCTCGTTCATACTCGCTTCCGGAAATGGTGTTTTGGGCATCTGCCGTTTTAGCGGGTTCACTTTGGCTCCCTATAAAAGTATTAAAAGATCCCTATCGAGGAGAATACGAATAGTCGTAATTTCCTAGTGGGAGAATTCGGAAAAAAATTCCCTGTGTGAAAAGATCGGCGGTCATTTTGTGTTTCCTTTCATAACTTAAATATGCAATGCTGAAGAATGAGTACCCTTAAACACCCCTCACACAAATACACCTCACACACAGCCACTCCTAGCCACCCCTCACACACCTCACACAAATACACCCACCCTCAAACACCCCTCGCATACTTTCATACACACCCCCACACCCCTCACACACCCCTCACACACCCCTCACACACCCCTCACACACCCCTCACACACCCCTCACACACCCCTCACACACCCCTCACACACCCCTCACACACCCCTCACACACCCCTCACACACCCCTCACACACCCCTCACACACCCCTCACACACCCCTCACACACCCCTCACACACCCTTACACACCCCTCACACACCCCTCTCACACCCTCACTCCCCCCTCTCACTCACACACACACACACACACACACACACACACACACACACACACACACACACTGTGCATCGAAGCGGACAAACTTCTAGCCGTCTGTGTTTTTACCATCAGGATGTTGAAACCAAGGCCAGCAGTGAGGGAACTCGGCAAGTACCCCCGGCACTGGGAAATCAATGTGTCATCGATAAGCGATCACACAATGCATATCGATCTATCAAGTCAATAGCAATTAACTCCAAGAACAGACTAAACTACAAATAATATATGATCTTCTATGTGATGGGAGTTTACCAAACAGCCACATGTAGAACAGTAAGTTGAGCATGTCAGAGTGGACTTGATTTTATCTTTTTTCTTTTTGTACTCCAAATATTATGTCTACAACCTTCTGATTCATGTATTCCTTTGCTCATTTTTTGAAATCATTTAGAAAAGAATGTAGTTCGAACAAAAATATTACTTAGATGACATATTCTAAATAGTCTGCCTTTTCCAAATGGATATCTGGTGATCCTATAAATTTATAGCTTTAGAAAAGTTGGTAACATGTGACTAGTTTTGTATCAACACATCACATATAACACACTAACAGAATCAATGTAACAAGGCAGCTGTTTTGATGCGTTTCTTACAACCTACACAACACAGTAATGGATGACGTCATTTCTGATTCTACCCACACCACTTTCCCAGCAGATATCCTGCGCTTTACTTCCTGTGGTCGCTTTATCTCTGCCCTAACCTGTCTGTTTAGGCTAAAATCTTGCCCATATGCCAATTTTTGAAATATCGTAAATTCTGAGGGCTTTTGGGGGTATTTTGTGTTCTACTTGTAAATAGAGATGAAAATATTTATATGGTAAATGAAATACTCTCATTTCTGTTATTATTTATTTCAAACCAGACACAGTCTCTGGGATTACTTTCTACAGTGGAAAGCACCTCATGTGTTGCAGGGCTTTGTTTTGTCAACAATGTCCATGTGCTCCTCTGAAGGGGCAGTCTAATCAACTGTGGATTCCCATTATAAAATGGCTTAAGTATGAAAAAGAAACAACCGGATTGTCTGTGAAGCTCCTTTAACAATTCCCATATTTCCATACTCATGATATATGAGTTGTTTGACTTGAATAACTTTTGACAGTTGCCTTGTTTTGAATCTGAAATATTCGCTGGTCTCCCCTGTCTTTAGTGGATACACAGGGAGCAGGCTTTGGGTTGGGGCAGAGATTAAGCCAGCGCTAGCGCCGCGAAAGATCTGGGGGGAGAGTGACAGGAAGCATGCACAGCAGCCAATCAGCAACGCGTTTACATCTGTACCTCGGGCTACTTCTAGAAGCATCTCCCAAACTCTGACACAAATAAGTAACTTACAGTTCATGAAGGTTTCGATATTCCTTCTCCACTTCGACGCTTTATGTGCGGAGTAGATCAAATATCACAGCAAGTTCATGATATGTTCATAGTTCTAGAGATCATATATCCTCTATTAATACACTTCTGCCGTCAGATAGAAAATAAAAAAGATGCCTGTGAGATTTAGGAAACAAAGCCCAGAGAAATATCCGAATCCTGACTACAGCCACTATTTATCTCTAAAGTGGTGATTCCACCAACACACAAGATATAGCGAGATTAGGCTACTAAAAAAAAACTTGTTTCTCATCACCGCGCGCATCTGCAAAAACGATTTTAGAAGATTTTTTTGTCTTTTTTGGTTAAAATGAGATGAACTTTGATAGAAATTATGAAAAGTATCAAATTAAAGCTCCTGATGCCAGGGATGCTTCCAATGTATAAACAGTATAAATCTGAAAACCCTGCGTATGCAGACACCCCGCATAAGCGGACACTTTGGCCTGGAACGGAGGGTGACAGCTTACGCAGGGTTTTACTGTATGTCTAAAGCCCATTTTATGACACTTTTAAGCCATCTTTGATCCAGCAAAAAAAAAAAAAAAAGCGCCCTCATCATATTTTTCATGGCTTGGTGATAAGAAACAAGTTTTTTTTTTGAGCGGCCTTAGTCACGATTTGGTTGTCTTGCTAAATCTTGCCATGTTTTGAATAATCGCGTACATGTTTGCCACGATGTGCCTTTACGTATCGTGGTGGTGGAGCACCAAAATAGACACACGACATCGCGCTATGTATAGCGACAAAGAGGAACGACATATCGCGACACTGTCAGATATAACAACATATACCATGTCAAATCCATCTGTTGGTGGAACCAGCCCTTAACATGATCAAGACTTAGTACACTAGCAAAACCCGGAAATAACCGGAAAACTAACATCTCTAAATTATTCCAAGTACATTAAATAAATAAATATTTGTTTGATGTTACTCCTTCTATATCTCGTGAATAAAATATTATTAATGAAGAACCAGGTAAGAATTAGTAACTGGAATTCCCCAATATTTAACCTTCTAATAGCCGTTGTTGATCGAAGTCATTACTAATTCCTAAAAGCACTACTTCTAACCATGGAATACTGGAGAACTCGACCCATAACGAACTCGACCTGTAAACAAAGTCGACCCGTAACGAACTCGACCCGCTTTAAGAATTCGACCTATAACGAACCCAACCCATTTTAAATCTTTCCGACTCAAGTATATCATTAAAACTGTGGATAAATACTAAATTTAGTATTAAGTATGTTATTAAGTAAAACATTTTTAGCCAGTTTTTCAAACACTTGTTTTGAAAAAGAATTCTTGGATCTAAAAGTTTAGAAATATAAGTATATTATTTTGGCTTCAAATTTGGTCTTCTTTGGGGAAGAAAACAAACAGAAAACCCTTCCCCTAAGCATATCCCAAACCCTAACCGTTTCCCTGAATCTACCACTACCCCTACCCATAACCCTAACCCTATCCCTATCCCTATCCCTTACCCTAACCATATCCCTAACCCTATCCCCAACCCTGACCCAGCACATAAACATAACTGAACTCCTTTACTATATCTGCTGGTTTTTTTTTGTCTAAAAGCTAACTAGTCAGACCATCTATATGAAAATGTCCTATTCATAAGTGTTTGAAACGGGTCGATTTTTCAAATCGATTTCTCCAAAACGGATCGAGTTCTCCTGACAACTACGGGTCGAGTTCTCCAGTAACCCTCCACTTCACGTGACCGAAGCGCCACCTGGTAGCCATTTTATGGTAGTACGCCGGCGTCTCACCAGGTGGCCACTAAAGCAGTGTCTCTAAAAGCAACTGATCTGCCACCTTGTCAAATAAAGTGGAATTCACACGGTGGGATTCACGTACCTCAAAGGGTGTTTGGTTGAAACAAATCCTGATGAGATTCATGTACTTCACAGGGTGTTTTTCTGAGACAAATCCTGTTGAGATTCACGTACCTCACATGGTGTTTTTCTGAGAGAAATCCTGCTGAGATTCATGTACCTCACAGGATGTTTGTCTGAGACAAATCCTGATGAGATTCACGTACCTCACAGGGTGTTTGTCTGAGAGAAATCCTGCTG